>CAUYUJ010007358.1:458542-486042 GCA_963575745.1 Prorocentrum cordatum
CCTTGCTTTTGGCTTCCAAGGCCAGTCATCAGGCCCCAAGACCACCAAATATGAACCAATGGCGATAAACTGGCACTGGGGAAAGGCCACGGAACGGGCAAACAAAAAGATCGGAGGATGAGAGGGAAGGTGATGGGGACGGGGGTGACCTCCGTACCCAAACCCTCTCGCATCGGACGGTTTCGTTGTTTCTTGGCCTCTGGGCGCCCCCACTGGGCCACACAATAGTCAAAAAAGGACTCGGGATGAGCAACCGGCCTCCGAGAAGGGATCACGCAGTCTCACGCAGTCGTCTCACGCAGTGAAAACTCGTGGCGTCGGCCCGGGCACTAACATCTCCGACGACATTGGACGACAATCGCTTCCGATGCCGGCCTGGCAATCAGAAGAGAAGCGTGGACCACCGCCACCGAAACCCTTTGGACGCCCGAAATGGGTACGGAAAAAATGGGTACAATGCCCAACAGCAGTTCCTCTTCATTTTGAACAGGGCTCGCTGTCGGTGTCGCCGCGGCCTGTGTCCATTTGAAACAGGAGGCCGCCTGCCCAACAGCGGCCGCTGTTGGTTTGGGACAACAATTGCTGTTGGGCATTGTGCCCATTCTTCCCGTACCCATTTCGGGCGTCCGAAACCCCCCATCGGGAGAGGGGGGCCGACCCTGGACCGTGGGACGCCCGCGCATCGCCCGAGTGCTGGACGGCGCTCGGGCGTGCCACCGCCCAAGGGCCGCTCCCTCCCCCCCCTCCCTCCCCCCGACGGGCTCGCGGTGGCGGTGGCCCCTGCTTCTCCTCTGGCCCCATGTCGGGGACGGCCAAGAGGGGGGCGTCCAAGAGGGGGGTGCGCAAATCATGGCCGGCGGCATGTGCGCGGCCCAGGGGGGGGGGGCGGGCCAGGAACGTGATGAAGTAAGGAGAGGCGCCATGGAATCCTCTGGCCCCATGTCGGGGCAACGATAGGGGGGGACTGGCATAGGGGGGGATGCATCGACCTGGAATCGGCGACACATCGCCGACAGATCGGCGATAGGCCCCCGATGGTGAGTCCGCACCTTCCTGGGAGGGTTGGGGCTATCAAACCCCTATCGGCGATCAATGGGCGACCCGGGGTCGATGCATCCCCCCCCCTATGCCTGCCTATCCCCCCCTGTCGTTGCCCCTGACCCATGGGGCCCGCCGTCGGGCCCTGCGGCGAGCAAGACGGGACCCCGGGCGAGCAGCCCCCCCCCTGCAGGAGAGCGGCCGGGGCCTCTCCGGGGCCGCGCGGTGGAGGGGGCAGCTACGCATCCTGGAGCACCGCCGTCGGGCAGGGGCTGCGCCAGCAAGCCAAGCACCCCGGCGGAGCCGCATCGAAGGCCCCTCCGGCCCCATCTGCCCGGACGGAGATCCTCAGTCGCCTCCTCCTCCTCCTCCTCCTCCACCTCCTCCTCCTCCTCCTCCTCCTCTTCCTCCTCCTCACACCTTCCTCATCCTCCCCGGAGGCTAAGCAAAGTCTTCCAAACACTCTACATGAGTCCTAGGCGCCACACCCCCCGTCCGGGAACTCAACTTCACTGGACTACGCCGTGCTTGTGCTGGGCCTGCAACTGCTTGCGCGTCGTGCACGCCGTGGATCGCCGACTGTCGTTTCCGTGCTGCTCGGGGTGGGCTTCGTCATGCCCCCACGCACTTGTAAGACGTTGACATGGGGTCGGTCCGAAGTTTGTGTTCCACCGGATGTTCCTGCTCGTCCTCCTGGCGCTGCTCGTGCTCTTCTTCGTGGAGGTGCTGTCGGCCGCACCCGCCCTGTGGTGAATCCTCGCGGGGAAGCAGAATTAGCCTGGCTAAGGACCCAAGCCTACGCAGTTGTGAGCACCGCAGGGCAGGCGGGACGATCGAGGGGGGACTCCCCATGGGGCCCGCACACCGCGTGAGGCGGGCGAACCGCGTGGTGGGGTGTGCCAAGATGGGGCGGGAACCGCACGCGGGCTGTGGGGAGACGCATGCGAGGACGGCCGCTGTGGCCGTCGACAGCTCTCCTTAGAGGAGGCCGCGGGGCGTGTGCGGGGCGGGCAGTGTTTTTTGCCGTGGTGCGGTTTCTGAGGGTCCCGAGGGCCCCAGGCGGGCGCCGCGTGCCCAGAACAGCGAGAACCCCGAAAACTGGCACACATCTGATCAGGAGAAAAACCGAACTCGAAAACAAAAACACAGAGGGATATATATATATATATATATATATATATGAAGAGAGAGAGAGAGAGAGAGAGAGAGAGAGAGAGAGTGGACAGAGAAGCTTTCCATGTTTCCTCTCCCGCCGCTGGACGCGGAGTATCTTTCAGGTTCCCTCTCCCGCCCTCCTCCTCCTCCTCCTCCTCCTCCTCCTCCTCCTCCTTCTGTTGCTTCTCCTTCTCATCCCATTCCTCCTCATCCTTCGCCGGTGTGCAGTGGAGCTCCCGACGGGGCCAGGATCAATGAGAGGTGTACCGAAATGGGTGCGGAGCCCCCATGCAACCCCTGCCACTGGAGCCTTCTGTGGAGCTCCCTACGAGGCCACGATCCTCGTGAGGGGTGTATCGAAATGGGTGTGGAGCCCCATGTAGCCCCTGCGACTGGAGCCTTCTGTGGAGCTCCCTACGGGGCCACGATCCTCGTGATGGGTGTACCGAAACGGGTGCGAGCCCCCATGGACCCCCTGCGACTGGAGCCTTCTGTGGAGCTCCCTACGGGGCCACGATCCTCGTGAGGGGTGTACCGAAACGGGTGTGGAGCCCCCATGGAACCCCTGCCGCTGGAGCGATCCCTCCGGGGCTACGATCCTCGTGAGGCGTGGGCCGAAATGGGTACGGCGGAGGAGGAGGAGGAAGAGGAGGAGGAAGAGGAAGGAGGAAGGAGGAGGAGGAAGAGGAGGAGGAGAAAGGAGGAGGAGGAGGAAGAGGAGGAGGGAGGAGGGAGGAGACGCGGGGACCATCTCTTCCAAACGGGGACCCCACAGCACAGGTCGCTTGGGGAAAAAACGTCCAGGAAGCCTGGGCGCTCTCGCGCGCCCGCGCCTTGAGGGGTCTGAGAGCTGTCCCCTCTGCGCCCCTCCTCTCGCGGGCGTCGCCTCCCCGACATGCCAGGCGCCGCCCGCGGGGAAGCGCCCGGCGCTGGCGCGGGTGGGGGCCTCCGTCGGGGTGCCGCGGGCGCGGGATGGGGCGGCACGGAGCGAGCAAGGTCTCCAGGGCGGTGCTGCTGCCCAAACGCGCCGGGCAGGTTTAGGGGAGCGAGCAATGACAGAAACATGAAAACTCGGAGGTCCGCGCGGACTTCTCGGATCCGCGCTGGGCCCCCCTGGCGGCGCCTCCAGCGCCGCCCCGGGCGCGCTCCACGCGCCAGGGACGGGGGTCCAGCGCCGATCCGAGGAATCCGCGCAGCCTCCGAGCTCTTATGTTGCTGTCATTCTTCGCTCCACTAATGTTGCGACATCTCGGACAGAGCTGCACAGTAGCGCTAATCCGCCGACCCCTTGGGGTTCATCGGCGTGTGAGATCTTCCCCCTCCCCAAACCCCTCCCCCGGGAGCCCGGTCCGGTCGATTTGGAGGGGGGGGGGTCCGGCCAGATTCCCCGATTCCCCCGGGGGGTCATCCGCTCCCGAAAATCCTGCACGGACCCCTCTGGTGGCCTCGAAATGGCCCCGGGACGCACCACGACGGGGGTCCAGAGGACCTCCACGTGGCCTTCAGTGGCTCCAAGATGCCCCAATTTGGGCTCCAGACAGCTCACGATGCCTCCAAGACGATCCAAAAGGCCCCGAAGGGGCGCTCCAAGAAGGTCCACAGCAGGGAAAATCCTTGATTTTCCTTGCGGAAGCGCACATTTTTAGTATCGACGACTTTTCAGCCTGCACGGAGTTCCAGCCAGTCTACGAGGCCCCCAAGGCAACCCCATGACGTCCCAAAAGGGTCCCAAAAGGTGCCCAAGACGGCCCAAAACGGCGCCAAGACGGCCCCAGAGGCTCCCGATTCGGCCCACAAGAGTCCCAAGACGGCTCCTCGAGGGGCCCCAGCGACGGAGCCCGAACCGACATTCCGAGCCCTCCGCTCCCACCTGGCCCTGGGAGACCCCACGAGCCGCCCAAAAGGTTCCAAGAGACCCCCAAAAGACCTCCAATAAGCGTCCGAAAGGCCCACAAGAGGCCCCAAGAGGTCCCAAAACGGCTATCAGTGAACTTCGAAACTACCTCCACGAAGCCTGCGAGATGCCTCCCCAGAGAACCCCCATAGTCCCCCCAGGGGCCTCAAACCGGAGACTTGCCCCCCCTGGGCCCGGCACGAGCGCATCACGGGACTTTCCCGGGGTCAAGAGGGCCTAAACACGTGCCAAGAAGGCCCCCAAAAAAACCTCCAAGACGGCCCACGAGAGCTCCGAGACGCCAAACGACCTCTCCGACTTCGGTAGTCTTATCTTGCACGCGCCGCTCCTGTCGCCTTTTGATGATTCCCCACCTGTTGTTGCTGCAAATGTTTCGTGTCCGAGAACGCTCCTCCGCACGCCGCGCACGTCACGTCGCACCTCGTTCTCTCGCCCCTCCGCGCATTTCCGACGGAGCCTCTCCCCCGATGAATTGTGCTTCTTCTGTGCACCCGACATTTCCGCCTGCTCTTTCAACAGCGTCAGACATGTCTTGCTCGAACTCATTTAAGGGGTCGGCGGATGTGGCGTAAGCCTGAAGAATCAGTTCCTCCTGGATGCGCCTTGATTCGCGGGCAGGAGCATTGCTGGCGCTCGGCCCGAGTGTGGATAACCAGGGCAGCCTGCTGCAACCGAGGACTGCGCCATAGCTCCACCTTCCAACCGTTTGCGACAGAAGGGCGAAACGGGGGCAAGAGAGGGAAGGCGGATGAGGATACACAGGAGGAGGAATGGACGAGCAAGAGGAAAAAGAAGATGAGGGATGTGGGACAGGATGCCCGCTGTGGTCGTGTGTGGCGTCCTAATCGGGGTCAAGGGGCTTCAGGAGGAGGACGCAGACGAGGAGGAGGAGGAGGAGGAGGAGGAACAGGAGAAGGAGGAGAACGCGCTCGCGACACATCTGGCAAATCTCTACCCGCCCCCCCGTCCATTGCCATTGCGTTCTCTTTGGCAATGCGCAGAGCCAGGTGTCGACTCAGACTCGGCACCGGCCTTGTATCTGCAGCGCGCAGGAGCTTGGAGCTCAGGCGAAAGGATGGTGGAGAGGGGGGCAAGGAGGACAAGGCGGTGGGACGCTGGCGTGAAACGGCGCTCGCCGCTGATGGTCGGCGGCGCGCGTGGCCTGCCATCGAGGCCCCGCCTCCCCCTGGTCGGCAGCTCCCGGCTGCAGGCCAGAACCGATAGCCCATTCCGAGCAGCCGTACTTTCTGGCTGCTCCAGTCGGGGGCGGCCACGAGGGGGGTGTCCAAGAGGGGGGGGCAAATCATGGCCGGTGGCACGTGCGCCGCCCAAGGGGGGGCCAGGGACGTAATGAAATAAGAAGGGGCGCCATGAAATCTGGGAAAATATCATGGCTCACGCCATGAAATCCACCCCACCCCCCTTAGTCATCACCGCCCTCTTTGCCGCCCCCGATCCAAGGCAGCCCGAAGTTCCAGCTGCTCCTGGGCAGCAGCAACAGGCTAGACCCTCCAGCTGCTGCAGGAGACAGGGCGGGCGGGGAGGGCGGGGGCGGCGGAGCGGAGGGCGCAGGGGGGGGGGGAGAGAGGCCCAAAGAAGCCTCTGCCTCGGCGTGCCCACTCGGGCCCACCGGGAGGGAGGCCCGCAGGCTCTGGGGTCGGGACCGGGGCGGGAACCGGGGTCGGAGCAGACGTCCACTGGCTGGTGCGGCTCTTCCTCTGCGCATCTCTGGGTCTGCGTGCTTCGTGATGCCGCTCCGCGGGACAGCGTCAGGGGCAACGGTGCATTCCTGGCCACGGTCCTTAACGTATGAGGCCCGCAGATCCTGCACCACGGGCGAACGATCCACGTCGTCACACTGATCTACACTACATAGTTTTCCCGAAAATGCCCCGAATGCACTCTGCAACAGCGGCTGCTATATGCTGAAGGGTCCTGGTCGAGTGGGTACGCTTCCCACTGGTTTTGCGACCTCCCATACATGGTGCACGCAATGGTCAGAATCCACCGTAGCGCATACCATGCTGGGCTCAATCTGATGGCTTCCAGAAGCTCCCATCAGACACAATGTGGCACGTGTGGATGCCAATGCGCCGGATGAGGGTGATCCATCCAGGCACCTGTCTCTGCTACCGTGTGGCATCATGGGAGACGTAACATGCTCAGGATAACGACTTCCAACCTCCAACTGTTGTGACTGCCTGTCGATGACCCGTGCTACCCCACAGAACCGGTCGTCTGTACGGAAGGGGCGGATCAAGCCACCGTGCTGAGCGCCAAAACTCACAGGTCCACCCTGTGTTCCATACCCGTCCTGGAGTGTGCGTTCTCCCCATGTGTGCATCGTGGCACGCTCGGTCAGAGATCCTAGATCGCCATGGGTCGCAAGGTCGACGCCAAGCGTCGACACCTGGTGGAAGCACGTGCAGTGCTCGCCAAGGGCTGTCAGGGCAATCGAGCAGCGCGTCCTGCGGCCGCCAAGCCCCGGGGCACCTGCGAGACCCGAGCGTCACGCCCAACGAGCCCTGCATGCCGCACCAACGGCAAACAACCACAGACAGGCATCACGACCGGCATGTCCCATGTCACGGCACCACGCTGTATACCCACATCTAGAGCCGATCTCTGGACCACCATCGTATAACACGCACCAATGATATGCACCACCAACAAACAGCGTGACGCACATCGTATGCAAACAATACGGCCGCACACGCCAATCACATGCATCACGACAGGGCGCAAGAGCGAAACACGCGCCAGTGATAACTACGGCCGCATGCACTGATAACATGCGCCAGTAATACTCAGGACGCAGACCCACAACCGGACCCGGAGCATACGCCGACACGTGGCACCGCGGGTCTGCCTCGTGAACATGGACCCAGACCGTGCACCAGTGACAATCGCCACCTGCACACCGCAAGGACAGACGTTAAGCGCAGACGCCACGAACCGCATGGCAAGCGTCACGGTGCCGTTGCGCCACGCCGTGCGCCCACATCTACAACTGGCCCACCACCAGGCACCAGTACCAGATCATCACTGCCGGCATCACGAGCACACGCGTAGAGCAATAACCCCTAGCACCAATGCAGATACACAAGCAACGGGAAGATGTGTTGTCACACGCGCGCGTCGGCACCATGCGTCGAACACATGCGCTTACCATACGCACCAACGGCACACACACACAACGAACACACAGCATAAAACACCCACGCATCAACTCCGTGTGTCACTGACAGATACGGGGAAGAGGGGGGCAGAGGTGGAGAGAGGGAGGGGAGGTAGAGAGGGAGAAGGTGGAGAGAGGAAATCGAGAGAGGAGGAGGGGAGAGGAGGGAGATTCCATGGGATTCGATGTGGGGGCACCTCTGTGCGACACCACGGCCACAAGGAGACTATTCTCGCGAGCTCCCTGACCTCCTGGGGACGCCGTGCGAACCAGACCTATCCCAGAGAGCTTTCCCTGACCTGCGGCTGGACGAGCGGGGCGAGATCGTGGTCCCCACGCAGGGCACGAGCCACCCTCCTGGCAGAGTGGGACGCGGAGGAGGAGGAGGAGGAAGGAAGGAGGAGGAGGAGGAGGAGGAGAGAGAGGAGGAGGAGGGAGGAGGGGAGGAGAGGAGGAGGAGGAAGAGGAGAGAGAGGGAGGAGGAGGAGGAGGAGGAGGAGGAGGAGGAGGAGGAGGAGGAGGAGGAGGAGGAGGAGAGAGGAGAGAGAGAGAGGGAGGAGGAGGAGGAGGAGGAGAAGGAGGAGGAGGAGGACCATGAGAAACCCAAGATGCGCCAGCAAGGCTGCAATCCCCCACCCACCCGCCCCGCCCCCCGCGGGCCAGGCCTGCTCGCGCTGGCGCCCTCGCGCGCAGGCGCGCGGACCGCGCTCCGTTCCAAGACGGTCTCTTGACCGAGACGCTGATGGCTCGCGCGCGCGCGCGCGCTCGTGCGGCCGCTGCCTGCAGGCCGCGACATCGCCGAGGCGGCCGTCCTCGTCCTCCATTCTCGTCCGCCCCTCCCCTCTTCCACTGCTCCTGCCGTCCCCTGTGCAGCCCCGTCCTGCTCCTCAAGCTCGTCCCCCTACTGCTCGCCCGTCTCCCCTCCCGCCCCCCCCCCTGACCTGCTCCGGCTCCTCCGCGGCATTATCCCTATCGTCGCCGCCGCCCTCCTCACCGCCACCCCTGAAACCAGGGCGCGCCAAGAACAATCACAAGTCCTGAAGCTTGGGGCCTCCAAGCAGCTTGATGCACACTGCGAGGGAATGTTTATCGGCGGCGACAAAGCATAATGCGCACACGACGTAATGCATACTTTGTATGGGCCAGCGCATGGACCCCGCAAGGCACGAAACTATTTGTCAATCGCGAGCGCTGGGGAGCGGCGCGCGACCGTGCCATTAGATCAGCAAATGCAAGGCAACAATCGACGGGCCACCGCCGATCGAGAGCAGACCCTGCACGGTGCCGCGCAGGTGCAGTGCCTTAGTGAGCGCTGCGCGTGCACACATATGTGCCCTGCTGTCTCGGCCCCCTTTTGGTCGCCGAGACAGAGGCAGTAAGCGGAAGAGGAGCGTCGATAGAGAGAAAGAGAGAGAGAGAGAGAGAGAAAAAAAAAATGTCGAGAGGCTGGAGTAAGAAGTCCATGGTGGTCTTGATGGAGGTGAATTTGTCTGAAGGCCAACTTTGAAAAGGCGCAGTCCTGCGTCGAAGAGAGAGAGAGAGAGGAAAGAGAGAGAGAGAGAGAGAAAAGAGAGCGAGAGAGAAAGAGAGAGAGAGACAGAGAGAGAATACCCTCGAAGGACCCACCCCCACACGGCGAGGGCGCACTTGTCCTTGCCGGTGAAATCCTTGATGGCACTGCCGCCGCGCTTGAGTGCCTGTAGCGATCGGTGCCCTCCTCCTTCCCGAGCCTCCGACGTCAACACAGAGGTGGTTCGCCATTTTTTGTCTCGAGGGGGCCTCTTCGGGGACTCACTGTCGCCGTCGGTCTGGGACGAAACATGATTGACACACGAAATCAGAGTGGGATGTCAATGTGTATAGATTCGGACGTGCGTACACGTACAGTGCATACCATTTACACGAGTAGATAGATGCAACTATGTGTATGCACACGCACATACATATGTATATATACATATATATACATATATATATAAAGCCGAGGCAATGGCATTGAAAAGCTTGGGCGATAGGTGCAAAGGGGCTGTGCTGATTCGCCACGCTGTGACGTTGCTGTGCTGAAGTGTTCTGGAACTGTGATGTGCTCTCGTGCGTTGTGGATCGTGTCGTCCTTTGCGTTCCGATCCTGACCGAGCTGATCTGCATATTTCGCTCGAGCTGCCTGGAGGCATGGCTCGCCCAGAGCTGGCTGCACGTGAGGTGTGCGAGGCGCTCAGCCAGCTCAAGCTGAAGACCCGACTCGGTTCCGAAGCTGGACGGAACGAGAGGGGCGACTGGACGCGCGCGCCGTGGGATGAGCCATGGAACGTGTCGGGGGCCAGGGGACGTCTCAGCGGACGTGCCGCGGACGTGCCAGGGACGCGACACGGGACGTGTCAAGGGGCGTGCCAGGCGACGCGCCATGTGGCGGCGCCAGTGGACGAGCCAGGAATCACTCGCTCGAGAGGAGGGGGGAGGAGGAGGAGGAGGAGGCGGAAGGGAGGTGCGACCTCTTTACCTTTTTCGCCTTATGTGGGCCCTCGTCGCCGCGGATGGGTTCGCCTCGAGGCCCTCGTCTGCAAGCCCTCAGCGGTGGATCTGGCACTGAGCGCCAGACAGACAAGCGCACACGCATTTCGGAGTGGACGCTCCGCGGACCAACGCATTCCTCTCCCACCTTCTTCTCTTGCTTCTCCTGCTCGTTCCTGGGCCACCATCCCATACCGCCGCCGCTGGGTGCACCTGCTCTCCGCCCGCTGGAAACAGCAAGTTCAGACCAGACCCCCAATCTGCGCTGGCATTTCTCCTGAAGGCTGCCGAGACGTAGAGCATTTCTCTTGGCCCGGCCCTCGATCCGTCCGCCGAGATGCAGTTCGGAATCCGAACCCGCTCTCAAGGTCCGTGCGGGCCTGTGCTCAAACCGGCATCATAAAACGCCCAGCAGCCAATCTTAGCTTGAGGGCGCATGGAGGCCACAGCTTGCACTGTGATCGTCATGCCCCACATTGGTGGTAGACTGTCCAGCAGCTGCACGTGACTGGCGCACTCAAGCCATCGGCCAATACACATCACGAGCTCTCGCAGGATCGCTGCGTAGTGAGTCGAAACCCGAAAGCGCTTCGAAAGGGGCTGCGGGCTCTGATTCGACACGACAGCACACGAGTGTAGAACGCTTGGCATCAAGCGACTTGATCTGCCGCTACCAAGGCAAACGCAAAGCGTACTCCTGCAGCTGCTCTCACCTACCTGTCAGCAACGAACTGGATCGTGGCACAGTGCGCCACTGCCTCCTGGCCTCTGCACCCCTTCCTCTGGTGCACTGCCCTCTTCAGTTCAACCCCTGAGTGCTACGCGGGCGTCCTCTTTGGTGATGTCACCGAACTCGTAGCGGTCCTTGCCCGTGAAGGAGTTCACGGCGTCCTGACTCTGTAGGGCCCCGTGAGCCCAATGGTCTGCAGTGACGGCTCGACCACAAAGCAGAGCACGGAGCCCCGAAGCGTGCCGGAAAAGGAAGACCCTCAACACGAGGCGCGCAGGGCCACTATCCTCAGGTCGGGCATGCCCCCCTACGGGCGGATTTTGACGAAACACCTGAAATAGTAAAACATAGAAAACGTAAAACAACCCAATAGAATACTAAAACATCGTCCCCTGACGATTTTGGAATCTACCAGAATACTCCTCCTGTAGAGGGGCATGCCCGGCTCAACACTAGCCGTCATGCGGCACACCGCTTCGCCCATGCTGGCGCGCGCCTTTCTCAGATGTCCTTCCCCCGGGTCCCGACGACGCTCGCACCTCTCAGCTTCCCCTCCCGCGGGCGCTTGCGATCCCTGCTCCCCGGAGGCACCGGCCCAAGATGGCGAGGTCCCGTTTGGGTTTGCTTGGGAGCCCACTGCACTGGCCCCCCCAGCAGCCCTCGAAAGTGGTGACAATTTACACTTCACAGCCCCCAAGAGGGATGCGAGAGGAGAGAGCCGAGAAGAGAGCGGGGGGGGGCAAGAGAAGAAGGAGAAGGGAGCCGGCAACCCCACTGCTTTATTCAAACCGAGAGCCCAACCAAGGGAAGGTTGGGAACAACCCCATGACCCGTTCCCACCAAGACCCGCCTGCCTCGTTGCTGCAGACCCGGACCTGTTCGAGCTCGGCCTCCCGGAATTCGGCCTCGTTGGGCTCGACTTGCCAAGACGTCCTCTCCGATACGATTCTCCAAACAGCTCGTATGCAAGGGGTCAGAGCGCTTCTCCTAGAAAGCACGGTGAGGCAGCCCAGGCTCCCGAAATCGATGGCCCACCGTGGTCCGCTTTGCCTCCATGGTGGCACCCCGCTTGTGAGCTGTGTGGAGTGCTCCTGCTTCTATAACAAGCCTCGAACTTATCCCTATCCTTAAGATCGGCAAACCAAAGGCGATGACAAGATTAGGGATGTGCCCTCAGAATCCTTGGTAATCCTGAAGATCGGCACCGAGGTAAGGTGATGCCAAACTTAGGGATAGGGATGCGTTTCAAACTGATAATTCCAACCCGCGGCCCCGCAGAGCTCCCTTTCCCTTCTCGGGGGGGGGAAGCGTTGCGCCACGGGCCCAAGTCTGGTGGCAACGTGGCCCGGCAAGGGAAGGGATCCCCCCAGAGCAGCACCGGGAAGCACATGTCCTGGAGCATGGGTGTGTACTTCGCCCCCTCAAATCTGCAAATGGCATGCCCGACTTTTTTCGCACCCCACGAATGGCGCACGAATGCCCAGCTACTGGATCGGTATGATCCCCAGCTGATGGCCCGCTGATCGCCCCACAACTGGCCCCACGAATGGCTCACTAATGAATTTGACCCATTGAGTGCCCACACATAGGTTCGACCCACTAATGCATCATTAGTGGCCCACGGATGACTTGCTGATGGCTTTTTGCCCCACTAATGATATTCGAATGCCTCGCTTCTCCTCCTCTGTCTCCCGTTGGCGCGATTTCAAAACCAGTGACGCATTCTCAGGTGGTCATGGGCGTGGCACGTGCCACTTGCCAAGTCCAAAGGATCGTCGAGGCAAAGCCGTCGTGGCGAACAAGAGAGGCGTTAGAGTGCAATCGCGCGCCCATGTGCGGGTTGTCAGTCGAGTCGAAAGGTACGTGCTGTGCGGCGGGGCCCGCCACGACCGCCCCCGGAGACCGAACTGAATCGGGGTCGGCCAAGAGGGGGGGGGGGGGGCGCAAATCATGGCCAGCGGCATGTGTGCGGCCCAGGGGTGGGGCCAGGGATTTAATGAAATAAGAAGAGGCGCCATTAAATCTGAGGAGTTGTCCTGGCCCACGCCATGATATCCAACCCTCCCTAGTCATCACCCCCCTCTGGACCGTCCCCGACATGAAGAAGAAAAAAGTCGGCTGTCGATCAAGATCGAACCACGCCTGGCAAACCTGGGGCCCCGGCCAGCTTGCACCCCCTGCAGTCGCTGGGGCTTCCGACGCGCTGCGCGTGAAGGCCGTGCGCATCCGCACACGCTCCGCACGCCAGGGGCGGCAAGGGAGGGGCGGGAGGAGGAACGACATCAAACAGAAACAAGATCGGGACAAGGTCGGATCGGAACAAGCCGGGGATCTCTGAGTTCTGACGGCTCTGGAGGATGTACTGCGCAGGCGCTGTGGGCACTCCGGAGCGATCCCGAAAGCTCGGACGCTCTGAGAGCATTCTTGAATTCGCTGATGAAGAGGTGCATCCCGATCCGAAGCCTCTCTTTTTCTCTCTACGGTGTTCACGTTGCATCGCCCTGCTTGCTGGGTGCACACCTCCGAATCCGAAGGAATCCGAAGGAGGACGGGATCAGGGAAAAGCGCCCTCGTCGAATAAGTCACATCTCCAAGGGCAAATGTGTTCGCGCTTCGCACCGCGAAACGCGCGGAGAACTTCGCGCTCTCGCACCGACCAGCAGATGAGACCTAGCATAGGGGGAAACGGGCCCTGTGGTAAACGGGTCCTGGACCCCGAGGCCTTCGCCCAGGACGAGCCCTTCATTGAAGGGGCCCTGGGACACACAAATAAATACACACAAATAAAAGGATTCCCCATAGTTTCCCATATGTTCTGGGTTTTTGTCTTCCCCACCACTTCTCATATTTTCCAATATTTTCTGGGGAATCGACGATTAATTGTGTCTGTGTGTTTTTTTCCCTCCTGATTCATCCCGAGTCGAACTCTGACAGTCCCGTGGCCAGTGGAGGGCCAAGAGGGCCCGACCACGACGATAAAACCTGAGGGCCCTTTGCCCTCGGGACCCGCTTTCCGTCACGGCGAGAGAAGAGGTACGCAGGCGAGGAGGCTGAGGAATCACGAAAAATGCGACCCACGCATAATTCACGAACGGCAGCCCACGAGGTACGCAGGCGAGGAGGATGAGGAATCACGAACGGCGACCCACGAATCATTTCGCGCCCTCGTGGCGGCTCTTGCAGATCGTTGGAGAGCTGATCTCGACTCGGCTCGGGCCAGGCTGGCCATGGGCGACCCGTCGACCGTGGCGCTGCCTGCCGGAGAGAGAGGGGGGGCGGGAGGGCTAGGGAGGCATGGCTCCTTGGCCCGCCTGTCGACCTCCCGACTGATGTCGCCGAATTCGTACGTCTGGGGGGGGGGGGGGCTCTCCTCCTCCTCCTCCTCCTCCTCCTCCTCCTCCTCCTCCTCCTCCTCCTCTTATTATTATTATTCTTCTTCGTATTGATATTCCTCCTCCTCCTCCTCCTCCTTCTCCACCTCCTTCTCGTCTTCTTCTTCTTCTGCCTCTTCCTTATCCTCCTCCTCTTCCTCCTCCTCCTCCTCCTCCTCCTCCCTCCTCCTCCTCCTCCTCCTCCTCGTACTCCTCCTCCTCCTCCTCCTCCTCCTCCTCCTCCTCCTCCTCCTCCTCCTCCTCTTTCGCATGCCGCAGCCCCAGCACGCGCCCAGCGTCGCGGCGGATGCCCAATAGGGCGGGCGCGTGCAGACCGAGGCCTCGCCGGTCCCCTCTCCTGGGCCCCAGGGGCGCCCTCCGACCTCTCCTGGGCCCCAAGACCGCGGCCCCAAATCATCTCCTCCCTCTCCTCTCTCCTGGGCCCCAAGACCGCGACCCCCAAATCCTCTCCTCCCTCTCCTCCCTCCTGGGCCTCAAGACCGCGACCCCAGATCTCGCGCTTTTTTTCCAGGGGCAGCTGTGCGCCGCCCTGGCTCAGGCGTTGGTGGTCCTGGAGCCCGCCAGCGGGCCCCGGGTGCGGGTATTCGAGGGGGTAGCAAGGCATTACAGCCAGAGTCCACGAGCATCGCGTTTCTCGACCGAGGTGGTTCCTAAGAGTGTTTCTGCCTTCTCCTGCGTCTGATCCGCCTGCGCATTCGGCATCGTCGTCTAGCTGTTCGTGGTCGTCGTCGTCGTCCTCCTCTTCCTCCCCCGCATCCACGTAACTCTCCCTCTCGCCCACGCCACCCCGCTTCCGCTAAACCTCCTGCTCCTCCTCGTCCCCCTCATCCTCCTCCTCCTTCCCCTCCTGCCACCTCCTCCTCGTCCTGACCCCTATTCTCTATTCCTCCCTCCTCCCCCTGCTCCTCCTCCCCCTCCTCCTCCCCCTCCTCCTCCTCCTCCTCCTTCTTCTCCTTCTCCTTCTCCTCATCCTCCTACTCCTCCGCCTCCACCTCCTCCCTCTCCTGATCCTCCTGGTCCTCCTTCCCCTCCTCCCTTCTCCTGCTCCTCCCTCCTCCTCCTCCTCCTCCTCCTCCTCCTCCTCCTCCCTCCTCCCGCTGCTGCTCTGCTCCTCCCATTCCTCCCCCTCCATTTCCCTTCTTCTTCTTCTCCTCCTCGTCCTCCTCGTCCGCCTCGTCCTCCTCCACTCCTCCTCCTCTATCTCCTCCTCCTCCTCCTCCTCCTCCTCCTCCTCCTCCTCCTCCTGCACATCCTGCTGCTCCTGATCCGTCTCCTCTTCCCTTGTTTTCTCCGCTCCCCTACACCATGCAAGGGATGCCTTCGCACACTCGATGTCGCTTCCAGGGAGCACCCTCGTCAGGGATGCCATCAAACAAGTAGCATTTCAGCCTGGTCCCGTCTCCATCCCCCATTACCCCTCTCGCGCAGCACCTCGGAGCTCGTTACCCCTTTCCTGCCCCCTCCCCCACCCTGCACCCCCCCTGCCCGCCGCGCGTTCGCCGAGGCACCGCCACGATTGGCTCCATCAGGGCTCCCCCCAGACCAGCCCTCTTGCAATGTACCAGGGGATCGTGCTGACGCCTCGGCGCCAGCTATACCCTCCTCCATAGGGGCCAGGGGCGCCCAGACCTATCCCAGAATCCAATCCGACAACAGACGTGGAATCAGATGGTTCGTTCGGGTATGACCCCTCCTCGCTCCCCTCTTCCTCCCTCTGTCGGAGCCCAGAGGATCGAGGACGTAGCAAGCAAAACGGGCTAGACCACCTCTGGCGCGGCATCTCGGAGCCCAGGTGCGATGACGTATCGAGCGAAACGCGCCAGACCACCTCGCACACATCTTCTGAGAGCCCGGCGTTGCGATGATGCATCGAACGGAACGAGCTGGATCACCCCGCGCACAGCTTCAGGGGAGCCCAGAGTGTCGAGGGTGTCCCAGGCGAGACGGGCCAGACCACTCGGAGCCCAAAGCTTCGAGGATGGGAGCCCCGAGATACGAGGATGTCTCAGGCGAGACGTGCTGGACCACCTCGCGTGCGACATCTTGGAGCTCAGAGGCGGCGCCCAGACCCTCCCAGGGCACAAGTGGACAACAGAAGTGGAATCAAATGGTTTGTTTGGGTCTGACACGTACTCCCTCCATTCCCCTCCTCCTCCTCCTCCTCCTCCTCCTCCTCCTCCTCCTCCTCCTCCCTCCTCCTTCCATTATCCTCCCTCTCGGAGCCAACGTTTGGAGGATGTCTTTTCGGCGAAACGGACCAGATCGCCTCGCCCGCAGCATCCCAGGGCCCCGAGTGGCAAGGATACCTCAGGCGAGACAGGCCACACACACCCTTGCGCACATCTTCTCGGAGTTCAAAGTTGCAGGGGTTCCGAGGATGTCTCAGGCGAGACACCTCAGACCACCTCGCGCGGCATCTCGGAACGCAGAAGTGTGAGGATGTCTCAAGCGAAACGGGCCAGACCACCTCGCGTGCGGCATCTCGGAGGCCAGAGATGTGAGGATGTCTTATGCGAATCCGCCAGACCACCTCGCGCGCGGCGTCCTGGAGCTTAGATGTTCGTGGATGTCTCAAGCGAAACGGCCCACACCACCTCTCGCACGGCATCTCGGGGCTTAGAGTTCCGAGGATGTCTCAGGCGAAACGGCCTGGACCACCTCTGGCGCGGCAGCTCGGAGCCTAGATGTTCGAGGATATCTGAAGCGAATCGGCCAATCCTGGACAACTCAGAGACAAGTGTTGCGAAGATATCCCAGGCGAAACGGCCCAGACCACCAGATTTGTTGAGGATGTCTCTGCCCCCTTTCTCTCGGCCAGAGTTCGCATCTATCACAACAACACCCTGGTCAGCAAGCTGTTTGGAAAAGAATAGATCGCCAAAAAGTCTTGGATACAAAACTGCCCCCAAAGAAACTGTCCAGAGGTCCGCGGGCCACGCCGTGGGAAAACCACGGCGTCGCATGACCGGGCAATGCGGCGGAACCGCGAACGGCGGAGGACGGAAGGACGACCAAGAGGACCAGGAGGGGAAGGAGGAGGAGGAAGGCCGGGCATAAGGTGAGGATGGGCGAGTCGAGGATAGAGGACGCGGTGGAGGTGGAGGAGGATCGGGGACGAACAGGAGGCGAAAGCAGGGAGGAAAGGACCGCTGCCGACTGTCACAAGACATGCACGCTTCGCAGCTGCTCGGCCCAGTTACGCAATCCTCGGGAAGGGCCTCTGCTGAGCCGCCTGCCGTGGGACGAGAAGTAAAAGGCAAGAGATGCCACGAGGAGGGGAGAGTGCGTGCTGCCCCAAGAAAATGTCCTCCTCCTCGCCCTTGCTAGTGAATCACACGAAAATCTCCTCCTCTTCCTCCTCCTCCTCCTCCTTCACTCTCCCCTGGCCCCACTCCTCGTCTCCCTGCTCTGTCCTTTTCCTCCCCAACTATACTCATGATCCCCTTTCTCTTCCGTCTTCCCTCCTCCTCCTCCTCCTCCTCCTGCCTCCAGCGCCGCTCGTCCGCAAAGTAATTCCGTGCGCTCCGCCACCTTGAGAATGCTCCTCCTCGTCGTCCTCTTCCGCCCATTCCTCCTTCTCCACATTCTCTTCCTCCGCCTTCCTCTCCCTGCTCTAGCCTCATTCGCCTGACTCCTCCATCTGCCTCGTCATTTCCTCCTGCCTCACACGCGTGCTCTTCCTCCTTCAATCCTGCCTCCACCTTCTGCTGCTACTGGCACGGGAGAGGGGAATCCCGAGGCTGCAGGAGGACGGGCAGAGAGAGGGAGAGGAGAGGAGAGGGGAACAGCAGATACCAAGCAAAGGCAGGAAGGGATGGCTGCAGGGGGAGGAATAATGACGATGAGGGTAATGACAAGGATGAGGGAGGAAAGAAACCGAGGAGAGAGAAGGGACGGGGGATTTCGGCGAGAAGAGAGCAGGGATGAGGAGGTGATTTTGGAGAAGTTGGAGGGCGAGGAGGACGAGGAGGGACGAGGCAGACGAGAACACATGAACAAGAGGGCGGAAAGGCTGGTGAAGAGCGGTCAGGAAGAGCCAGAGAAACATGGAGGAGGCGAGAGGAGGAGGAGGACGACGAGGAAGCGAGAATGGGGATGAAGGCGGCGGTGGATGCGGGAGGAGGCGCAGGAAGAAGGGGGGCGCGGGGGGAGGGGAAGGCGGGAGGGCGCGAGGGAGCGGGGAAGCCCCCCCCCCCCCCACCAGGGGCGGCGCAGGGGCGCGCGGGCGGCCTCCTTCCCGGTGAACCCGGCCACGGCCGCCTGCCGACCCCGCACCCCGCGCGCGGCGTGCGCCGACTCGGCGCCGCCCCCGCCGAGCCTCGAGCGCGCCCCCTGCCCCCGAGGGCTTGGCGGGCCCGGTGCGACGACACTCTCGGGGGCGTGCACTCCGAAGCGGAGTGGGGGAGCCCTGGCGATCGGCGTCGAGAGGGGGTGACGATGCCAGATCGCACGCAAGAGCGGGGGTATGTTTCGGGCAGGCAGACTCCGCGTAGCGGCTAGCGTCCCCCCCCCCACCCCCACGTTTCGGGCCAAGAGCGCGCCCCTGCGTGGCCTGCGGGGCATGGCGGGAAGTCCAGCACAGTGCCAAGCCTGCGCCCCACGCCAGAGCGCCGCCGCGTCCGCTGCGCCGCGCGCAGCGGAAGCCTCCTTCTCCTCCTTCCTCCTCCTTCTCCTCCTTCCTCCTCCTTCCTCCTCCTTCCTCCTCCTTCCTCCTCCTCCTCCTCCTCCTCCTCCTCCTCCTCCTCCTCCTCCTCCTCCTCCTCCCTCCTCCTCCTCCTCCTCCTCCTCCTCCTCCTCACCCCTCTCCTCCTCCTCCTCCTCCTCCTCCTCCTCTCCTCCTCCTCCTGCTTCCTCCTCTTCCTCCTCTTTCTCCTCCTCCTCCTCCTCCTCCTCCTCCTCCTCCTCCTCTTTCTCCTCCTCCTCCTCCTCCTCCTCCGCCCTCCTCTCGCTGGGTCGGACGAGGGCCTGGACTCCGACGACGAGTCGTCTCCAGTTCTGGGGTTGCCCCTCGGCTTCGGCCCCTGGAGGCCTGCCACGCCAGGCCGCGTAGGATCGGAAGACATACGATCAGGACATTCTGCATAGCGCGTCGCGGAGGTAGCCCTGGTGACACGCGAATGCCATGCGGCCACATGGCGTGTCGCTCGGCTCCGCGGGGCGGGAGGCTGGGAAAAGCTCGGGGACGTTGGCGATCGGGGACCGCGACAAAGATGGCGTGTCACGCCGAAGCGCG
Organism: Prorocentrum cordatum; assembly: GCA_963575745.1. Taxonomy (NCBI): domain Eukaryota; class Dinophyceae; order Prorocentrales; family Prorocentraceae; genus Prorocentrum; species Prorocentrum cordatum. The sequence continues at coordinate 477,695 of CAUYUJ010007358.1, forward strand.
GTGGGCCAGAGCCGGCGGAGCGATACGCTAAGCTCAGGTCGGGCATGCCCTCCTACAGACGGATTTGGGGCGAAAGTTGAAGAATAGTCGAAAAACGAAGTACAGCAATAATCAAAGGTAGTTTAAAAGTCGACCCAAGACTATTGTTTGCCTATGTCTGAATATTCCTCTTGTAGTGAGACAGGCCCGCCTTAACGCTAAGCAAAAATGTTCGACCGTGGCTCGAATATGGAAGACCACGCCCAAAGAAGCGGTCGGGGCCTCTTGGTACGCGCACCAGAAAAACCATGTCTTCGGAAGTCTGTCATGTTGCATCCTCGGGGGACTTTGCCTGTCCCGTCGCGGCCGTATCCGTGTCAATTCGATGTCGGACTCGTCGGATCCGTGTCAAATACGTGTCGAATCCGCGTCGGATCCACGCAACGTCCGCGTTGAGTCCGCATCGAGCCCACATCAGGCAAAAGAAAAGACACCAATTGGGGAGAAAGGCGAGGTCCCCCGAAGATGCAACGCAATGTCTGGGAGGGGGGGATGGGTCACTGCACCGACCTTGCAGACGTGGTCTAGTGGATTTGCGCATGGATTTCTGTCAATGCAAAACCCCGAATCGGCGTTCGAAAAACGAAGTGAAATTCACGTGGATGTCTGTTAGTCTTCACTCCTTTGCCAAAGCTGCACGGAAGTCACTTTGAAATCCGGAACGAAATTCTGCAGGACGCTCCGGGCCCATCTTCTTGCTTTATGAGCGAAATCCGCTCTGCGATGTCGGCGGCATGACAAGAAAGGGATCCGCGAATCTCGGGTCGGGCGAAAGGGGGGGATAGCAAAGGGGGGGGTTGAGAATCAGCTCACGCAGCTGATTTTCCCGGCGCCTCCCGGCGCCGGGAGGCGCCAATGTATCGAGGAATGGGCCCCTCGGTGGGGCCGAAACCAGCTGCATGCAGCAAAATTCGTAACCCCCCCTTTCCGAATCCCCCCCTTCCGTCCGGCCCGAGAATCGCCTCACGCGGCCGGTCTCGAGGGAGAGCGCCAGGCGGCAGGCACACGCTGACGGGCCCCTGGACCTGGCGCGCGGGCGCCAGACCCCCCAAACAATCGGGGAAGGTGCCTCCCCCCGAAGCGTGAGGCCGGTGCCGCCCGACTCGGAGACGGCGCGCCCCGCTGTCGCACGGAAGCGACGCCCGTCGCTGGTCTGACTACCTACCAGACCACCCCAACCCAACCTGAAGACCCGAATTTCGGGTTGGGGGGGTAAGGGTTCCACCTGTATTTTTTCTATGTTTCCCGCCCCCCCCCACTGGAAATCGAGGGTAAATCTGAGCCTTCGGGTTGGGTTGGGATGGTTTGGTGGGTGGTGATAGTCCACGCGCCCTCGTCCGCGTCTGCCAACGCAGCCGCCCGCCAATCCCTCCAATCCCACTGGGGGGTCTGCGCGTCTTCGAGGCCGGAGCCGGCTTCCAAACCCCGCAGGCTTTTGAGCCGGGTCCAGCTTCTTCCCAAACACGCGGTTGGTTTGAACGCCAGACCCGGCTTCAAAAACACGCGGTTCGCTTAGTCCATGTCTGCCGACCCAGCCACCTGCCACTCCTAGAGGACAGAGAACTATATGCACATCCACCGATTCTGGCCAGGCCCCTCCTGAGCCCAGGATCGGGGCAGACGCCCTCCCACCTTGGCTATGGGAAGGTATGTGCACCGATCCTGGGTTGAGCATGGGCCTTGCCAGGATCGGCGCATGTGCATATTGGCGGCGCGCACACGGGGGTGGGGGGAGGGGGAGGGCTTCTTAGAAGGAGGCCGCTTCTTAGAAGGCGCCGGCCTCACATCTACAGGGAAGGCCCGCGCCTTCCAAGAAGCAGGGGTGCTTCTTCTAAGAAGCCCTCCCCCTCCTCCCTATCCCCCCTTGTGCGCGTGGCTGAGCACAGCTCCCTTCGCCCGCACTCCCTCCGAGCCCACCCGCCCCGAGAGCGTCGGGCCGTGGGGAGCCCGGCGGCTCCCGCGGCCGCGCGCGCGGGGGGGGAGGCCTGGGGCTCCGCGTGTGCCCCCGGGGAGGCGGCACTCTCGGGAGGGCTTGCCGGCGGCGGGGGGCCCGTGCCGGACTGAAGGGGCCCAAGGACACACACACACAAAGAAATGCTCACACGTAGCAGGATTCCCCATCTTTCTCCATGAAGAGGCCCAAGGACACACACACACACACAAAAAAAAAAATGCACACACGCAGCAGCATTCCTCCTCTTTCCTCACATGGCCCTGGGCTTCTGCCTCTTCCACCCCCCCCACCCCATATCTTCCCACATTTCTTCCTGGGAGTCGGCGATTCATTGTGTCTGTGTGTTTTGTGTCCCCCCCTGATAGGCGTGGTGGGCGGGCTCTCGACGGGCGCCGCGTCTCTGGGGAAACCAACAAGTACTGATACTACCGCGACTCTCTGGACCTCTCCCGGCCGGTGCGCTCTGACCAGGACCTCGAGGCGAAGCCAGCGGTGGCGACGAGGACTTTCCAGGAGGCCCCCAAAAAGAGGGAAAACGACGAGGACTTTCCAGGAGGCCCCCAAAAAAGGAAAACGAGAGAGGGGTACGTCAGGTTCGTGTCGTGCCGACTTCGGCGCTGGTTTTTGACACCGCGGGGATCGTTCAACCTTGAACGATCGGCCGTATTCGAAACGTCCAAATCTTTCCACATCGAGCGATTCTGGGTCGCCCGCGGCGTTCAAAGTTGAACGCCTCTGGCGGGGTCGCCGCCGGTCGACACGACACGAACCTACCGTACAGAGGTATGGGCACCTTTGGCTTCTCCGAGCCTCCGCGACCTCCACAGCGCCCTTCGGGCCTCCGAACGGCGTGCGGTCGTTGCCGCCGCGGCGTGCCGCCTCCGCGTCTGCGCCAGGGACCACCGGGGGGGGGGGCCATCGCGCTGCCACTATAAGTCGGGCACGTCCCTCCCCAGGAGGAATCTTCAACACACAGCTTTTTGTATGAAGAATAGTCTGGGGACGACTCCTCGACTGGTGTTTGACTAGTCTCGGGTACTTTTCGACTACTTCCTATTCCTCTTCGAGGATCCGCCCGTAGGACTAGGTCGGGCATGTCCCCCTACAGGCGGACTTTGGCGGACAAATGAGATATCGCCGAACAGATTCAAAAAAAACAAGAATCATAGGGAAGTCGTCCCCAAATTATTTTGTGACTGTCCTTGAATGCTCCCCCTGCAGAGGGAGGATCTGCCCACTTAACTGCTGGAGGACCTGCCCGCCCCGACGCTGCCCTTAGGCACGCCGCGCCCCACCTTGGCAGGAAACGCCCTCTGCTCTGGGCCACTGCGAGCCTCGGCCTCTCGGTCTGCTCACGGTGGCCCTCCCCCCCCTCCCCTCCCTTGCCTTCCTCCCCCTTCCTCTTGGAGTCGTCGTCGTCGTCGTCGTCGTCGTCGTCGTCGTCGTCGTCGTCGTCGGAGGAGGAGGAGGAGGAGGAGGAGGAGGAGGAGGCGAAGGAGGAGGAGGATGAGGATGAGGAGGAGGAGGGGGAGAAGGCGGAGGAGGAGAGGAAGAAGGAGGAGGAGGAGAAGGAGGAGGAGGAGGAGAAGGCGGAGGAGGAGGAGGAGGAGGAGGAGGAAATGGAGCTCCCTGCCGGCTCTCTCCGCCCGGCACCCCTTGCGCCCGCCGGCCCGCTCCGCCGGCCCTGGCCTCCCGCCTGCGCAATCGTCCTGGTCTGCCTGCCTCTCGCCTCCCCCTCCCCCTCCGCCGGGCAGCACATCCTGCCGGGGACCCGCGTGGCGGCGCGGACAGCGGCAGGCGGCTATCCACGTGGGCGGATTCCCCGACCTGGGTCCGAGGATCGGCCCCAGACCAGGAGCCCCTCTTGACACCCAGAATGGTCGACTCTCACCGCCTTGACTGTGTGCAGGGGAACCGCTGGGAGCATCCAGCTTTCTCAGCGTTCTGTCAGCTCGCCAGGGCTGCGAATGCCGAGTGCGTCCGGCGGCCCCGTCCTTCGCCTTCGGCTCGGGACGACATGATCGGAGCGTCACGGTGCAAGAGACGCGTTCGCGGACGGGGCAGGGGGGCAATCTTTTGTCACAACTCGTTTCTGAAATTTCGTGAGGGTACTCCCCAAGGCAGCTCGGTGACATAAACCACTGAGAGTTCAGAACACCTTCGAGCAAAGGACTGGAACAGGAGAATACCGAAGGCGTCCTCATCCTCACCCTCCACCTCAACTGCGCAGGCTGTTGTATGGAACGATGGCCACTCTGGAAACACACTCAGAACTCAATGATCCTCCTCCCACTTCTTTTACCTCGCCCTCCTCCTCCTCCTCCTCCACCTCCGGCCTCATTGTCAATGTACCGCCTCCAGAATCCTCCACTTGATCATCCACTCCTCTCCTCCTTCCCCTCTTTGTTTCTCATCATTTCATCATCATCCTCCCTGTCAGGCTGAACGAACCTAGCTATGGTGAACCGATCACCTTATCATCCTTCTTCTGTCCCCTCCCTTTCGTGCTCCATCTATTCAAAGATCCTCCGACACTATATCATCCACCCCTCCCCCTTTTCTGCGGCAACATCATCCTCCCTTTCCCCCTCCGTCTCCTCCGCCTCATCATCCTCTTCCTCCTCCTCCTCCTCCTCCTCCTCCTCCTCCTCCTCATCATCATCATCATCATCATCATCATCATCATCATCAGCATCATCATCGTCGTCTCCATCGTCGTCATCATCATCACGATCTTGATCATCATTGGCATCAGCAGCATCACTATCATCGTCGTCATTATCATTATCACCATCATTTTCACCACCACCACCAAGCAGCAGCGGCAGCATCAGTATCCCCTCCTCCTCCGCCAACCTCTTCCCAGCTGCAAATACCCCGGCCACATCATCCAGCCTGCTCCTCTCCCCCCCTCGTGCTTTTCCTCCCCTTCCAGGACCCATCCGAGACCATTAACAAAAAAACGATAGGGACGGGAAAGTCGGCACCGTCGACCACATCCTTCCCCCGACTCCGTGCTCAATCCCTCTCACTGGCAGGAGGCGGCCTTCGCAGCGTCGTCCATCTGAAGCGTGGCCTCCTCCACAGCAGCCGAGGATGCGTATATTGGATGATGGCGAGACGTTGCAACTCTTGCGCCTGGTAGAAGTCACACCAGCCCTTTGGGCGTGAGTGGTTTAGAGAGCTCGCTCTGTTCTCAACCCCCCTTCTTCCCCTTCGGGGAGGGGTTTACCCCTCCCCCTACCCCCTCCCCCTGGGCCTGGAGAGGGGGTTTCGCGGGTCGTTGGAGGGGTCTTTTCCGACTCCTGGGAGGGCTAAAAAACGACGACCCTCACGAGGATTCTGGCCCCGACGGGGGGACGGAGATAGGCCCCTCTCCTCTTCTTTGAAGCCAAAATCATTGATTTTACTACGGTTGTGGCCCCATTTTGGCCTCCTGAGGGGGCCGCGCTCCTCTGCCTTCATAGCACAATCATTGATTTGACGAAGGTTTTGGCCTCATTTTGTCCTTCTCAGGGGGCAGCGCTCATTTGCGTTTCAGAGGAGGTCGCAAGAGGCCCCAAGATGGCCCCAAGAGGCCCCCAGGAGCCTCCCAAGAGGCCTCCAAGAGGCCCCCAAGAGGCCCCCAAGAGGCCCCAAGAGGCCCCCAAGAGGCCCCCAAGAGGCCCCCGAGAGGCCCCCAGAGGCCCCACGAGGCCCCCAAGAGGCCCCGAAGAGGCCCCCAAGAGGCCCCCAAGAGCCCCAAGAGGCTCCAAGAGGCCCCCAAGAGGCCCCACGAGGAGCCCGAACGACTCACACCAGGACGAGGGGCCCGAACGACTCACACCACGAAGAGCCCGAACGACTCACACCACAAGGAGGGGCCCGAACGACTCACACCAGGACGAGGCGCCCGAACGACTCACACCACGAGGAGCCCGAACGACTCACACCACGACGCGGGCCCCGAACGACTCACACCACGAGGAGCCCGAACGAGTCACACCAGGAGGAGGGGCCCGAACGACTCACACCAGGATGAGGGGCCCGAACAACTCACACCACGAGAAGCCCGAACGACTCACACCAGGACGAAGAGCCCGAACGACTCACACCACGAAGAGCCCGAACGACTCACACCAGGAAGAAGGGCCCGAACGACTCACACCAGGACGAGAAACCCCAAACGACTCAAATCACGAGGAGCGCTTTCTCTCCCTCCTCCTCCGCCTCGTCCTTCTCCCGCTCCCCCCACAAGGAGGATGTACAAGGAGGCGGGAGGAAGGAGGAACAAGGGAGATATGCGGGGCCAAGCGGACACACGCCTGAAAAACACGACTGCCGGCATGCTTCGCAAGAGTTGCTGCTGTGAGATGGGCTGGTGGGGATACGCGAAGCGTAAAGAATTCAGGACGACTTGGATGCATGCTGCAGAGGTAGAAACACTATGCGGTGCCTGCGCTGCCAGATACTTCAAGGCTGTGGCACACTGATTCTCCCTCTGCCCGACCGTCCACCCGCTCCCTCTCCCGTCTACCCACAGTCGCCGTCGCATCTAGCAAAGAGCAGCAGGCGCGTGGCAAGCTCCAAAAAAGAGCCGAGGACATTTCGGACAGGCAGCGCCAGCAATTCAGCACCGGTCAGTCACGGCAGTCTGCCGTCTAGCTACGAGCAAGTGAGAAATACAGTCATGCACGCCCCCGCCTTCGGGATCCGCCGCGCTCCCACTCCTCCCACGTCCTGGCCATATTTTCTCCTGAAGCGCCATGTCTGCACGGGATGTGTACACTTCTTCACGCGCCCAGGGAAGCAGAGGGGCCCCCGCATTCGGTGGCCCACCGTTGTTCCCCATCATTGGCCGCTCACCGTGGACCGCAGTAAGTGGTTTGAATCGGCACCTGGAGACGCCTGCAGATCTGGGCTCCCGGAAGGAGGAGGAGGAGGAGGAGGAGGAGGAGGAGGAGGAGGAGGAGGAGGAGGATAAGGAGGATAAGGAGGAGGAAGAAGAGGAGGAGGAAAATAATAAGGAGGAGGAAGAAGAGGAGGTGGATAAGGAGGAGGAGGAGACCCGACTTCTGCGGCCTCCCCTGGCGCGTTTCCTCCTCCGCGGCCCTCCACGGAGGCGTCTCGCAGCTCCTCCCGACCCAGGGCCAGCGTGCCCGCTGCAGCCGCGTGAGCGGCCAGCCCCAGCTCTTCTCGACACCCACCGTCCTCTGACGCCCCTCCCTCCCTCCGTCCTCCTGCCCTTTTTTTGCTCCGCGGCGTCCAGCGCTCCTTCCTCCTCCTCCTCCTCCTCCTCCTCCTCCTCCTCCTCCTCCTCCTCCTCCTCCTCCTCGCGCTCGGGCGGTGCTCGTCGGTGCCCCGTGCTCCTCCCTGCCTCGCCCCCCTCCGTCCCCGCGCCTCGTGCCTCGGTCCCCCTCGTGCTCCTTCCTGCACCTCTGGCGCCGACGCTGCGGACGCCAAGGGCCCTGTCGCGGACGCGGCTGTTAACATGTTTGTCCCTGCCTTGCTGCCTTTTGCGCCCGCGCGGGCGTTCACTTCCTGCACCTCCTCATACACCTCTTCCTCCTCCTCCTTCTCCTGCCTGCCTGCTCCACGTTCTCCTCCTCCTCCTCCTCCTCCTCCTGCTGCTCCTCCTCCTCCTCCTCCTCCTCCTCCTCCTCATTTCCTTCCTCACCATGCATCCGCATCACCCCTCCTTCAGACTTGCTGTTTCTGGCTTCCACAAACAAACAAGCACGCCCATGGCGGCAACATGATCTAAACATCTCTTGAGGCCACATTCGCATTCATGATACCTTGTATGTGCAGGCTCTTCTAACAAACGAAAGGCTGTATAAAGAGTTTACCCAGGAGAGCACTCAGGGAGACGGTTCCGTGAGGCTGTGCGGGTGACAAGAAAGGGAAAGCATAACAGAAACCAGGCAAGAGACCATTACAAAATAACATGCTGGATACCATAACGGAAACAATGCTGGAGACAACTGACCACCGATTCTGGATCCAGCGAGGCTCACACCCGGTCTTGAAACACATAAGGACCCTCAGGACCCTTACAGACAAGCTATTAGGGAGAAACGCGATTCCCTGTCTCACTCCTAGCAGAACACACTTTCGCCCCTGCCACCCGAAAACTCAATCCTCCTCTTCCTCTCTCTCTCCTCCTGCCTTCCCCTCGTCCCTCCTCATATTTTTTGTCATATGCTCGTCTTCGGATTCCTAATCCTGTTCCTCCCCCACCTCCCTCCCTCCATCCCCTCTCCGCACTCCTCCTCGTCCTCCCCTTCTTTCCTCCTCCTTCTTCTCCTCCTCTTCCTCCTCCTCAACCTCCTCCTCCTCCTCAACCTCATCCCATCTCATTCCTGCTTGTTTCTCC
>CAUYUJ010007358.1:491042-519620 GCA_963575745.1 Prorocentrum cordatum
CCAGGGGAGCCCGGCGCCGATCCAAGAAATCCGCCCGGGCCTACCCAACTTTTCTGAGTTCATATCGAGTTGTCCTCTTCGAGTTGTGCTCGTCTGTACCGCACGTCTCCTAAGGGAAGACCTTGTGGGGAGGGCGGCGAAGGGAGAAAGGCACACGCAGGACGAGACAATGCACAGTCAGGCCACAAAGAACGGTAGGTAAGACACGAAGTCCCTCTCTGGGCCCCAGAAAGCGCCCGGGTGCACGAGGGGCGCAAGAGCACAACCATAGAAAAACCCCCACCCGACCCCCCTCGAAGCACCCGCTGCCGCTCGCTCCACCTCCAGTGCAGCCGGCGCAGCTCGTTCCAGCTCTACGGCAGCCGGGTGGCTCCCTCGGCACAAGCAGGAGGACGGTGGAAGAGGGCGACCAACGAACGATGCTCAAGCGCCTCCCTTTGAAAACCCCTGCCATTTCCTCCCTCGCAACTACACCCTCTCCCACATATCCCTTTTCCTCCTCCTCCTCCTGCTCCTCCTCCTCCTCCTGCTCCTCCTCCTCCTCCTTCTCCTCCTCCTCCTCCTGTTCCTCCTCCTCCTCCTCCTCCTCCTCCTCCACGTGCTGCCCTCCTCCTCCTCCTCCTCCTCCTCCTCCTCCTCCTCCTCCTCCTGCTCCTCCTCCCCTTCCTCCTCCTCCTCCTGCTGCTTCTCCTCCTCCTCCTCCTCGTCCTCCTCCTCCTCCTCCTCCCACTTCGCCTGTCCCTCCTCACCCTCCTCTGTTTCCCCATCCGTCCTTCCCCCAATTTCCCTTCTCCCCCAAGAAAGGGGAGGAGGAAGAGGTGCGACTGCACTGGAGCACCCCGGTCCTCACGACGCTTGCTGAACTTCGCTCTGGCCGCGCCAGGCTCGATGAGAACTTCGCGATGGGGCGGCCAGGCACGGGAAGGGCGAGGAAGGGGAGGCCAGCTCCTCATCCTCCTCCTCTTCCTCCTCCTCCTCCTCCTCCTCCTCCACCTTCGCGTCCTCCTTGCTCTTCCCTGCCTCTCCCTTTCGTTCATCCCTCCCACCCTGTGCCTGCCTCCCTCCGAAAGCCTTCCTCAGCCCTCCTCCTCCTCCTCCTCCTCCTCTTCCTCCGCCTCCTTCTTCTTACGCAGCAGCAGGAGCGTTGTCCCCTGTCTGCGCCGCCGCCCTACCTCGCGCACCGACGGGCGCGCCGCGGGCGGAAGGCGTAGGGCCCCCCCCCGGCCACCGTGGGATGCTTTTCTGTTAAGAAGGGGGGGGGAAGGGCCCACCCATCGTCCCCACAGCGCGCTCGATGTAGACACAGCAAACGTCTTGCCAATGGCGTCGTACGTGTAGCACCCTTGTCCGTAACGCTGCACCGGCCCATGAAGTATGTTGTGCAAATGGCTTCACCTTTGCGGCTACCGCCAAGATGGAGCCCTACCTGCCGTGGGCTCTCGGCCGTGGCCGTCCTCCCATTGGACCGTAGTCTGCAGGGCGCCTATCTGTTTTACTCTGCAATCGGCGTATGTATTGCCGAGCTTCGCTTTCTCAAGGGACATGGTGGTGGGTCGCTTGGTCTCGTTGGGGTCACGACCGCGGCGGTGCCCTTCCGCCTCGTTGTTGCCGAACTTCTCAACAACCGTGCTCCAGATCATGCCGCTGATGTTTTGGAGTGGGCCCGTGCAGATTCCACTCTTCACGTTTTGCCACTGCTGCTCCAGCAGCTGGTTGAGCTGTGTTTCCGTGCGTGCCCGTGTAAGCCGTAGATTTTGAGCCAAGGCCTGTGGCTCCGACTGTAGATCCCGTCGTGGGAGGCCCACTCGAGCTCAGCAGAAGGCTCTCGTAGCTCAGCCGGAAATCCTCGTAGCTCTGCGCGTGGCCCTTGCCGCCCAGCGTGTGGTCCTCGTTGTTCTGCTGATGGCCCTAGTAGCCGTGATGGAGGATCACGTCGGTCAACCTGTGGCCCCGGTAGCTCCGCTGGTGGCTCTCGTAGCTCAGGAGGAGGCCCTGGTAGCTCCGCTGGTGAATCTCGAAACTCATTCTGTGGCCTTCGTAGCTCCGCTGGTAGCACGCGTAGCGCAGCTGGTGACTCTGGGAACTTTGCTTGCGGCCCTCGCATTTCAGCTTGCCGCCCTCGAAGCTCAGCACGTGGTCCTCGTAGCTGTACTGGAAACTCTCGAGGCTCTGCTCGCGGCTCCTGTAGATCAGCTGACGGCACTCGTAGCTTTGCTCGCGGCTCTCGATGCTCAGCTTGTGGCCCTTGTAGCTCAGCCGGTGGTCCTCCTACTCCTGCGCGTGGCCCCTGTCGCCTAGCTGTGGTCCTCGTTGTTCAGCGGGTGGCCCTCATAACTCAAGTGGAGGCCCTCGAAAGTCGGACTGCGGCCCTGATGGCTCCCATGGCTGCTCTCCTAACTCAGGAGGTGGTCCTGGTAGCTCCGCTGGTGGCTCTCGCAGCGAAGCTGGTGGCTCACGCAACTCAGATGGTGGCCCTCGCAGCTCCCCCTGGTAGCTCTTGTAAATCGGCGAGTGGCTCTGGGAGCTCGGCGTATGGCCAGTGTTCTCCAGGTGGACCTCGTAGCTGTGCTGGTAGCTCGTCCCCATGGTCAAACCCGGAATCGTCGGATGCCAGGTCATCGTCTCCGATGTTCCTATAGGCGCGCCGTGCGAGAGCACGACCTCCTGCACCTCCTGCATCTCCTCCTCCCTAGTTTCTTCCCTCTCGTCGCACAGCTCGTGGCCCTCGGAGCACTGCTGATGGTGTGGTTGTCGGGGCTTTTCTTACGGCCCGCGTAGCACAGCTTGTGACCCTCGTAGCTCAGCTTGTGGCTCGCGAAGCTCTGGAGGTGGCCCTCGAAGATCTGCTCGTGGGCCTCGTAGCTCGGCTAGTAGCCCTTGGAGTTCTGCCTGTGGCCATTGTTGCTCTTCTGGTAGCCGTTGTAGTTCCGCGAATGGCCTGCGTGGCTCTGCGTGTTGCCCTCAAAGTTTTGCGCGCAGCCCATGTATCTCAGCTAGAGGTCCTCACGCATCTACTGGTGCCTGCCACAATTCCGCGGGTGGCCCTTGTGGCTTTGCGTGTCGCTCTTGGTGTTCTGCTCGTGGCCGTCGTAATTCGGCCTGCGGTCCTGGTAGATGCTCAGCCACTGGCCTTTGTGATTCTTCTGGTGGCTCTTGTAGCTCGAAACGTGGACGTGATACCACAGCTGGTGGCCATCGACGCTGAGCTAGTGGTTGTTGAGTCTCTGCTCGTGGCCCTCGAGGCCCTGCTGGTGGTTCGCGAAGCTCTACTAGTGATCCTCGTAGCTCAGAGGGTGGTTCTCGTAGCTCTGCTTGTTCCCCTCGAAGCTCTGATGGTGGCCCTCGTCGCGTAGCAGGGTGCCCTAGTGGCTCTGCTGGTGGTTCTCGTCGCTCTGCTTGTGGCTCTCGTAACTCTGCTGGTGGCCCTCGTCGCGTAGCACGGTGCCCTGGTGGCTCTGCTGGTGGTTCTCGTCGCTCTGCTTGTGGCCCTCTTCGCGTAGCAGGGTGCCCTGGAGACTCAGCTGGTGGTTCTCGTAGCTCTGCTTGTGGCCCTCGTAGCAATGGTGGCCGGGTGAAGAAGCCGTATGCGGCGTATGCGCCTAAGCTGTTGTACTCGGCGGAGCAGTTGTAGGCGTTGGAGTTGCAGTCGTCGTAGGCAGCGTGGACGTGGTCCACCAGCATCTCCACGACGGTGTTCGTGTTGCCTTCGTGCTTGTCGACGTCGTGCTGGCTGGCGCGCCTCAACACCACGTCGACGCCCCACTGCATGATGTAGCCGCATGTTCGCCCAGCGTATGCCGGCCGACGTGCTGCAGCGCGCGCTGCTCTCGGCCTACAGCGGCTGGGTAACAATTTTTGTTTGATCCGCGGGGCGAGAGCGAGCCTCTTCCGGTCGAAGCTAAGCGGACCGCGCACAGCTTTCACTGACAGAGGGGGGAAGGCAGAGGGAGGGGCCTCACGCCAAGGCCAAGAGAGGGCACAGCCCCGGAATCAGGCGGTGCCGAAGTCGGGCCTGTCCCCCTACAGGGGGACTTTCGATGAAAAATAAAAAACACCCCAAACCTAATCAAACAATAATCCAAACATAGTCTGGGGACTATGTTTGGAGTATTTGTTTACCTTCTTGGGGTATTTTGGGGGTATGTTTGATTTTTCGTCGACAATCCTCCTGTAGGGGGACACGCCCGACTTAAGCCTGCAGCGGCTGGGTAACAGGTCTCGTGGCCCTGCTCGTCATGGGACCGCTGGCGCCCGCGGCCCGCGCTCCGCCGTCGCGCGGCGGCAGGCCGCGCGGGCCGAGGCCGACGCCGCGGCCCCGCGGCCCCCGGGGCCCCGAGTGCGGGGGATGGATCCCGCAGACGGCCTTCCTCCTCCTTCTCCTCCTCCTCCCTCGCCTCCTCCTCCTCCTCCTCCTCCTCCTCCTCCTCCTCCTCCTCCTCCTCCTCCTCCTCCTCCTCCTCCTCCTCCTCTCCTCCTCCTCCCCTCCTCCTCCTCCTCCTCCTCCTCCTCCTCCTCCTCCTCCTCCTCCTCCTCCTGCGCCTTCTCCTCCTTCTACCTCCACCTCCTCCTCCTTCCACCTCCTCCTTCTCCTCCTGCGCCTCCTCCTCCTCCTCCTCCTTCGCATGCCTCCTTCCGTCGGCCTCCCTACCCTCTCAAGCTGGGCATCGAAGCTCGGACATGGATGCTGCCAGGACCCCAGATCCTTCGTCTGACCTCCTCCAGCTTCTCCTCCTCCTCCTCCTTCGCCTCCTCCTCCTCATTCTCCCCCGCCCCACTCGTTCTGTTGCTGCTCCATCCTCCCCTTCTGGCTTCTCACTCCCCGCCTCCAGGCCCCCCCCCTCCACGTCGAGAGACCGCCTAGCGCATCTCCGACCTCTCCTTCCCTTTCCCCTGGCTGCACGGGCAGGCAAAACAGCGCATCCCCTGCGGGAAAGGACAAGTGTGGCAGGGGAACCGATGAAGCAGTGGAGACGAAGCAGGAGGAGGCGGAGTGCCCAAGACACGGAGGAGGAGGAGGAGGAGGAGGAGGAGGAGGAGGAGGAGGAGGAGGAGGAGGGGAGGAGCAGCACGCCGAGGATCGGCACGACGAGGGGAGGCTGGCCCAGGGCCGCTGGAACGGGGCAGAGGATGGAGGCGGCGGGAAGAGCGAGAGGCGGGAAGGCGGGAGAGAGAGAGAGAGAGAGAAGGCGGGAGGGGGCGAGCTGCGCTGCCTCTTTCACGCAGCTGCATGGCTGCCAGCGTCGGCCCAAGCAGATGGGTTGCTGCGCTTGCTACGGCAGCGGGTGGCAACGTGGCGAATCCTCGGCAGACCCACACAGGCGGCAACGGGCGGCAAGATGGCGCATCCTCTGCATACCTCTACAGGCGGCAGCGGGTGGCAACGCGGTGAATCCTCGGCATATTCACTTTGGCGGCAACGGGCAGCAAAATGACGAATCCTCTGCATACCCACACAGCGCACGAGGCGGCAACGAGGCGGCAATGGGTGGCAACGTCGCGAATCCTCGGCATACCCCACACGTGGAACAACCAGATGGCAACTGGCGGCAACAGGAGGCAACGTAGGGAATCCTCGGCATACCCGCGCAGCGCACGAGGAGGCAACGCCGCAGCAACGAGCCGGCAACTGGCGGCAACGGGTAGCAACGTGGCGAACCCTCGGCATACCCACAGAACGCACATGGCGGCAAAAGCGCGGTACCGAGGCGGCAACTGGGGGCAACGGCAACGTGACGAATCCTCTGTGAGAGGAGGTGGACAATGAGAAGCAAAGGAAGATGAGGGAGGACAAGGAGGGGGACCGACAGCGGTAGGAAGAGGGAGGAGCAGAAAGAGAAGGACGGGGAGGGGGGAGGATGGGCGATGAGGGCCTCAGGAATGATGATGATGGGGGGGAGGGATGAGGGAATGCGAGGGACGCGGAGTAATTGTGGCAGGGGTGGGAGGGGAAGAGTGGAAGAGGAGGAGGAGGCATCCTATAATGAGCGGCGAGGCAACGGACGATCTGGAGAGCGAAAAATAAGTGTAACCGAATGAGGACTGAACTTCCAAATGTACCATACGCAATGATGAATGGTATCATTGTGGAGCCCAGCGGGCGCTTGGCAGTCCTGGGTGCTAGACATAGACTCCAAAGAACCTTCTAGAACCGAAGTAGACGCCTGACGCTCAGAGAGCAAACAAACACAAACCAGAACGCCTGCTTGGTCGACAACTGCCTTCAAATGTATGCTAACGTTTCCCCGAAGCGACGTTCACGGAACCATGGGTAGAAACGTGCACAGCATCGTGCAGAGAACGGGGCGGGGCGGACATGGACAGGAAGGGGGCGGAGGCGAATCGCTGATTGTAGTGCTGTCCCCCTCCTCCTCCTCCTCCTCCTCCTCTGCCTCCTCCTCTTCCTCCTCCTCCTTCTCCTCCTCCTCCTCCTCCTCCTCCACCTCCTCCTCCTCCTAGGATTGATGGGCAGCCTGGGAATGGCCCCGCGTTCACAGCGTACCTCGGCACCTGGGGCGGGCCGGTCAGCTCGCAATGGAGGAACCCTAAGAGGTGTGGAGGAGGGGAAGACAAAAGAGACGGGCGAGTAAGGAGGCCTGGCGAATAGGAGGAGATGACGGGCAAGGAGAAAGAGGAGGATGAGGAGCGCCTGGTGAAGTACTAAAGCCTGTCATGACTCGAGAAGCCGCAACAGAAAGTGCAGGGCGAGGCCACAATGCGAACATGCACTGGGTGCTGCTGCCTGCGGGGTAAATCTTTCGGCGGTGGACAAAACTCCCTTTAGTAAACCTCCCCTTGGCGAAAACGGTCCAGGACAGAAACCGACGGACCTGGACCCGCAAAAAGGATGGCCGCGGCGCCCGCTCGCGAACCGAAAACGGCCAATTCCTCAATCGACGTGTCAGGGTAGGAGGTCTATCAACCTCCGAATCTTAGATGCGGGAGCGGGAGCAGCGGCCGCGAGGTCGACGGCGACGGCGGCGGCTGCGAAGGAGGCGACGGCGGCGGCCACGAGGGCGACGGCGGCGACGGCCGCGGAGGCGAAGGCGGCGGCGGCGGCGGCCGCGAGGGCGGCGGCTGCGACGGCGGCGGTGGCCGCGGCGGCGGATTCACGCCTCCCCGCCACGGCGCTCGAGCGCCGGCCCTGACCATCGGCAGGCAGCGAGCGACCGAGGGCCAGCGAGCGACCGCGCGGAGTGCCGGGTGCACGGCGCGGGCCGGCGAGAGTGAGAGCTCGCCCGCCTCCGGGGCAGTGCGGAAGGCGGGCAGTGCGCCTCCCTCCCCGCCTGCGTCGCACAGAGATCGGGACTCCCTCGCTGTCTCGTTCGTGTGGAATGCACGGCCCCTGGGGGGCCCCCAAACGGTGCGGTGACCACACCGTGCGGTGAGTCGATGGGGATTCGGGGTCACCGCACGGTTTTGGGACTCGGGTCGTCCTCCGAGGACGTCTCGGGCGACAGGGGCCTCCGAGGTCCCAAAACCGTGCGGTGACGGACCGTGCGGTGAGGTCTTGGGGGATTTCGAGGTCACCGCACGGTCCGTCACCGCACCGTTTCAGGACTCCCAAGCCCCCCGAGGTGCAGTCGTACACCCGGAGCGTTGCTGCACGGAGCGTCAGGTTAGGCGTGCCGCAGGCGGGCCTCCTGCCCCGAGTTGGGTGGAGGGCGCGAGAAGACAAGGAATACCTGTGCCCGTCCGAACCAGCAACAAGTTCCGAATCCGACCTCATCACTGCACATCCGCCGACCCCCGCCTGCTGGGGAGGAAAAGGCGTGTCAGATGAGTGGCTGTTCCCCTCACCCTTTCCTCCTCCCTTGGGGTCCAAAATCCGATTCTAGGGGGTGGGGGTGTCTCTGCGAGCTCGCCAACGCCTTCCCAGGGCCTCCGGAGCCTTCAAACAGGCGCAAGACTGCTCAAAAGGCTCCACAGAGAGCGCCACGATAAACCAAACGAGCTTCGAGAAGGCCAAAGGTAGCTCCTCGACAGTCCAATATGTTTCGAAACGGCCCACGAAGCTCCAAAGACGGCCCAAGAGAGCTCCCAGAGGACCGCCGAAAAGGCCCCATAGTCACCTTTTCCGTCTTGCCAGCGTCCAAGAGTGCCGAACGGGCCCCCCGGATCGTCCCAGGACGGCCCCAGACGCCCCCAAGACGGCCCCAGAGCGCCCCAAAAGAGAGCTCCAGGAGGGGCCCCCGAACGCGGACGCGAAGTGGCACGTCGAGCCTTTTTCTCCCCAGAGATGGCCCCGAGAGGCCCCCCTGAAGAGGCCCACGAGGCACACCGGAGAGGCCCACGGGAAGCCCCCGCTGCGACCTCGAGAGGCCACCGAGGAGGCCCCCGCGAAAGCTCCCTGGGTGCCCCACGAGCCCTCCTTGGCAAGAGCCACGAGGCCCAGGAGAGGCGCCCCCGGGCACCCTCCGATCGCGCGGGCGTGCAGGAGGCTGCCGACCCACAAGCCAGGCACGCCGGCGGGTTGGGCCGAGCGCCACCAGACAGCTTCCGCAGTCGTCGCAAGTTCGTCCGCCCTTGTTTGGCGGGGTCCGCGGAATGGCGTGAGCCGCTCGAATGCAAGCAAGTGCGTGCGAGAGCAGCTTCTCGGGAGGCCTGGGTGCTGAGCCGCAGGTACTTCTCGGAAACGTCCAAGGCGATAGCACCGATCTCCTAGGCTGCAAGGGAGGGGTTAATAGCATGATACCCAAGTGTTGCTGCTCTCTCCTTCTCCTTACATTCAACAAGTGCGAATAACCCCACAACAGTGAAACGACTGTACCGTCCAGAATCGAATGGCCGAGTCTCGACGCAGACATGCGAAGTCCAGGCGGGCCACACGACAGTCAGAAACACAGCAGCTCCCGGATCTGCCGAACATCTGGTCCTCAAGACTGGACTTATCAAACCGACACTGTCAATGCAATGCTGCTGGTCATCGTACAGTCAAAAAGAACGCATGGGCTCACCTGACTAGCTTGTCCAACTGAACGCAAATTGCAGTTGGCAAGCTGACAACAATCTGAATGCGACGAGGCACGTGCCCGGCCTGGAAGCTAACAGCAGGCATGAACAGGCATGCGACATGCAAGCAAACGACATGCTATAGACATGCAGACCACACGAACAGCAACCGAAAGCACCCTCAAGAGTTTGATTCGCGGGTCGAGAGCGAGCCTCTTCCGGTCGAAGCTAAGCGGGCCGCGCACAGCTTTAATTAACAGAGGAAGGGAAAAAGAAGGCGGGGCCTCACGTCAAGGCCAAGAGAGGGCAAAACCCCGGGATCAGGCGGTGCTGGAAGCGAAGTGCATGCAAAGGAACGCCTTGGACAGGAACCCGGAGGCGAAGTACCGCCCTCAAGAAAAAGACATGTAGTGCATCAAGGCCAGAAGCTGGGCTCTTGGGGACACAGGTGGGGAATCCTCGGGAGCCCAACGGATCTGGTGTGACCCCGCGTTGGCTCCGTGACCACACCGGGCTATCGGACCTCGTATTGGCCATGACTGCCGCTCCAATACGGAGCCCTTGTGACGCAAACGAAATAGACGGCGCCATATATATATATACAGTGCAGCCACCCGTTTCCATCACAGGCGGGGGAACGATGGACCACGCCCGAGAGGGAGGCGCGCACTTGTTCCAGAGGAGGGCGGACAAGAGCAGGAACGAACGACGCCCGTCCACGGGGACAGCGCGCTGGCCAAAGTCACAGGCCGCCGCCGCCGACGACAACGACGGCGACGGCCACTGGCCTTCCTGGGCAAGTGTAAACTCGTTTCTGACGGCGTGAAATCGAATGGGGTGTTCCGACCGTCGAACCGCGTGCTCCCGACCGCCCTGCAAAGACCTCTAACCCCCCCCCCGGTCCCCTTCCTCAAGATGGCTTCCAATGCGACCGATGAAGGGTGAATGACCTGGAGGCATTGGCGATCACCGTCACGCCCCGAAACAGGCTCTCAGAGGTCCAAGCATAATTCACGGAATGCCACCAAGACGTCCACTTGGAATAAACTCCCAGTGCTGGTAACGACGCATGTTCTGGCATCCCCCCTTTCCAGCTTAAGATGGCTCCGAGGCACGCGCTGATGGTTCCCAAGGACCACGGAGCTCACGCGAGTCCGTGAGACAACCCGAAGGGCCCCCAACACGGGCCTTGATGGCTCTGGATCCCGTCGACGGCTCCTCGACGGCCAAAGATCGCCCCAAGAAGGCGCCAAGACGCGGCCAGACTGCCCTTGGGCCCTCCAACCTGGCCCCGACAGGCTCGAAGGGGCGCCGAAAAGGCTCCAAGAGACCCCAAGAGCGCCCTAGATGGCCGCCCCGATGAAAACACCAGGAGGGTCCCGCCCCGTTCCAAATATTCGTTCGGCCTACCCATTGCAAGATCTTTGGCATCTGCGCCACCTATTCAACTTTTTCGGCCCAAGCGTGCGCTGAATGTCCTGGCTGACGTTGGGAAATAAGATCTCCATACGACGTTCAATGAAACAACTTATCCAAAAAAATCCCCCGACAATACCCCCGGACAACCCGGACAACCCCTCCGAGATGTATACCATCAGCGTTCCAGCGCGTGCTTGTGGCTGCCACTCGAGCGGCAGCACAATACCCACTTGGGGATGTGGCCAGCGCTGAGGCGAGAGCGCCACGCCGAATGACGAGGGATGTGGCCAGCGCGCAGGCGACAGAACCAATCCCAAACGGAGATGTAGCCAGAGCTCGGACGAAAGCACCATTCCCAATCACGGATGTGGCTGGCACTCGAGCGGTAACACCATACGTAGAACTGGCCAGACCAGCTCCCCTGCGGCATCTCCGAACCCAAGCTTGTGAGGATGTCTCGGGTGAAACTGCCTGGATCACCTCTGGTCAGGGCACCTCTGAGCCCCAGGTTGCGATGATGTCTCAAGCGAAACTTGCCAGACAACTTCGCTGGTGCTCCATGCTGGGCGACATTTCCAGCTGGGCTTCCCTGGTTGCTCCATGCTTTTTGTGGTATGCGTGACAATGAGAAGCGCCTGGACAACCCCTTGGACAACCCCGCAAGGATCCTGAGAACACCCCCCAGACAACCTCCCTTGGACAAGCCTCCCCAGTTCCATCATGTATATATATATATATAGATAGATAGAGAGAGTACGACAATTGACGCTTGCGCTCACTGTCTCATGCAAACGTTGGTCACCCAGCAATCCTTGACACCAGGCAGCGTGCACTTCAGCTCCACGGTCGAATATCTGCCGTTCTCATCCTGTCGGGGCAATATTGTGTAAAGCTACTCGGCACCAACTCGAGAGATGATCTTTCAAAGCTGGAATAGCTGCCTGGTCAACATGAGGTCTTCTCACGACGGCAAGCCGAACCCAGACACGACAAAAGGACATGAGTACGGATGCGATGCGCCCGGACGTCCACGCAAGACATGTGGAAGTCTGCAATCACGGGGCCGAAAAGGCCAAGGATGTACGGATACCCCTGCAACTCTATCGCAAACTGCCACCGTACCGTATGTCGGCATTGTGGTCAGTGTCATCAATTGATGTCGGATTATCTGTGCTCTGTTGGGCATCAGAGACACTCCTCTGGCGCCCCAAATCCCGCATCCTTAAATCGCCACCAGAGATTTCTGAAAATTCAAAATGGGCACTATGATGTGTCTGAATGTCTTGGGCCCCGTATCATACAAGAGGCCCGCAAGAGGCCCCCTAAGAGGCGACCAGGGGGTACCAAAGAGGCGACCGAGAGGCCCCCAGAGGCATCCCAAGAGACTCCAAGAGGCATCCAAGAGGCCGCTGGCCCACAGTCAATGCGCGGTGGCGGGATGGGCCGAAGGCCGCACAATCTCCACCGCCCCCTGCGGCTTGCCACAATTCCCCTTCCGCCCGCGGCCCCTTTGTCCTCCTTCCGCTCTTGCACGCCGGACACTTGGCTCAGTGGTGCCCCTGCTTCGCCCTTTCGCAGCTGCGGATTGCCCCGCCTCGCCACCGACGAAACAAGTGGCTTGCCACAGGGGTGCACGGCGTGCCGAGCGTCTGGCAGGTTCTTGCTTTTCTGAAGAACTCCAGGTGGGGTCTCGGCCCAAGCCGCAGGCCACCCAACAAGCTCCCCTGGCGGTCGGAGGCAAGGGTTCTTCCGCCCAGCATAGCTCCCAGACGGCAGATGGCCCCAGATGGCGTCCAACACGGTCAAGATGGCTTCCAAGACCGCCAAGATGGTCTCCACGCCGGCCAAGATGGCCTCCAAGACGACCAAAGATGGTCCAAGATGCCTCCAGGTCCAAATCCACCTACGAAGCCACCAAGACGTGCCAAGATGGCTCCAAACGGCCTCCGAGACGGCCCAAGAGGCCTCAACTCTGTTCTCCAGGATGTCCCCAAGATGCCCAAAGCATGGAGTCCCTTTAGTTTGAGATTTGCTCATTATCGGCCTTACAACGGCCCCAGACGGCCGAAGAGGCCCCTAAGACCGCCCCAAGATTGCCCAAGAGGCCTCCAAGATTGCCCTGGTGACGGCCCGGTAGGCCCCCAAAACGGCCTCAAAGGGGCCCTAAGACGGCCCAAGAGGCCCCCAAGACGCCCAAGATGGCATCCAAGACGGCCCTGAAGCGCTCCAAGAGGGCCCCAAGTCAGCTCAGAGAGGCCCCCAAGATGGCTTCCGACAGCGTCAAACGGACCAGGAGCGCCCTGCCTAAGACGGCCAGAGATGCCCCCCAAAAGCCCCCGAAGGCCCCAAGAGGCCCAATGAGGCCCCCAAGAGGCCTCCGACAAAAAAAACATGAAGCTCCCAGGAGCCCACTAGAGTGCCCCAGGAGGCTCCCAATAGGCTTCCTCCTCCCCTAAGTTGTCCTCCCTCTCTTCCTCTTCCTCTTTCTCCTCTTACGAGTTCCCCCGAGCGTTTCCACAGCTGCTAGAGGAACACATGCTGCGAGAGCTTGCTTGTCCAAGCTCTGGACACAAAGCTCTGCCACATCGGCGAGACCAGAAGGGCAGGGGCGGCGGTGGTTCAACGCGGGCGCCTTCGACGAATTGGTATGCCTTCGACGGCGCTCCCGACGGGCCAACGCTCGGCATGATTGCAGGCGGCCGCCCGACTCGCAAGTGGGGACGAGCTCTTCTCCAGCGAGCGTGGCCGCCGCATCCTGCACGCCGCGCGGGCTGGCTCACACCCCGTGGTGAAGCCCAGCGGCCAGGCACGGGCACAAAGGGCGGCTCCCAGACATCCGACGACGCGAGCTTCGCTACTGGCGTGCCTGACTACCTACCATGCCATCCCAAAAGAACCCGAGGACCCCGATTACGAGTTGGGGAGAGCACGGGCTCCTCGTGCAGGCAATGAGCATGGAAAGCAGATTGAGGCCTTCGGGTTGGGTTGGGGTGGCTTGGTGGGTGGTGAATGTCCGCCCCCCTTCCCTGACCTCTCTACCCCATCCTCGGAGACCGATCTGTCATCCCGGGCCGCCGCCCTGTGACGGTCGCGAAGGGGGCCCCAAGCTAAGCTATATGCCGTTGGCCGTTGAGGACACCCGACGCCCAAGCCTCCTTCTCGTGGCGCTGGAGGCCCCGGGCTTCACCTGAGGCCTCCCAGGGGCTCCGAGCAGATCGGCTCGGGGGGTCGCGGCGCATCGGCGATGCATCGGCGATGCATCGGCGATGCATCGCCGACGTCTGCGATGGATCGGCGCCGTCGGCGACGCGGCGCCATCCGTCGACCTCATCCACTCGGACCAAGTTTAGAGGCCGCGGACTTCGCGCGGCCTCCAGACATCCTCCCACATGGTTTGTCATTCCGCGGCCCCCGAGCTCCCCCACCCCTTCCCTGGGGGAAATTTTGCGTGCCGGATCCATTTTTGATGGTGCAGGGGCCCGACGAGAACCAGCCCCAGAGACCGTAATCTACAAAAAGCGCCCAAGTCTGAACAGCAAATGACATCGTCCTAGCACGAATGAAGCGGGTCCTGAGGGAAACGGGTCCTGGACCCCGAGGCCTTCCCCCAATGACCAGCTTTTCATCCCGGGAAGCCCTAGAGGGGCCCCGAGAACCCAGCGAACGGCGAAACACCTCAGGGCCCGCTGCCCTCGGACATGAACTGCCCCGATACGCAGCATGCAACACGTAACCAGCGTATTGATACGGAGCTCAGCATGTAGACTGAAAGCGCAGGTATGGCGCGATACGTTCGCCAAAGCGTGGGCCAACACGTGCCGAGCCAGCACGCAGCGTGTTAGCGAGGACGCTTCGAGCACGGGGTAAGTGCTGCGCTGTTTCAAAAACGGGCGTATCGAGGCAGCTAGCTAGGCTCAGGACCCGCTTCCCTCCTCAAGAGGGAAAAAACACATAAGCCACAATTCATCGACGATCCCCAGGAAAGTATGGGAAAATATGGGAAGTGGGGGGGAAGACAAAAACCCAGAAATTATGGGAAAATATGGGTATCGTTTTATGTGTGTGTATTTATTTGTGTCCCAGGGCCCCTTCCCTCGCGCCCACTCGTCGGAGACCCAGGCCCCCGCCGATAATGGCTGTTTCGATCGGCGGCCCCAGGAGGTCCCGGCCCCTTCCCCGCGGGGCGGTGCCTCCTCCCAGCTCCAAATTCTGAGGGCCCCCGGGCCCGGGCACGGGCCCCAGAGGCCGCAATCCAGGAAGCACCGCCAGATGTACACACCGAAATGAAGGGGCCCCAGGACACACAAATAAATACACACAAGTAGAAATATTCCCCATATTTTCCCATATTTTCCCGGTTTCTGTCTTCCCCCCACTTCCCATATTTTTCCGCATTTTCTGGGGAATCGAGGATTCATTGTGTCTGTGTTTTTTTCCTTTCCTGACGAAACCCGATCCTCGGATCTCTGGGGACCTGGGCGGCCGCGCGCCGCGGCGGCTGCGGGGAGAGACCGCAGCGGCCCCGGTTGGCGCCGCCCGGCGGCCCCGCGCGCCGCGGCGGCTCAGAGGAACGCGGCGGCCCCCCGGGCGCCGCCCGACGGCCCCGCGCGGCGCGGCCGCCGCGGGCCAGGCGCCCCCCGCCGCGCGGCGCCGGGCGGCCGCAGCGCGGCGAGGGCCAGGGGCGCGCCGCGCGCTTCCATCACGCCGTCGTGGCCCTCGTCGCCGCGCGTGTGGCGCCACACGGGCGGCACGAGGAAGGGCGCCGGGGCCGGGCCGCGGTCGCTGATGCGGGCGGCCCCCGCCTGGGGGCGCCCGAGACGGGCACAGTCGACCCGCACATGTGAGGACGCACGAGGAGGATGCAAGGGCCTTTGGAAGGCCATGTCGACACGTGGCGGGCGGGGAAGGCGGCCAGTGAAAGCGGCCAAGGATAGGGCACAGGGGGAGGATGCCGGGGCAGCCTTGGAAAATGGTTCCTCCTTCCTATGCGGGTTGACTGTACGGAAAGAGTTGGCACAGTGCCCAACAACATCACTACACACAAATAACAGGATTCCCGTATATTTCCTAATATTTTCTGGGCTTTTGTCTTCCCCCCCACTTCCCATATTTTTCCAATATTTTCTGGGGAATCGACGATTCATTGTGTCTGTGTTATTTTCCCTCCTGAAGCATTTTTGTTGGGGGAGGGAGGGTGGGCGCGCGACTCCACAAGTGCCAGTGTGCCCGGGAGGGCCCGCCAGGCACGGGTGTTGCGCGCGCCGGCTGGCGACGGCCCTCATCGGGAGCGAGCCTCCCCTCCTCCTCCTCCTCCTCCTCCTCCTCCTCCTCCGCCTCCTCCTCCTCGGCCTTCTCCTCCTCCTCCTCCTCCTCCTCCTCCTCCTCCTCCTCCTCCTCCTCATCCTCCTCTTCCTCCCTTCTCCTCCATCTCCCTCCTCCTGCTGCTCCTCCCTCCTCCTGTTTCTGCTCCTCCTTCTTCTCCTCCTTTTCCATCTGGGAAGATGCGAGGAGTTGCAGGGGAAAAGGAATGGAGCAAGGGCTGTGTCCAGACCCGGCAGCGACTTCTGTTGGGTAGGCGGCTCTGTGTCTTCAGAGAACAGCGTCCCCGCGGCGGCGCGGACAGCGAGTCCTGTTCAAAATGAGCTAAGAGCTGCTGTTGGGCCTCGTGCCCATTCTCTCCGTACATCTTTCGATCGTCCCGACCTTCTGCGGCGTGCCCATGTCGATCTTCGGCACCTCCTCCTGATCTGGGGGCCCGGGGTGCTTCTGGAACCACAAGGCCAGGTCTCGCAGGCTCGTGCCTCCCGGGGGCTGGCCCTGCAGCAGCCCGTGCCACTTCTGCGGCTGGCTGCCTGCGAACCACGGCTCGCCCGGCAGCGCCTTCTCCTTTTGGCTACATTCAAGAGTGACCCCAGGTAAGAGTGACCATCAGTGCGCGGGCTAAGTGGGCGCAGGGTGACCAAATCCAAGCGCGCAAGCAGCCACTACATCGCATCGCGCTCAGCGATCGGAGGGACCCCGATGAGCCCGCACCCAAGGTCACTCAGGCGAAAGATCACTCTCACGTGTAGTCGATCCTTGTAGACTGGGAACTCAACCCCTGGCTGGCGCAGCGCCGAGGAGACCCCTGCCGCGGCTCGCGAGGCGCTGTCGACGGCCTGCGAGGCGTCGGCCGCGGCAAGGCGCAGGGCCTTCAGCGTCTCGCGCTGCGCCCAGCGCGCGTGCTCTGCGAAGAGCATGGCCAGCTCGCTGTCCCGCGGCCGGGTGATGTGCAGGATCGAGGCGCTGGAGGGGTCCAGGCCTGTAGAGGGCGGAAAATACACGCCCATGACGATCACCCCGACACGCGACGCCGTTTAGCAAACGCACCCACAGAAGGCATCGAACAGGGCAGGGCTGTTTCGCAAACGCCAGGTGATCGGGTCCTGGTGGCCTTGTGATTTTTCCTCCCCGTGAAGGCCGTCCGGCGCGCCCGGGTGCGGGCCGAAGCCGTACGCTGCGCGCCGGACCGCCGCCTCCGCCTGGGCGCGCAGCCTCCGCCCCTCGCTGCGGGCGTGCGCCTGGTCGGCCAGCTCCCCCTGGACGGCCTGCTCCTCCGCGCTGCTCGCGGCGAACGCGCTCGCCGCCGCACACCTGCCCATGGCCTGCTGGGGCTGGCCCGCCGGCCGCGCCGGCGCCCGCGGTCCGATCTCGGGGCCCTCGCCGGCCTGAGCCGGCGCGGCCGCGCAGCAGGAGGGCGAGGACGGGAGGGAGGACGGGAGGAAGCTGAGGCGGAAGAGGATGACGAGGAGCCGACGCGGTCGGGACTACTCTGCGGGCACCCGTGGCCGCGGCCGGACTCGCCCCGAGAGCTCGGCCAGACCGCGCCTCGGGCGGCAGGCAGGGCGAGGGGGCCTTCCTTCCGCGATGGCAGGGGTGGGGCTCTCGGGTGGGGTCGGCCCTCTTGGGAGGCTTCTCGCCTCGCTTGGGTCGCCACGAGGGAAGCGCGTCCTGAGGGAAACCGGTGCCAAATGTTCAGTCGTTCTTGGACTCTCGGAGCCCTCCGCGGGCCCCAGGACAGTCAGACAACGACCCCGGATGAAGAAAGACCTCGTCCTGGGGGAAGGCCCCGGGGATGAAGACCGAACCCGTACTCAGGATGAAGACCGAACTCGTCCTCGAACTCAGAAAACGAGACTCGAGATGAGGAGCGAGCTCGTGCCAGGGCCCGTAGCCCACAGGCGACCCGTTCTCCCCCCCGCGAAGACAGTATCCGTGCCACGCCGCCTGGGGGAGCCCATCGGCGTGCTACCTCTGACGACGGACCAGGTCTGTTGGCACAAACTCGGCGGCGAGCGGAGGGGGGGGAAGTGAGCGAGAATCAAGTCGGGCCTGTCCCTCTACAGGGGGAATATTCAAAATAGTCAAAAAATAATACGGGGACCATTTTTGGAATATTTTTGACCATGTGGGAATATTTTTGGGTGTTTTTTTATTTTTCGTGGAACATCCCCCTGTAGGGGGACAGGCCCGACTTAAAGCGAGAAGGAGAACCCACACATCCGACGTCTCGATTTCTTCGAGGCACGGGCCCCCCCGATTTTTTCGAAAGGCCCGCTGTCTGGGAAGGCCTTCTGAGAAGGCGGCGGGACTTCTCAGGAGGCCTCCGGCCTTCCGGCGGGGAGTGTCCCGTGTCCCTGGGCAAGGGCCCAACACACTGCTCAGAGGGCCAGGGGGCTCCCGGGCCTTCTGAGAAGGCCCGCCCCCTCTCGCTTCCCCCCCCCCTGGGCTCGCCGCGGACATCCGACAGAAGGAGCACCGCGCTGACGGGCTGCTCCCAACGGCAGCGTGTCGGTGATGTACAATTTTTTCCCTGGCTGCCGGGGCGGGGAAGCCTCGAGGAGGCGAGGGGGGCCTTCCCGGAGTGCTGACCCTCACGCCGCCCCCCGATGCGCGACGACGACATCCTGGGCTCTACAGTGTGGGCCTCTGCAGCAGACGCACGCTTCATAAACACCCACAACTTTTTGATAAAAAAACTACAGCGCGCGCAGTTGACCAGGACATATGTGAACTCGCGCCATCGCGCACGTGCAACGGCGCATTTCCATAAACGTAGAATTCTAAAACACGCCAAAACCGATTCGCAAAAACGAATACGGTTTCTTCAAGATTTGTAAAAACCGAAACGTCGCGATTCGCAATCGTCGCCGTGGGGGCGTGTCGAGTAGGCCCACAAGCATTCCGGAAACAACAAAATAACACCCTGGTAGGTGTGAGGGTGGGTTGTTCGTCTCTCGACCAAAACCCGTGCACGATCCTCCGAACAGACCCCAACATTTTAAAACACCTCCTCCTCTGCTTGGCCCATCCACCTAAGCACGCAGTAAGCGCTCATAGGTATCCCCACGGGCCCCTCGACTCAAAGACCAGGGTTACACCCGCCCAGGAGCCAGTTTGCACAACTGGCCAGAGGCGGATATCCAGCCAAAGGGCCAGCGAAAGGGTGCGCACCCTCAGAAAAACAAGGCCAGCCACAGTCGGGCACCTCGCCGCAGCGCTGAAGCCCGACACATTATCCTCTTCCTCCTCCTCCTCCTCCTCCTCCTCCTCCTCCTCCTCCTCCACCTCCTCCTCCTCCTCCTCCTCCTCCTCCTCCTCCTCCTCCTCCCTCTCCTCGTTCTCCTCACCTACTTGTCCCTCCGAACTCATTCCCGCCCGCTCCCACTCAACCATTAGCCTCCTCCTCCTCCTCCTCCTCCTCCTCCTCCTCCTCCCTCCTCCTCCTCCTCCTCCTCCTCCTCCTCCTCCTCCTCCTCCTCCTCCTCCTCCTCCTCCTCCTCCTCCCCTCCCTCCTCCTCCTTCCTCCTCCTCCTCCTCCTCCTCCTCTCCTCCTCCTCCTCCTCCTCTCCTCCTCCTCCTCCTCCTCCTCCTCCTCCTCCTCCTCCTCCTCCTCCTCCTCCTCCTCCTCCTCCTCCTCCTCCTCCTCCTCCTCCTCCCTCCCCCCGCGTCCCCATCTCAGCACCCGACACCACGAGGAAGACATATGTTCGTTCCTGCTTCGTCGCAGGCAAACGTGTGCTTCTATCCGCTCGACGCGATGGACGTATGCAGCCGTGCTGGCCCTGTTATGCGGTCTTCACACGGCGTCGCGGTGCTTTGAGCTTCCGGAGCGGCGTTTGTGCTCCCCCGTGTTCCTTCCTCTTCCTCCTGCTTCCTCAGCCCTGCGAGCTCGGCGGCTCCTGACGGGACTGCGGTGCCCAATCGGGGCCGCGCCTCCATGTGGGACTGCGGACTCCCTCCTCCTCCTCCTGCTCCTGCTCCTGCTCCTCCTCCTCCTCCTCCTCCTCCTCCTCCTCCTCCTCCTCCTCCTCTTCCTTCTTCTCCTCCTCCTCCTCCTCCATCCCCCTCCTCCTCCTCCTCCTCCTCCGCCTCCCTCCCTCTGCCCTGCCCATCCTCCCTCCTCTCTCCGCCTCCAGTGTTATCCACCTCATTCTTCTCCTCCTCTTCCTCCTCCTCCTACGTCCTTTTGCATTTTCTACATACATATGTATACAGGCTAGACCTACGCACACATCTATAAACACACCCAAATATGTGTATGATGAAAATATAGATGTGTATACATGACTCTTCTCTGTCGACCCCCCTGACGTGTCCGTTGGTTGGGACGGTCGTTTCACCTCAGACATCTCCACCACTTATGATCCTCAAAAATAAAAAGACGCCCCCAGCTTCAAGGGTCGAGGGCAGACCGTTTTCACAAAGGAGCTCTCGCCTTAGCGCCGAGCGCATTCGCCTTAAACTTGCAACAGTGTCGCGGGTGGAGGGCTGGTCTTTTTCAGAAATGGATATCTTCCCTGAGCGCCGCGTGCATTTGGTTTACACATGTGTCACTATTTCAAGGATGGGGGGCCGGTTCCGTTTCGAAATGTGGCTCTCGCCTTAACGCCGCGCGCATGCGCCTTTACAGTTTGCAGCAGCTTCACAGGCTCGTACGGTTGGAGTCCCAAGAATGGTATTCGGGCACACGTTAGCACTGTCAGGACGCAGCAGTCGTGTGTATTCTTGGAATTTCTCATACTTTATGGAATTCAAGGGTAAAGCTGTTGAAATATTATTTGTTTCGTGCTGTGAAGGATTTCGCTGTCTTTCAATGGGCATCTTCCTGCGATGAGGACGGGTTTTTCCTGGAAACTATGAGGGGAACCTACAGGGAAGGTGTATTGCAACATCGTTGATGCGCCTTGGGTTCACACTGGTCCTCCTCCTCATGCTCCCCCTCCCTCCTCACTCCTCCCTCCTCCTCCTCCTCCTCCTCCTCCTCATCATCATCTTCCTCCTCCTCCTCCTCCTCCTCCTCCTCCTCCTCCTCCTCCTCCTCCTCCTCCTCTCTCCTCCTCCTCCTCCTCCTCCTCCTCCTCCTCCTCCTCATCCTCCTCATCCTCCTCCTCCCCCTCCTCCCTGGGGTGACCCTCGGTGCGCGGCATGCGGGCCGCTGCGTGCAACGCGGCAGCAGCTGCCCGCGTGCTTGGGCTTGGACCACTCCTGCTCGAAGGCCCCCCCACCGGGAGGTCACTCCGGCGAAGGGCAACCCTTCACATAGAGGCCTCCTAGATGGGGTCGGAGTAGATGGGGTCGAAGGATCGCGCAGTACCGGCGATACATCGGCGATGCATCGGCGGTGCATCGGCGAGGCATCGGCGATGCACCGGCGATGCATCGTCGACGTCGGCGATGCATTGGCGACGTCGACCTGAAGCAAATCGGGCCCCACATCGAGCCGCATCGGCGATGCATCGGCGATGCGGCGCGATCCTCCGACCCCATCTACTCCGACCCCATCTAGGAGGCCTAGACACCAGGAGGTCACTCCGGCGAAGGGTCACCCTTACAGTAGGAGCTCGACCACGAGAAACCTGCCACGAGAAACCCAACCCTGAGACCCCAGCACGTCCGTGGATTTTTGGTATGGGAGTGCCACGCGCTCCATAGCAAAACAATCGACCGGGTGTTTCTTGGCATGGGTTTCCACTGTGCTTGTAGCGGACTCACTCCTCTGGCCTGCGGGTGCTAACTCGGGACTCCGGCGACCTCTCGGCAGGATCCGGGCGGCCCAAGAATGTGGTGTACCAGTGGAGATGTCGACCCCTCTCCTACTCTGGGTTTCTTAATAAGCGTGGGGGGGTACCCACCCCCTGACGGGGGTCCACCTCGCCTCGTCGTCGCGCTGCGACGGGGGTCGGAGCGCCTTCGGCGCGCGGTGGCTGCCCGCGACGGGGGTCGATGTGGGACCGTCGGCGGGGGTGAAGCCCCCCCGACGCTTGTTAAGAAACTCGGAGCAGGCTTCGTCGGGTTCTCGACTGGTCCAGGAACTTGGGGCCCAACCCTGGGTTGTACGGTGAAGGGGCGTCTCTCCTCGGTATGGGCTGGGATGCGTCCGAATAGCCCCCTGGGGGTGTACCCCAGCGGCCCCCCCCCTGTCCCGAGCGGCCGAACTTCCCGGCCACACCTCGGAGAATCGGGGAGAACAAAATCCCCGATAGCTCTCTGAGAACTACTGATAGGGCTTCAGGCCAGCAGCCGGAACCGCAGGCTATAGCCCCGGAGCTCGTTCCAGCTTCCCGCAGAACACCTCTCGCAGCGCCTCCTGCGAACCTGCAGCTTGTCCCGGAAGGCCGTGCCGCATTGTTTCCCAGTGCTGTACGCATGCCGTCATCGCAGACCCAGAGATTGACACCAACACCAACATCGGCGGTGTGCATCCACCGAGCGAAAAAGATCACGATCTCGGTGATGGTGGTAATATTCTGGCTTCCAAGGTGACCGAAACATTGCCACCATCACCGACACCTAGGATCATCTTCCCCCTGTGGAGGCAACCCCCTGTGTTGGTGGTGGTTTCCCTTTCCAGGCCTCCGACGCCAAGCTCTTCCGAAGCTCCTCTACCCGAGCGTCCCAGGTCTCCTTCGAGGGACCCTCCCGAGGCTTCCGCAGCCTCGCCCTCCGGGCTCCGGCCACCACGCGCCGCCTGCGAGTAGATCCTCGGCGAGGCGCAGCTGCTGGAGCGCCGAGGCGAGAAAGGCCCGCCCGTTCCGTCGGTGGTCCCCCACACCGTCGTGCTCTGTCGTGCTCCGTCGTGCTCTGTCGTGCTCCGTCGTCGTCGTCGTCGTCGTCGTCGTCGTCGTCGTCGTCGTCGTCGTCGTCGTCGTCGTCGTCGTCGTCGTCGTCGTCGTCGTCGTCGGCGTCATCGCCGTCGTGCTCCGTCGTCGCCGTCGCCGTCGTGCTCCGTCGTCCTCGTCGTCGCCGTCGTGCTCCGTCGTCGTCGTCGTCGCCGTCGTCGTCGTCGTCGTCGTCGTCGTCGTCGTCGTCGTCGACGGCGGCGTCGGCGTCGTCGTCGTCGTCTTCGTCGTGGCACCGCCGAGGAGCCCGCCAACAGAGCCAGGCGCGTCGCCTCGGGGGGGGGCGGCTACCGCCGCACCTCCGAGGCTCGGCGGGGGGGGGCCGCCCCCACCCCCCCCTTCTCCTCCTCCTCCTCCTCCTCCTCCTCCTCCTCCTCCTCCTCCTCCTCCTCCTCCTCCCCCTCCTGATCCTCCTCCCCCTCCTCCTCCTCCTCTCCTCCCTCCTCCTCCTCCTCCTCCTCCTCCTCCTCCTCCTCCTCCTCCTCCTCCTCCTCCTCCTCCTCCTCCTCCTCCTCCCCTCCTCCTCCTCCTCCTCCTCCTCCTCCTCCTCCTCCTCCTCCCTCTCTCCTCCTCCTCCTCCTCCTTTTCCTCCTCCTCCTCCTCCTCCTCCTCCTCCTCCTCCTCCCCCTCCTCCTCCTCCTTCTCCTCCTCCCTCCTCCTCCTCCTCCTCCTCCTCCTCCTCCTCCTCCTCCTCCTCCTCCTCCTCCCTCCTCCTCCTCCCCCTCCTCCTCCCCTGCTCCTCCTCCTCCTCCTCCTCCTCCTCCTCCTCCTCCTCCTCCTCCTCCTCCTCCTCCTCCTCCTCCTCCTCCTCCCCCTCCTCCTCCCCCTGCTCCTCCTGCTTTCCTCCTCCTCCTCCTCCTGCATTTTTCCTCCCCTTGTCTCCCCTTCGATCTCTTCAGCCCCGGGTCCTTGTGGTACTGCAGGCGGTGGTCGGGGATCTGGCACGGAGGCTCGGACGGCGTCTCCTCGCGGGGGGGGGGGCACGAAGCGGCTGCACGCGTCGGGGGGCACGCGTCGGGGGCCCTTATCCTTGATCTAGACTTCCAGGGGCCCGCATCGGGCCCAGGGACCATCAGAAGCGACCTGAGAGGAAAAGCTGCTCAGGATGGACCGGTGAGGGGGCCAGGGGCCGGATCTGAGCGAATTTTGGTAAGGACAGGTTTTGGACATGATCGGGCCGTTCTGGGCCTCCCCGACGATGCGCCTCCGAAGGCCCTTCTTTTGGCTACACGTAAGAGCCACCCTGGGCAATAATGACTTTTGATGAACGGTTTGTTGGGGGCCGCGGGGGAACCAACACACAAACGAGCAAGACGGTACTATCGCATCGCGTTCGGCGATCGGGGGACCCCAATTTGGCCCAATGGGCCCGCACCAAAGGTCACTCTGGCGAAGGTTCAACCTTACGTCCAGTCGAACGAAAGGGTCGGATAGCAAAAGGCATGTTAGAGAATCAGCTCACGTAGTCGGTTTTCCTGGCGCCTCCCTGCACAGGGACGCACCCGTGCATCGAAGAATGGCCCTGGCGGCGGGGCGGGAACCAGCTGCATGCAGCAAATTTCCCCCCCTTTTCCCGTCCTATACCCTATCGTCCGGCCCACTTCGGGGGACGTGGCGAGCAGCATCTTCAGAGCGGGCCAAGCACGGCACAACAAATAGGCTGTCCCTGCATTGGTCGGAGGGGCTTGAGTATCGGCCATACGCTCGTCTTCTTTTAGACTGCGCGTTCCTCCTGCACTTTTTATACGAAGCACCTGCTTCGCAGGTGATGCGCTGGTGACGTTGTTCGCCGTTGTCGGTTCCGCAGGGCCCTCCACGGGCAACGGGACCCCCAACAAAAAGGTTCAGGATGAAAGGCCTGTCCTGGGATACGTTGCTCCAATCATACTTCAGAACCACATCCCGGAAATAATTTCGAGCACCCGGAAAAGTGTCGAAAGAGTGCCGAACAAGTGTCGGACGAGTGTCTCCCAGGGCCTGACACGTGAACACGCTCGAGTTTCGGTATTTTTTCTGGTGCTCGAAATTCTTCCTGGTGATCAAGGCTAAAGTAGGCAGGAACATGATAAGTCCTGAGGAGAGCTCCAGGGTTTAGGGCCCGTTCTCGCAGGGCTCCTTTGCTCCATAGCGAAGCACGGCGAGGGGAGGGTGGGCGGAAAGCCACAAAGCATGAGCTTCAGAGGGGCATTACTCCGAATTGGAAGCTCACACAACGCTCATTCTGCGCAAGAGCAACATAGTGATATTGTTTGTTCCGTGGCCCTCTGGCTCGAGCCCGCTCAGCACAGCAAGGGTGCAGCGGAGGTCATGCGAAGTCCCCGCCGAGCTCGCACAAGTCACTGCCTAGTACTTTGGTATAGCATCTGCAGCGAACACATCATCACATCATCATCATCATCATCATCATCATCATCATCATCATCATCATCATCATCATCATCATCATCAGCATCAGCATCAGCATCATCAGCATCATCAGCATCAGCATCATCATCATCAGCATCATCAGCATCATCATCATCATCATCATCATCATCATCATACTCCAAAAACAGTCAAGGAAGAAGAAACTGCATAAACATACAACTTCGGCGGTCCGCGCGGACTTCTTGGATCTGCGCGGAGCGTCAAAAGTTAATGTTTTCATGATAGGCCCCTGTCTCACAATGCCCTCGGACCTGGCGAATGGCACCCGAATTGCCGGCTGCTTTGGTACTCATGACCTCTGCAATCGCGACAACGCGATAGAAAGATGGGAAGCGAGCCATTCGAAGATCATTCGTGGGCCAACCACCATCAGCAAGTCACTAGTGGGCCATAAGTTGGTCAGTCGTGGGTCAACTTTATTAGTGGGCCATTAGTGGGCCAAATTCATTAGTGGGCCATTAGCGGGGCCGTTCGCGGGTCCATCCGTGGGCCTCAGATGGGACATTGGCGGGCCATCAGTGGAGAGTTTGTGGACCAGTCGTGGGACACTCCATGAGCGGCTGTGAGGGAGAACCCTGCCTGAATGTTTGTGCCGCTTTGTCCTCGTCGGCGAAAGCTTCCTCATCCTTCCTTCCTTCCGCTCCGCTTGGCGCTACCCCCTGGTCAGGGCGCGCGCCCAGCTGGGCCGCCCTGCGCGGGCACTCATAGGCCAGCGAGCTGTGCCCGCATGTTGCCCTTCCCCGCGGCCCGAGGACGTTCGGCTGGAGCCCGACGCCGAAGCGGGGGGCTCCTCACCGAGGGCCCCCTGGGAAAGGGGTCGCCTGGCGGTTCGCCCAGGAGGACACCGGTGGAGCGCCGCGCGGGCGCGACCCCCAGCAGCCCCGCTTTGGCCTTTCCTCCTCCTCCTCCTCCTCCTCCTCCTCCTCCTCCTCCTCGACCTCCTCCTCCTCCTCTCCTCCTCCTCCTCCTCCTCCTCCTCCTCCTGCTCCTCCTCCCCCTCGCGATCCTCTCTCTAGGGGCGGGGGAGAAGCAGCAACGGCGCCGGGAGAGCCGCCCTCCTCCCACCACAGCCAAACTCCTCCGCCTCTCTCTTTCTCGCCCTCCCCCTCTCTCTCTCTCTCTCTCTCCTTGCCCTGCTCCCCCCCCCACAGTGCCACAGTGCCCCCCAACCTCCGCGTCATCCCTCCTCCCCCTCTCCTCCTTCCACAGTGGGGGGAGGGGGGGAACAAGCAGCAGAAGCAAGAGAGGAGGAACGGCGACGACGACGACGACGACGATCACCACCACCACCACCACCACCATCACTGCAACGACGTCGACAACCTTGAAGCCTCCAGATGCGTCTGGAGGTCTCCGTGGAGGTCTCCAGGCTCCCAGAACGAGCCCGATCACCTCGAACTTCGAACCTCAGTACTCGAGGACGAGCACACGACGGCGACGGCGACCCCTGGAAGCCCCACACTGGCCAGAACCGCCTGAACACCTGGACACTTCACCCTCGATCCTCGACAATCCTCGACTCTCGACCTTCGACTTTCGACCGTGAAAGCCACGAAGACGGCAACGGCGCGCTCCTTTCGCTTCTCCTTCGGCGGCCCCGCGGCCGCGTCGGCCGACGCGGGCGCCGCCTGGAGGGTGGGGCTCGGGGACGTCTCACCTCCTGCCTGGCCCTCGCCCCGCTCCTCCTTCCTGCTCCGTCCCTTCCTCCCCCTCCCCCCCCCCTCCCCACACGTCTCTCCCCCCCGCTCCTCCCCACTCCTCCCCTTCACTCCTCCCCACGCCTCCCTCCCACCCTCACCCCCCGCCCCTCGCGCCCCCCCCCCCTCCTCCCTTCCTCCCACCCCTTCTTCCCCTCCTCATCAGCCCACCCGCCCTCTGCTGCCTCCCCCCCCTTCCCCCCCCATCCTGCCTGCCCCTGCGGTTCACCCTCTTCCCCCCTCCCCCCCCCTCCTCGCCCCTCTCACTGGCTTCTCGCGTTCCTCCGCCACTCCGCTTTTCCACTACCTCCGCCCCGCTCCTCCCCCCCCCTCTTTTCCTCTGCCGCTCCCTGCTCCTTCCCCCCGCCCACCCCCTGCTATCCCCCTTCATCTGCTCTTCCTCTGCTCCTCCTCTACCTTCCCCGCTCCTCCTCCCCCTTCTGCTGCAGTTCTCCTGCTCCTCCTCCTGGGCCACCTCGAACGAGAAAAGCTCGAACGGACCATTGGCACTCGCAGCCCGAACGGCGTAAGAACCGAAGCCGGCCCAGAATTGCCTCTCTCTTCCGCGCCCTCCCCCCCTTCTTGAGGGAGGTCAGGATGGCAACTCCTGGGAGGCCCTCGCGAAGAACTATTGGCATGATTGTGCGGACAAGAAGCCAGATTATCCCAGGATTGAGCTGGATGAAGTGGGATTCGACCGGATGAGGCTGGACTTAATTTTGTGCAATATACCAGCGCCGATGCTCAGTGTAACAGTGGCTGCATACTGAAGGAACGTCAGGCCTTCTCCTCCACGACTCGATCTGGCAAGTCCTCCGGCTCCTTGCCCTGGACGATGGTCCGGTGTAGGTTCTGCCCGCGCCACGCGGCAGGCGGTGACGACGACGTCGACGACGAGGACGACATTGACGACGACGACGACTACGACGACGACTACGACGACGACTACGACGACGACTACGACGACGACTACGACGACGACGACTACGACGACTACGACGACGACGAAAACGACGACGGCGATGACGACGACGGTGACGACGACGATGACGGCAACAAGTGCGATGACAGCGAGAACGACGATGACAAAGGGAACGACGACGGCGTTGGCGACGAGAACGACGATGGCGACGAGAAGAGTCTGCACGTGCTCCGCCCTTTGGGAGCCTTTTGGGGGGCCGCATCCGCCTCGAAAGCCTGGCCTCCTACTTCCCTCGCGCCCCTTCGCTCCCACAGCACACCTCCTGGACTACCCCTTGTCCTCCTCCTCCGCCCACCACGGCACAACGGCCTCAGCGAGTGCTACCGCTACTGCCATTGCTGCCGCTGCTGACCTGAATGCTGCCAGTGCTACGCACACGCCTACCACCACCACGACCACTGTG
Source organism: Prorocentrum cordatum (assembly GCA_963575745.1). Lineage (NCBI taxonomy): Eukaryota > Dinophyceae > Prorocentrales > Prorocentraceae > Prorocentrum > Prorocentrum cordatum. The sequence continues at coordinate 519,081 of CAUYUJ010007358.1, forward strand.
GCGAATACTTCGTAGTGTTCCAGCGTGAAGGAGCTTCCCAACATAACCACTTCCACGACGCACCTGAGTGGACGATGTGCCCATCGTCATGGTCTCTCTCTGGGGTCCCTGAGCGGGTAATTTCGGTCCCTTGGCCTTCTCCCCCCACCTCACCAGGGCCTCGTGCCCACGGAACCAGATCATCTTGTACAAAATATCAGGGGGATCTCCCAATCGTTTCGGAGATCCCAGGAACCGCAAGACAACTAACACACTAGCGGCAGCATGCCCTAAACAGCTTTACATAGCAGCCGCGATGAGGGGCCACAATGGACCACCGATTTCGGGGGCCCGAGTCTGTCACAGAGCGTTAGAGGAATTTGATGGAACCCTTCACTGACAAGCTGTTTAGGACACTTCTAGGCTTGATCGGACTCCCACAGCTTGCCGCGGAAGTGGCGGAGGACGCAAGCAGCCTGGCGAGGGGCACAGGGCTAACCCATAGGGGACCGCATTGCGCGGGCGTCTCTAGGGGTGACAGCCGAGAGAGCGATGCCCGAC
>CAUYUJ010007359.1:0-17500 GCA_963575745.1 Prorocentrum cordatum
TCCTCCTCCTCCTCCTCCTCCTCCTCCTCCTCCCGCGCACCGCGGCCGACGCGCACCCGCCCTGCCTCCCCGGGGACTCTGGACGCGCCGGCCTCCAGCCCGTCGCGCAGCAGCCGCTTTGCCTCCAGCGGCTTCAGCGGCACCGCGGCCAGCAGGCCCTCGGCGTCCGCCGCCACCTCCTGGGGGCGGCCACGCCGGCGGCGGACGGCCGACGACGGCCACGTCGTCGTCGTCCTCGTCGTCGTCGTCGTCGTCGACGACGTCGTCGTCGTCGTCGTCGTCGTCGTCGCCGTCTTCGTCGTCGTCGTCCCACGCTTCCCGCAGCTGCCCTGGTTGAATGGCGAGCGGACGGCGGCGGAGTGGCGGCGGCGGTTCGGAGGAGGGCCACTCGAGACAACGGCTGCCCTCCCTCGCGTTCTTCGTCCCCTCTGGGCCTCCTGGAGGTCTCTCGCCGCCCCGGCCGGATCCGCCTCGGCAAACGGGTCAGGATGGGCCCCGGGAGGGATCCCGGGACCGGCTTGGAGCGGACTTGGGCGGGGCCGCTGCCTCAGCTGCCCGTTCTTCGAGCGGCGGCTGCCGATGCCGCGGCCTCGCGCCCTTTTTCGGCCACGGCCGCCGCGGCTGGCGGTGGCCGGCGGCGGCCGGCGGCTGCCGGCGACGGCCGACAACGGTTGACGAGCTCTCGTCCCTTCGTGAAGTTTGGTTGGCGCCCCGCCCGCTTTGGGGAGCGCCCTCCTGCGAGGGGGGGGGGGGGGGGGGCACCGTCGGCACGGGCTGCATGAGGTCGGAGAAGGAGGCTGGAAGAGGAGGAGGAGGAGGAGGAGGAGGAGGAGGAGGAGAGGAGAGGAGAGGAGGACGAGGGTGATGATGATGGTGATGATGATGATGATGATGATGATGATGATGATGATGATGATGATGATGATGAGAGGAGGAGGAGGAGGAGGAGGAGGAGGAGGAGGAGGAGGAGGAAGGAGGAGGACGAGGAGGAGGAGGAGGGCGAGGAAGGCCGGTAGGCAAGAGAAGGAACGCGAGGTGACTGTGAATGCAGAGGCCGGGGAAGATGCAGAAGCAGATGGGGGCGAGGAAGAGACGACGAGGCAGAGGGGGAGGAAGGCGAAGATGCCTCAGCGAACGCTGGGCCGACCATGCTCGCGCAGACTGGCGCATGTGTATATACAAGTGAGAAACCAAGGGCTACAAACTCGGCCAATCATTAATGGGAGCAGCTGAAAGAGTCGTTCGACTCAAACCATGGGAAAGAACTCTCTTGCTGAATCGGTGCAGCTGAAACATGGTGTGAGATTGCGCCACAACTCGCCGTCGTGCAGGAGGAGGCAATAGCGGGAGGAGGGGGGGAAGGAGAGGGAGGAGGAGGAGGAGGCGAGGAACAGCAGCAGCAGCAGCAGCAGCAGCAGCAGCAGCAGCAGACGCAGAGAGGGGCGCCCCACGTTCAGCGGCGCTCCGCGGGCGCCGCGGGGCCGAGCACCCGCTCAGGCAAGATGGATGGCGCCGGCGCCGCTGTGGATGTCGATGCGGGGGCTGCTGTCCGGGCTGCGCGGGTTCACAACCGGATGATGGTCAGCACGCGCGGAAGCAGCCAGCCCACGAGGCGCAGGAGGTCGCAGTGGCACCGAACAGCATCATCCGCAGGCGGTCAACCGCAGCATGCCTCGCCACGAGGTGCCGCTCGCATTTTTCCAAGCAGCACCATATCCGCGAAAGTGAAGGTGCCGCACCTCCAGCGTGATGTGACACTTGGCAACCGCTGGATCCAAGACCAAAGAGGCTTCTCGTCCGTGTCGCGCGGTGGTTTGTAACTGTCTGCCCCAAGCCGCATGCGAGCAACTGCAGACGCGTGGTTGATCGTCCTCGGCAGGCATGTCAGGTGGATGAGGCAGTCGCGAACTATGAGCTGGTGGATGGCTTCTGGGGCTCCGCAAGCATAAACACAACGGGCTCGATCAAATGCCACATGCATTCGGCGCGTGGTATGCCAGCCCCCACTGTCAGCGCCCGGAAAGCAATCCTACCTCCCAGGCAAGTCTCAGGGAACGTGATCGGCACCAAACCAGATACTTAACCGCTTCGCGATCGTCTCGTGGAAGCGGTCAAGGAACAGTACCTCGTCGAGCTTACCGGCGACATGTCGTTGCGGCCGTGGACGTTGATCGACTTCCGCAGCAGGGGCAGCGCGTTCTCGCGCGGCAGCAGCGGCACCGGGGAGAGCAGGGCGCTGCGCGAGGGGAAGTAACTAGGGGAGGCCCCCCCGCATCGAGAGCCACGAAACGCTGCGCGATAGAGACGGGCTCTTTCCAGAATGCGGGGGGCCAGCTGCCCGAGATGCAGTCGACGATGGGGCAGCACGCTGTCGCTGCGGTCTCAGAAGCAGGGCCGCGCGCCGCAGCCGCGCGGCGCCCGCGGAGGCCTCTGGCGAGCGGTCCGTTGGGCTTGGCGGCCACGACTCCCCAGCGCGAAGATGTCCTGGAGGCAGAAGGTGCTCGGCAGCATCCTGGGCACCCTGTGCGGCGCGTGAATTTCACACAGCCGAACCGACGCAGGAAGAAGGGAGACTTGGGCCAGGCACCCGATTTACCGTCAGACAGGACGCTTGGCAAAGCCTCGCCAAGGTGTCCGCGAGGGCGCCAGGGTGCCCGAGTGCGAGAGGGTAACGACGCGGCGCCAGCACTCCCCCGCCGCCTTGGCCCACTGCGGCTGGGCGGTGGCTTCAGGGCCGATGCGCGCGCCCAAATAGAGACCAATCCCGGCCACTTGGAAGGGCGCCTATCCCGGGGCGCGATGCTGGAGGTATCTCGATAATGCGGCGGACCTCGTCGTCCATGGGGAGCCCGCGACGGAATGATTGCACACTTGCTCGCGTTCAGTTTGAGATGCCAATCGCGCTCGGCAAGGGCGAAGATCTCGGCTAGCGGCGCCAGCAACTTCAAGTGGGCGAGGCGGGGCCCAAGACCGTCGGCCGCAGTTCCCAGCTTGTCCAAGTGCAAGACCGCGTCGATCGCCCGAATGATGACGCCCATCGCGATCGCCCAGATCGTGCCCGAGAGCGAGCAGCCCTGAGCCACGCCAGAGCTCAGCGTGCAAACCAAGCCGTAGCTGTCACCAGGAATGGCCATCCCACGCGCGGCGCGGCAGAACGCGTCGACGCCGTGAGTGGAGCCCTCGTCATATTAGAAGTTCTGGAGCGAGGAGGAGAGCCACTGGCGGCCCAGCGAGGGGGAGGTCGCCGCGATGTCAAAGGGGGCCTGCACTTGGAAGTCCATGGCAGCCGACGGGCACCACCCCGCACCGCGGCCCAGCACGTCCATTTTGACTATGTGGAGGCAGGGGTCACATGAAACTACGGCCGCGGACGAAGCCATGCTCAATGGTGCGGGCGTACTCTTCCGCGTGGAGCTTCATCTGATCGTTGAAGACCGCCGCGGAGATCTTGCCATCAGTTTTCTCTCGCGAGATACGGGCGCGGCGCGCCCGCCGTCCGCGCGCGGGCGGAGGCGTCGGCCTCCTCGATGCCTGTGGGACTGAAGGAGAAGATGGGGCCGTTGAAGGTGAAGGGCGCCCTCCCCGTCCGCAGAGACTCCTGCGCGAGGTCCTCCAGCGCGTCGAGGGCGCCTGGCGCGGATGCCCAGGCCTCGCAGGGAAGTCGCTCAGGACTAGGAGACGACGCGAGCGCTCTTCGCGCGATCCGCCTGCGCGCCGGCACCATCGGCAAGACCAGCTGCGACGGCGAGAGTCGCGGAGCTCGCCATCGCTCGGACGTCCATTCCCTGTGCTTTTTTCGGATTCGTGCGTGGTTTTGTCGCGAAATGGTCAAGGATGCTCCTCGATGGTCCTCGCCGAAGGAAAAATGCACACGTCCGAGCGATGCCGAGGAAGGCGCGGCGACGAGCAAAATCTAGCAAGCCGCTCAGATCGACCTCTTGTGGGCAACGAGAGGCCGCCAGTGGTCCTGCAGGGTCCGCGCCCTCGCGGCAGGCGCCCTCGCGACGGCGGCGGAGGCGGGGGCGCGGATGCCGACCGAGGGGGCACGACCCTGGCGACAAGGGGCCCGAGCACGTGCGCGACGGCGGAGCAGTCGCGCTGGCCTGTGGCGGCGAGCAACTTCGAGTCCTCGGGCTGCTTGTTGCGCGCGCTGGGCGTCCGCCAGAGATCGCTCTCGCTGCCGGCGGAGGTGCTGGAGGCGCGTTCGGCACGATGCCTCCGCGTGCCCGAGCTCCTGCTGGAACTGCGCGAACCGCGCGGAGACGTCGAGGTGGCGCGCCCCCACTTCATCGCGCGAAATCAGCGCGCGCGAAGGTGGGGTCCTGGCGCTGCTCGACACGAGAGATGGAGCGCATCGTCAGCATCCTGATCTCGTCAGTGGCTCGGCGTCGCTGTCTGCCAGAGGGCTCCAGAACGCAGTCGCGGGCAAGACGGGCCGCCTCGGTCACGTTGGCCTTCGCGGCGCGCCAACCGACCACAGGCAACGCACCTCAAATTCGCGACTGCGCCGCAAGCGCCCCGAATAACTGCGCGCGCAGGGGGGCGCGGTAGATGAAGTTGGGAAGTTGCTGGACGTCGTCCTGCTTAGGGGCAGCAAGAGAGAGATGGCGGGCCACAGCAGCATGGCCACTCAACCGACGACCACTGAGCTTCGCAGGGTCGACCATCGCGCTGAGCTGGGGATTGAGGTTGAGGATGGCATGCGGCGGCCAACTACAAATGACCCCGTCGATCCTTGTCTGCTTGGCATGAACATCGAACCCTGCGGGCTCGTCGGTGGAGACCTCGGCAAGGGTGCCGGACAAGTAGCGCCAGAATGCATGCTGGAGTTGGTCTCATCCGACGGTCAGCAACTCAATCGGAGCAGGGTGCGCAAACGAAACCGCGGGTTCATCGCGCGCGTCGAAATTGCCGAGGACCAGACGCAGACGTCGACGAGGGGCTCCCTTGACCCAGCGACGACATCGATGCCAAGCAGTGGCAATGAGATCCCGCTGGCCCCTGGAAGGCTCATAGTCGTGGACAGTCATGGACGCGAAGCATTGGGGGCCGTGGCAGCGCTCAGCGACCTGCACATTGCCTGCAACCATCGAGGAATGGGCCACGGTTGCGCGCGATGACTCCGCTGCCGAAGAACTGATTACGCGGCGGCGAGGTCGGGGACAACGACGCCGAATCCCCTGCGGGAACAGCTGCTGGAGGTGGCGAGATAGCAGTTGGGAGCGGCGTCGAAGCGCCCGCTGCCGTCGACGGGGGCGCTAGCGATGTCCACGAAAGAGAAGCCGAAGTCGACGCGATTGATCTTGCACTTGCGGTGCCCGACGGAGACGCGGTTGAATTCCGATGTTCGTCGACGCGGAAAATGAAGGCCCGAATCGGTGCTCCTTTTGCTTACTACATGGCGGGGCTCGGCAGAGGCGGAAACCGCGCCGGCGGGCGAGGAGCAGACGTCGACGCGGTTGGTCTTGCACTGGCGGTGCCCGGCTGAGACGCGGTCGAATCTCGAAGACGAAGCCGATGGAGTCGCGGGCGTTCTCGCGCGCGCGGCGCCCGAGGAGCAGGCGGTCGAAGTCCTCGAGCGCGCCCGCGGCAAACGCGCAAGCTCAACCTGAGAAAGTACCCGAACCCCGCGGTGCCCGAAGGCCTCGCGTCGCCGATGCGTTTCCACCCCTGGCGCGCGCCTGGCGGTCTCGAGGATGCGTTCCCGCGCGCGGCGCGCGGCCACCCGGCGGTCGCCTTCCCGGAACAAGTTCCCGAAGATGGCGCGGGCGCTGGCGTCGAGGGCGGCGCGGCCGAGGAAGTCGACGACGAGGGTGAGGATGAAGAAAAGGCAGCGTCTGAGCTCGAGGTCACCGCGGGCGCGGGGTGGGGTGGGGGCGACCGCGCCTGCATTCAAGAGACTCGGAAGTAACGTCGCAACTCTGCCGACGCCGGCATTGCCACTGCCATTGAACGTCGCGCAATAGCGGCATGGTAAGGAGGCGACAACGCGTTGGAGGCGAACAGTGACACTATGAACCTCCTGCATCATGACAATGCAACGCATTCTGATGCATGGCGCAGCGGCGGCAAGTCTGGCCGCCCGGCGCGCGGCGTTGACCGCGAGGAACTCTTGCGCTCCAGGAAACCGCTTTGACCGACGGGGCGGGCGGCTGTTCGCTGAGAAGGCTACCCCCGCGATGCGCCAACGTCCTCGGAGTAGAACTCGTGGAACGCCCTCTCGATGGGCGCCGCGTCAATGCTGATGCGATTCGCTTGCGCATACTTTGTGTCGTTGTGAGCTGATGCGCCCACTTCGAGTCGCGCCGAAGTTATTCCAGCCCGTGGGATCATTCCACCCTGCTTGCAAGGTCTGAAGTCCACTCGTGCATGAGTTTCTGCAAATATACGACGCAATCGGCGAGTCAGGATCTCTCGTCGGATCTGTCTGGGGCCCCTGTCGGTGCTGACGTAGAGCGAGACTTGCTGGCCAGCGACGGAAACCGCTTGGAACTGGCGCCAGGCCCCACCGGGGAGTCTGAGGCCGCGAGCGAAAGCTGCGGCTCGAGGCGAAACCACAGCAGGCCCTCCGAGTAAATTATCCCACTGCGACCCCACCTAGGAGTTGGAGCCCCTAGGAAAGCAGCATGAGTAGTAACAGTAAAGCTAAGCCAAAGCTAAGCTAAAGCTAAGCTAAAGATAAGGTTAATCTCAGCTAAAGCTCAGCTAGAGCTAAGCTAGAGCTAAGCTTTAGCTAAGCTAAAGCTAAGCTAAAGCTAAGCTGAGGCTAAACTGAAGCTAAGCTGAAGCTAAGCTAAAGCTAAGCTAAAGCGAAGCTACAACTAAGCTAAAGTTAAGCTAAAGCTAAGCTAACGCTAAGCTAGCGCTAAGCTAAAGTTAAAGCTAAGTTAACGCTAAGCTAAAACAAAGCTAAAGCTAAACTGAAGCTAAGCTAAAGCTGAGCTAAAGCTAAGGTGAAGCTAAGGGAACGCTAAGGTAAAGCTAAGGTAACACTAAGCTAAAGCTAAGCTAAAGCTAAGCTAAAGCTAAGCTAAAGCTAAGCTAAAGCTGAGCTAAAGCTGAGCTAAAGCTAAGGTGAAGCTAAGGGAAAGCTAAGGTAAAGCTAAGGTAACACTAAGCTAAAGCTAAGCTAAAGCTAAGCTAAAGCTAAGCTAAAGCTAAGCTAAAGCTAAAGCTAAAGCTAAAGCTAAAGCTAAAGCTCCCAGGGGACTGGGGGAACCGCGGGGCGGATTGGGGTGGAACCGCCCAGGGCGTTTTGCACTGCCCGGCCCTTTAAGTTTACAGAGTAAGAACCCTTCTAGGCAGAGCCTAGGTAGGTAATAAAACTGAGGTAAGATGAAGCTAAGCTAAGGTATGATGAAATAAGCTGAGCTAAGATGAGATAAGCAACGCGAAGGTAATGGAACGTCACTGGGGGAACGGCGGGGCGGATGCCGGGGGACCGCCCGGGGCGAGCCCCACTGCCCGGCCCTTTAAGCTTAGCTATGCTATGCTAAGCTGCGCTATGCGATGCTATGCTATGCTCTGCTATGCTATGCTGCGCTATGCTATGCTATGCTTGGCTATGTTATGATATGCTACGTTATGATTATTCAGCGCTGCGCTATGCTAAGCTAAACTAAGCTAAGCCAAGCTAAGCAAACCCTCTAAGCAGAGCCTAGGTAGGGAATTACACCCATGCTATGATATGCGATGCTGCGCTATGCTATGCTACGCTATGCTTTGCTGTGCTCTGCTATGCCAACGCTCAGCGAAGCTAAGCTGAAGGTAAGCTAAGCTAATATAAACCTGAGCTAAGATGAAGCTCAGCTAAGATGAAATAAGCTAAGCTAAGATGAGATAAACAGCGCTAAGCTAAGGGGACGTAACTGGGGGAACCGCGGGGCGGATACTGGGGGAACCGCCCGGGGCGAGTTGCACTGCCCGGCCCTTTAAGCATACCGAGTAAGAACCCTTCTAGGCAGAGCCTAGGTAGGGAAAGAACTGTGAAGCGCTTGGAAGGGACCTCTCCAGGCAGCGCGGCGGTGGTGAAGTCTACCTCTGAGTCGCATAACCGACTTTGGAACGCCTGTTGAACTTGTTGAGGTTGCACGTGATCGGGGGGGCCACCGAGAAGACCGCCGGGCCAGGAACGCAATCGAAAGCTGCTTCGGCGAGGAAATCAGGAACGGTTACTTGCGCTTCGGCGATGGCGCTGACGCGGTTGATCTCGTCGATGGCGGCCCTGTGCGATTGCTGCTCAAACTCAGAGTCTCTGACATGGCGCCGAAGCTCTGCGATCTCCCCCTCAGCAGCGCCAGCTCTGGGGTGAACTACTGGTTGAGCCCCATGGGATTGTCTGGGCCACCGTCCTGGCGATCTGTGTGCGGAAGTCCGCCATGGTGGTGTCCACGTGGGCAGTGCGCCGTTCATAAGGAGGTGCCGTGATCGCCCCAAAGGAACCAGGAGGCGGTGTATCACGCGGTTCGCCATCACGCGCTCTGGCAGCCGCAGCGGCACCAGCGCGCAGAGGACCAAGGTCCTCTTTGGGACGGTTGACCTCGCCAAAAATCTGCAGCGAGAAGTTGATCGGCGAGAGAGGCGGCGTCGACACGAGAAGGGGGACTCGGTCCAGCTGGCACAAGCGGAGGTCCTCAAGGGGCTCGTTCCTGCGAAGGGAAAGTTGGAGTCGCACCCATCTCTTCCAAGGCAGGGGCGACGTCGGCTCCGATGGGCAAGTTCGGCGCAGTGGCACCACCAGGGGCATCAGCAACTCTGGGTTGGGAGGGGCCGCCTGCGCGTCCCGATTGTCGCCCATGGTCCCAACGACGTCCTGATTCGTGAGGCTCTCGACGCCGAGCTTGGTGCCGCCTGTCACGCAACAGTTGTTCAGGTTGATCGTAGCTCGGAGGGGGGCGCCTTCTGAGACGAGCATCAACACCACTGCGAGAAGCACTGCTTTCCTGCTGGGAGCTGTCACTGTCCATGGGGGCGGCGTCGACGCTGGTGTCTCCAGCAAGCATATGGAAGATGTCCACCAAGGGTGGGTCAGCAGCACGAGGAACTGATCGAATATGGAAGATCTGGATGGGTGGCAGCTGACCCGCGATTGTAGCTGCAAGAAATTGGAAGCTGTCCGCGGCCTAGCTGTATCGATTGGACACCACGGGGGCAAAGTCACCTTGATCCATCTTGGCTACAGAGAAGGAGGAGGAAGAGGAGGAGGAGTGGATGATGATGATGCTGATGACGCTGATGATGATGATGATGATGATGATCATCATGATGATGGTGATGATGCTGATGCTGAGTATGATGCTGATGATGATGAGGATGCTGATGAGGATTACGATGGTGGTGATGATGATGATGATGATGATGATGATAATGAGGAGGATTAGGAAGCGGATGAGAAAGAGCAGGGGGAGGTGGGGCTGGAGAGGAGAACTGGGCAAGGAAGGGAGGCACGGATGGGGGAGGAAAAGCCGCAGCACTAAGGGGTAAAGGGGGAAGCAGGGGGGAGGACGAGGAACCGGAGGCGGAGGCGAGAAGGCTCTGCATTTGGGCGCGTCGGCGAGCGCTCTGGGAAAAGGGCTTTCACGGGCGCGATCCAGACAAGGGCGCGCTTGTTGTGGGTGGGACGACACGTGAAATTTGCGAGACGGAGCGTCGCGGTTTCCGTGCAACTGTCGTCACGAGCGGCTGACATCGGCCGCCGTGCCGCGCCGTTCCGCGCCGTGCCGTCCTTGGTCTCGTTCGCGGGCGCTCTGGAAAAGGCCTTCGCGGGCGCTGTCACAGAAGGAGCGTGCGGTTCGCTCTGGGGGGGGGCGGGGGGGGAACTTGTGAAATTTGCACAGCATCGGGATCAAAGTTCACCCGAAATTTCAAGGGGCCGTGGACTTGTCAAAAAGGCGTCAGGCCCGCCTCCACCCATTTAGAATCCTGTGAAGAACAACTTGTTGTTGGCCCCTGCCATTGGCAGGATAATGAAGCCCTGGAGTCCTGTATAGTACTCTAAATAATTTAGACCCCGGACCGAAATTATCTCATGTGTTCTGACATAAAAAACAACCTATTGTCTCCCAGATCCTGGCCTTCATGATCCGATGGGATTTCACATTCGAAACAATTGTCCCAGGCAGTTCCCGACTTCGGCTTCAGGCAATTTCGGTTCTTCGTGTGTCCGACAAAACTTTCGCCTCACTGACGTGTACATGCGTATATATATATATATGTACATATCTGTGTTAAAAGAAACACCCGTATGCATACATACATATATATATACACATGTACTAGAACCATCGCGCGCGCTTCGCGCGCGCTCAGGTTCTAGCAGGCCCCAGGCCTTGACGAATTCACTGCTGCTCCACTGAAGTAGTGGATCACAGTCCACGCATACCAATCTGCATTCCGAAAGGCCTTCGAGGAAAATTGTTGTGTAGGGGGGCGGAGGCCGTATGAATCGGGTTCCCAGAAGGCCTTCTGGGAGCATGGGTTTGGGGCGTCTTGGGGAGCCTGTTGGGGCGTGCCGTCGTCGTGGTCGTCGTCGTCGTAATGGTCGTCGTCGCCTATTGGGGCGCGCCGTCGTCGTCGTCGTCGTCGTCGTCGTCGTCGTCGTCGTCGTCGTCGTCGTCGTCGTCGTCGTCGTCGTCGTCGTCGTCGTCGTCGTCGTCGTCGTCGTCGTCGTTTCGTCGTCGTCGTCGATTCAAGAGGGCACTTGGGGCAATTTTGTGCGAAACGATCTGCGGAGGGCCGCGAGAAGGCGATCAGTCATGTTCCCAATCAACTTCCCAGACAGCTCTCCTGTAGCATGATGGTACTTCGAAGCCTCCGGAGACTCGCGGGCCCATAATGAACCATGTCCCCGGAAAGCTTTCTGGGGACATGGTTTGTTGGGGTGTGTTGGGGGGTCTCTTGGGCGTTCCCTGGGGGCCCCTTGGAGGCCTCCGGGAACTCTCGGGCTCATGATGAACCATGTCCCCGGAAGGTTTTCTGGGGACATGATTTCTTGGGGTGTGTTAGGGGGCCTCTTGGGGGGTCTCTTGGGGCTTCCTGGGGGTCTCTTGGGCGCCTCACGGGGCTTCGTGGGAGCCTCTTGGTGGCCTCCGGGGGCCCACAGGCGGCCTCGAGGGCCAGAGACATCGAAATATCGGTTGGCGGTCCCCCTCTGGGCCATCTCTTGGGGAGCTCTTGGGGCACAGTTGGGTTGTCTGGGGAGCCTCCTGGGCCGTCTTGGGGCCCTCTTCGGGGCCTCCTGGGCCGTCTTGGAGCGATCTGAAGGGCCTCCGAGCGAGGCCGTGAGGGAGCGCCGTCTCCGAGCGAGGCCTCCGAGCGAGCAGGGAAAGCGATAAAGCCTAAATCTTTCAAAAACCATAGGAAAATTAATGAATCCTGCCTCCCAGGGCCCTCTTGGGGAGCCTCTTGAGTCCGTCCTGGAGCTTGTTCGAGTCCTCGTCGGCCGTCTTGAGGGCAGCTTGGGCGTCTTCGGGGCCTCTTGGGACCGTCTAGGGCCCTCTCGGGACCTCCATTAGCCTGTCGTGGCCTGCTTCGGGGCGGGCCCGGGCCGCCTCGGGACCCCTCTGGGCCTTCTTTTGGCGCGCTCTTGGGGCACAGTTGGGTTGTCTGGGGAGCATCCTGGGCCGTCTTGGGGCCCTCGTCGGGGCCTCGTGGGCCTTCTTGGAGCGATCTGAAAGTCCTCCGAGGCCGTGAGGGAACGCTGGAAAGCGGGAAAAGCGAGAACGCCAAAATCCAAAACCCTCGGAAAACGAGTGAATCTTGCCTTCCAGGGCCCTCTTGGGGAGCCTCTTGAGTCCGTCCTGGAGCTTGTTGGAGTCCTCGTCATCTGTCTTGAGGGCATCTTGGGCGTCTTCGGGGCCTCGTGGGACCGTCTTGTCTTGGGTCCTCTCGGGACCCCCTTAGCCTGTCGTGACCTCCTTCGGGGCGGGCTCGGGCCGCCTCGGGAGCTCTGGACCCCCCCCCGCAACCCCTGGTGGGCACCGATGGGGGGAACAGGCAGCGGCCCGCCCCCCCCCCCCGGGCCTACTCCGAGATAGAGAATCATGGTCCCGGGAAGCTTTCTGGGAGCATGATTGGTTCGGCTCTCTAAGAGGGGGGGCCTCTGGGGGCTTACCGAGGAGCGCCTTTTGGCCTTGTCGGCAAGCCTATTGGAAACATGGTTGGGGCGGTGGGCGGAAGCCCAATGAATCATGTTCCCGGAAAGCTATCTGGGAAATACGGTTTACCGAAGTGTCTTGGGGTCCTGCAGGGGGCTTCCCTGGGGGTCCCTCAGGGGCCTATTGGGGCTTCCTGGGGGCCTCTTGGGAGCCTCACGGGGCTTCTTGGGAGCCTCTTGATGGCCTCCGGGGGCGTCCTAAAAGCCTCTCAGGCCAGAGACCTCGAAATGTCGCGCTCTTCGGGCCCTCTTGGGTCGCTCTTGGGGCTCTCTCGGGGCGCTCTCGAGGCCCTCTTGACTTATCTGGGGAGCCTCCTGGGCCGTCTCTGGGCTTTCTTGGGAGCCTCTTCGGCCGTCTTGGAGCGATCTGAAGGGCCTCTGACGCGGTCCGGGACCGTGGGGAGGGGGAACATGGGAGAGCGCAAGAATGCTTCAAAAACCATTGGAAAATACATGATTCGCGGCTTCTGGGGCCCTTTTGGAGGGGCCTCTGGAAGCGCTCCTGGAGCGTTTTGGCGGCGTCGTCGGCCGTCCTGAGGCCATCTTCGGCGTGTCCGGGGCCTCTGGGGGCTGTCTTTGGGCGTCCTGGGAACCCAGGAATCATATTCCAGGAGAAGCTTCCGGGAACATGATTTCGAACGAGGCACTCTTGGGCCTCCCTGAGGCCGTCTTGGGGGCCTCCTGGGCCCGCTTCGGGGCCTCTTGGGATGTTTCGGGGAGTTCCGTGAGCCCCACAGGACGACCCTGTTGGGCCGTCTTGGGCCCTCTTGGGTCTCTCTTGGGCTGTCTTGGGGCTCCTCGGGGGCGTCTGGGGCACTGCGAAGACAAAGCAAGGGAGTATGCTGAATACGTACGTTTTACTACGAGGACGGGCTGATTTTTGCTTTTTGAAGGCCCTCTTGGGGCCCTCTTCGGCCATCTTGAAGCCATCTCGGGCCCTCTTGGGCCTCGCTGAGGCCGTGCTGGGGCCCTCCTAGGGGGCCCTGGGAACCCGGAAATCATGATTTCGAACGAGGCCCTCTTGGGCCTCCCTGGGGCCGTCTTGGGGGCCTCCTGGGCCCGCTTCGGGGCCTCTTGGGCTGTCTTGGGGGGGTTCCGTGAGCCCCACAGGCCGATCCTTTTGGGCCGTCGTGGGCCCTCTTGGGGCCCTCTTGGGTCTTTCTTGGGCTGTCTTGGGGCTCCTCGGGGGCGTCTGGGGCACTGCGAAGACGAAACCAGCGAGTATGCTAAAAATGTACGTTTTACGTAGGACATGGGCCGATGTTTGCCTCTTGGAAGCCCTCTCGGGGCCCACTTCGGCCATCTTCAAGCCATCTCGGGCCATCTGGGGCCTCGCTGAGGCTGTCTTGAGGGCCTCTTGGGCGTCCTCGGAACCCGGAAATCATGTTCCCTTCCGGGAACATGATTGCGAGCGAGGCCCTCTTGGGCCTCCCTGAGGCCGTCTTGGGGGCCTCCTGGGCCGGCTTCGGGGCCTCTTGGGCCGTCTCGGGGGGTTCCGTGAGCCCCACAAGACGACCCTTTTTGCGGGGGCGTCTGGGGCACTGTGAAGACGAGAAGCCAGCGAGTATGCCGAGAATGTCCGATTTACGGAGGAAATGGGCAGATGTTTGCCTCTTGAAGTCCCTCTTGGGGCCCTCACGGGCCCTGTTGGGGCGCTCTTGGGCGTCTTCGGGGCCTCTTCAAGCTTTCTTGGCCATCTGTACGGCCCGCGTGGCCTGTCGTGGGCAATTTGGAAGCGGCCCGGGGCAGTCCCAGGGGGTCTGTGACCCCCAAAAGGTTCGGGGGGACGACCATGGGGGATGACGGCACCGATTTCCCCCCCCCCCCCCCACACAGCCTACTCTGATATATGTGTATATATATACATATATATACATATATATATACACATTTATATATAAATATAGATACATACACACATACATACATAATACATACATACATACATACATACATACATACATACATACATACATACATACATGCATGCATGCATGCATGCATGCATGCATACATACATACATACATACATACATACATACATACATACATACACTCATACATACATACATACATACATACATACATACATGCATGCATGCATGCATGCATGCATACAGACAGACAGACAGACAGACAGACAGACAGACAGACAGACAGACAGACATACAGACATACAGACATACAGACATACAGACATACAGACATACAGACTGACAGACAGACAGACAGACAGACAGACAGACATACGTACATACATGCAGGCAGGCATACATACATACATATATGTGCACATACATGCGTGTACGTGCACGCACATGTGTATAACCCAATGTATGTACTTATATGGCGTAGAACAGATCCCAGATCCAAAGCGCGACGCTGGATCCAATTTCTGATTCCCGGATCTGGGTTTTGGTTCCGATCGGTCGGATGAGGATTCTGGATCCTGCGCCCCTCTGGGCAGGAGCCATGTGGAGAGAGGAGGAGAAGAGACGGATGAGGAGAGGACGGGAAGGATGAGGACATGGACAAGGTGGGCGAGAGCGAAAAGGGAAAAGCGACAAGCGGCGAACATAATTATCCATGTCCATGCCCTGGCGTCTGAACACCTGTGCACGATTCCATGGATACGCGATCCCATTGGTACGTTTCGAAGCGGTGCATCCACGCAAATCCGCCCTGCGCCCACACGGCGAGGCCGTGGATATGATTCCCGCCCACGAGAACAAAAACGAGCGGGGGAGGGGAGGGGCAGGACTGCGGGCAGAAAACCACCCGCACAAGAGGCAGCCCGACGAGCGCCAGCTGCGGGCGAGCAAGCGGCGCCAAGCAGCACCGCGACGAGCAGAAGCAGGCGAGCAGGCGCCCGCTCTGCGTGCTGTCGGCGTGGCCCGTCCCCCTCCGCGCGCAGGGGGCGGGCGAGGAGGCCTTTTCTGCAGCCCGGGCCGCGCCGGTCGCTGCTCTCCTCACAGCCTGGACCGGCCGGGGCGGGGCCCGAACAGCTGGGAGCCCACCCGCACAGAGGTCGAGCCCTCGCGGATGGCGTTCTCGTAGTCGTTGCTCATGCCCATGCTGAGCTCCAGCGAGGCCTCCCCCACGCCCAGTGCCGCGGCCGCCTCGGCGCAGCACCGGCGCAGCGTCTCGAAGTCCTCGGCCCGGCAGCCGCTGTAGTCTGGCGCCCCGATGGTCATGAAGCCCGCGAGCTCCTGTGGGGATGGCCCACGCGGACGCCCCACGGAGAGCGTAGAGTTGTTTCTTTTCTCGCGATCACGGCCGTCATCGGCCTCTGCCGCCCCTCCAGGTAGTGGACATCACGATTCGTGCTGACCTGCAAGCTGTCTTTGGCTACTCCTGGACACTCCCAGACGGCGCCGACGCGAAACGTGATAAGGCCCAGCATCGCTGGGGGACCCAAAGAGGCTCTCCAGGGCGGCGTGCTCCAAAAGACGTGGACCCAATTCGCCGAATCGTGGACCCTGTTCGATCGCTGGGACCTGTTCGCCGGGACCCCCGTTCGCCGGGACCCTGTTCGCCGGGACCCTGTTCGCCGGGGCCCTCAATTCGCCTGTCGCGCCCGCCGTCGCCGTCTCCGCCGCCGCCTCCGTCGCCGTGGTCGCCGTCGCCGTCCCCGTCGCGAGGGTGAAAGGAGCGAGGATGAACGGAGCGAGGATGAAAGGAGTGAGGAGGAGGAGGAGGAGGAGGAGGAGGAGGAGGAGGAGGAGGAGCGGACCCAAACGGGCGGGTCGGGCCGGGCGGGCGGACCACGGGCGGGCCAGGTCGGGCGGGCGGGCCCTGGCGGGCGGGTCGGGTTGGGCGGGCGGGCACTGCACTGCGGGGCACACACGAGCGAGCGCGCGTGAATCCCAACGGGCGGGCGGACCCTAACAGGCGGGTCGGGTCGGGCGGCGGGAGCGACGACGGTGACGACGAGACGACGACGAGGCGACGACGAGACGGAGGCAGTCACGGCGACGGCGACGAGAACGAGGACGAGGGCGGCGGCGAGCAGGGAGGCGGCGAACGGGGCCTCGGGCGAAGAGGGCGGCGGCGAACAGGGCCGGGGCGAAGAGGGCCGGGGGCGAAGAGGGCGGCGGCGAGGAGTGCTGGGGGCGAAGAGGGCGGCGGCGAGCAGGGTCTCCGCCCCGAAAGGGGGCCCGGCAGCGGCGCGCCCCAAGCGAGGCCGGGCCCTCTGGGAGCCCAGGGCGGGAGGGCCCGAGTGACTACCTACCAGACCACCCCAACCCAACACGAAGGACCGAATTTTGCCCGAACTTCGGGTTGGGGGGGGTGCGGGTTCCATGTGCTTTTTCAGTGTTCCCCGACCCCCCCCCACTGGAAATCGAAGATCAATTTGGGCCTTCGGGTTGGGTTGGGGTGGCTCGGTGGGTGGTGACCGAGGGCACCTCGCCAGGGTGCGCGTCGGGCAGGCGGGTCGGCAGAACTGGGCCTGGTCCGGGCAGGCACGGCCCCGAACGGGGCCCGGGTCTGGGGAAGCCCTGGGGCCGCTGCCTGGGGGCGGCCCCCGTGTCAGGAGAGCAGCATCACGAGTGTGGCCACTGGGCGGGCCCGATCGGGGAGAAGCGGGGCAAACCTGACTCGGCAGTCACCGCCCCGTGTCCTGATCGCTCGGGGCTCTCAGCGTTCGTTCTGGCGTGCATCCCCAGACCTCCTGTGTCCTGGCATTCAGCGCACGAGTTCCCCAGACTGGACCCCTCGATCTCCTCTCGGGGGACCTTTCTGTGAACCTTGGACTGACTTGTGACTGCCCTGGAACCCAAAGGACGGCCCCAGGAAGCCGAACCTGGCAAGAAACCTCGCTCTTGCCTGGCTCAAGACAGTTGGGACGTCTCGGCAAAAGCCGTGCACGAAGCCGTCGCCCCACCGTTTTTGCGCGGCATGCCTCAGGCTGGGCCGAGCTGCGAGAGGGCCCACAGGGCCCGAGAAGCCGGGCGAGAACGCCAAGCTTTTGGAAACACCACCGCGACGCCAGGATTTCAGGCAACGCCCGGGAACAGCTCGGAAAACTCGGGACTGCTCACCTGAAGGAGAACCAAAAAACAGGCCCGCATTCCCAGACAGCTCTCTCTCTCTCTCTCTCTCTCTCTCCAAAATCTGATCGGGTTTTAAGCCAGAAACCGGCAGCGCAGAGTACCCCTGGAAGCTCTTCCTGGCGCCGGCCCGGCAGCGTCGCCGCAAGCTGCTTGAAACCGCAGCGTTGTTCTGGCAAGCGTTGTCCTGCTCCTTCCAAGTGCGTCTCCGAGGAGCCTTTTCTGGAGCTCCCTCGGAGCTCTTTGGGGGGCTTCTGGTATGTCGGGCGTGTCCCCCTACAGGGGGATTTTCGAC
>CAUYUJ010007359.1:22500-47325 GCA_963575745.1 Prorocentrum cordatum
TGGGAGGGGCACGAATCCTGATAAATAACATGGTGTGAGGAAAGGCATGGTATGGTATGGGATGGTGGATGCATGGTATGGTATGGTAAGGTATGGTATGGAGTGGCATGGTATTGGTATGGTATGATACAGTATTGGATGGTGGAGGAAGCGGGAGGAGGAGGAGGAGGAGAGGATGTTCTGGGAAAACAAGAACCCCACTCAGGATGTGGGGAACAATACTCCAAAAATACCCCCAAAGGGTGCAAAAATACTCCAAAAGCAGTCCCCAGACTATTTCTGTACTATTTTTTGATTATTGTGGAGGTATTTTTTACATTTTTCGTCGAAGATCCCCCTGTAGGGGGACAGGCCCGACTTAAAATTAGGAAGGCCGAGCATGAAGGGGCCCAAGGGCACACAAGATAATGCACACAAATCCAAAGATTTCCCACACATTCTTCTTTACGTTCTGGGTTTTCGTCTTCCCCCCCACTTCCAATTTTTTCCCATCTTTCCTGGGAGTCGACGATTAATTGTGTCTGTATGTTTTTCCCCCTCCTGAAAACACACTACACGGACAGGTGCAACCCTAAAACAGGATGACCTAAGTCAGGCTACGAGTTTATTGTTGCATTCGGGTTTGTGAGCGTTTGTTATTCGGCGTTTCGACATTGAGCGAAAGGAGAGGGGGGGGGAGGGGGGGGGTCTGGTTCCAGACCTCTGCTTAGTGCGACTGTTTGCAACAGTGCGTCATACGGGGGAAGACCCCACCTGCTTGAAACAGGCGCCAAAAACAACCAATATCTACTCCACGAGGGGGGGAGGGGAGGGGGGATGCGATGGCCCGCGCCGATCGGCAAAACAGTGCATAAGCGAGGGCCTCTAGAGGCCGAACTCGGCGAGAAACCTCCGTCTGGATTAATGATTTCAAGACGTTGGATCTCTGGACCCCGTCCTGATTTTTTTAACGACGCGATCATGTCTGGGTACTCCATATTTCGTAATAAAAGGGAGGGGGTCTGGACCCTCCAAGACAAGCCATTTCAGACCCTCCCCCGTGGGAGAACCCTCCAAAACATCGTCCCCAGACCCCCCAGGCCCTCCAAGATAGCCTGGAAGAGCCCCCCCCCCCCGAAATGAGACCCCCCTCCCTTTTTTACGAAATCTGGAGCATGCTCCATGACCCCGAGGCTCCAGGCCGTGCAGCTCGCGGGCGACCAGGGCGCACAGCCGCGCCGCCTCGCCCGGGGCCACGCCGGGGCCGCTCCGCCGCAGCCCGCCGCCGCCGGAGTCCACCTCTGCCCCAGACCTCCTCGCGCTGTGACAAACATTGCGACGGGAGGTGTTTCACAATTTTCGGCCTCCGGGGAGGAGGAGGAGGAGGAGGAGGAGGAGGAGGAGGAGGAGGAGGAGTAGGAGGAGGATGAGGAGGAGGAGGAGGAGGAGGAGGAGGAGGAGGAGGAGGAGGAGGAGGAGGGAGGAGGAGGGAGGAGGAGAAAGAGGAGGAGGCCCTTACCGGACCTCGGGACCGTCAAAAAACGACTCACGACGAAAAACCGGTCCCGGGGAAGGGGTCTAGACCTCCGGGGGTCGGCGTTGCGAAAGAATCACGACGTCAGGGGTCTGGGGCGCGGGGCGGGGATCTATCCGCATCCACCGCCCGGGGGATCGATGTGTCCTGGGGCCCAAGGTGGCGGTGGATGTAGACGGCCACGACGACGACGACGACGACGCCGAAGACGACGACGAAGACGACGACGACTCACGACGACGACGCCGACGCCGACGCCGACGCCGACGCCGACGCCGACGCCGACGCCGACGCCGACGCCGACGCCGACGCCGACGCCGACGCCGACGCCGACGACGACGACGACGACGACGACGACGACGACGACGACGACGACGACGACGACGACGACGACGGCGCGCGGCGTGCCAGGGCCGCGGCCGAATGCGGCACGCAAGCATTCCACCTGATGAACGCGGTGACGCGTCCGATTCCGGAATTTCTGGATCCCAGTGCACATCTGCTTGAGAAAGACGATTCTCGTCTTGGGAGGAAGGGGTTGGGAAGATGCAGGATGATGCAGGGTCCGACTACGTAATCAGCACCCTCAGCATAGGCGATAAGATGGATGATGTGATCATGTCTCCCAGCCCCATCCTCCCGGCCCGATCGTTGTTTTTCTGACTTCTACTTCCGCCGCCTTCCGCCGAGCCTCCGCCGAGCCTCCGCCCGCAGAGCCGCCCTCCGTTCTGCTTCCGCCGCCCTCCGCCGACAGAGGGATGGTAACTCCTTCGATCCTCGAAGGCGAAGCCCTCTCTGGAATGCACGTCCACCGCCCGGGGGAACCGGTGTCTTGTCACCCCAGGGGGCGGTGGATACGGCACATCGACAAAATGTTGCACCGCCTGGCGCGGACAATGCATCGCATCGCTGTGCTGTTCTAGAAGCGTTTGTCTTCCACCCCCCCCTCCCCCCCGATCTAAAGACACTGGGTTCAGTCTGGGCTGGTCGAAACAGCTCGGTGGTGCAACATGTTGTCGGGAGCCCCTGGGCGGCCCAAGGGCTCTTCGCCATGCACCCAATATTGAGATCGGGGTAAGGGGGGGATAGAGCAATGCAGTACAGGTGCCAATGCGCAGCAAGCGTGGTGCAACATTTTGTCGACGTGCGGTATGTTGGGCCCCTGTGGGGCCCGCGTATGTACGCGTCCACCGCCTCCGAAGTCCAAGGGGATCGGCTCTTCGGGCGGTGAATGTGGGCAAATCCCAGCCGCGGAGCCTGGACGAACACGGGCAGCCGCCTGCTGGCGCCCGCCGCGAGCCACGCCTCTGCGACGGTGGAGGCTCAGATGGCACTTGGGGTGCATTTTTGGGATCGCGGTCTGAGGAGCGAGCTTGGACGTTCGGGGGCATTCTTGGGTCTGGAGTTAGGTCGGGCATGCCCCCCTGCGGGCAGATTTTGGACGAAAAATGAAAATCAGTCAAGGTCGAAAATAATCCAAAAATCGTCCCGAATATTATTTCCCAACCATCCTGTGGTGTTGGGTCCTCGTTTTTAAGAGACAGTCCCCGCGTTCCCTCCCTCCTTCCTTCCTCCTCCCTCCTCCTCCTCCTCCTCCTCCTCCTCATCCTCCTCCTCCCCCTCCTCCCATCCCTGCCTCTGCTCTCCGCATGTCCACCATTTCGGCACACCTCTCAAACGTTTCGTGGCCGCACATGGAGCTCCACCGAAGCCCCCACTGGCACCGCCCGCATGCGTCAGCCACCACCCAGTACAGCGCTTCGTGGCCTCCATAGGAAGCTCCACCGAAGGCCTCAGTGGCACAGCCCGCATGCTTTAGCCACTACCCAGTACAGCGCTTCGTGGCCCCCATGGGGAGCTCCACCGAAGGCCTCAGTGGGACCGCCCGCATGCGTCAGCCACCACCCAGCACAGCGCTTCGTGGCCCCATAGAGGTTCCACCGAAGGCCCCCAGTGGCACCGCCCGCATGCGTCAGCCACCACCCAGTACAGCGTTTCGTGCCCCCATGGGGAGCCCCACCGGCGGCCCCAGTGGGACCGCCCGCATGCGTCAGCCACCACACAGTACAGCGCACCGTGGGCCCATAAGGAGCTCCTCCGAAGGCCCCAGTGGCACCGCCCGCATGCGTCAGCCACCACCCAATACAGCGTTTCGTGGGCCCACAGGGGGTTCCACCGCAGGTCCCAGTGGCACCGCCGCCCGCATGCGTCAGCCACCACCCAGCACAGCGTTTCGTGGCCCCATAAAGGGGCTCCACCTCAGGCCTCAGTGGCACCGCCCGCATGCGTCAGCCACCACCCAGTACAGCGTTTCGTGGCTCCGTAGGGAGCTCCACCGAAGGGCCCAGTGGGACCGCTCGCATGCCTGAGCCACCACCCAGTACAGCGTTTCGAGGGCCCATGGGGAACTCCACCGAAGGCCCCAGTGGCACCGCCCGCATGCGTTAACCAGCACCCAGTACAGCATTTCGTGGCCCCGTAGGAGCTCCACCAACGGCCTCAGTGGCACCGCCCGCATGCGTCATCCACCACCCAGTAAAGCGCTTCGTGGTCTCATGGGGAGCTCCACCGAAGGCCCCAGTGGCACCGCCCGCATGCGTCAGCCACCACCCAGTACAGCGTGTCGTGCCCCCATAGGGAGCGTGCGTCCCCCCACCCAACACAACTTTTCGTGGCCCCGTAGGGAGCTCCAGTGGCCCGCCCGCATGCGTCAGCCACCACCCAGCACAGCGCTTCGTGGGCACCTAGGGAGCTCCACCGAAGGCCCCAGTGGCACCGCCCGCATGCGTCAGCCACCACCCAGTACAGCGTTTCGTGGCCTCCATAGGAAGCTCCACCAAAGGCCCCAGTGGCACCGCCCGCATGCCCCCCCCTCTCCCCGTACACCGCTTTGTGGCCCCATGGGAAGCTCCACAGATGGTCCCAGTGGCACCGCCCGCATGCGTCGGCCACCACCCAGCACAGCGCTTCGTGACCCCATAGGGAGCTCTACCGACGGCCCCACTGGCACCGCCCGCATGCGTTTCCCCCAACCGGTACAGCGTGTCGTGGCCTCATCGGGAGCTTCAGCGAGGGGCACCGCCCGCATGCGTCAGACACCACACAGTAAAGCGCTTCGTGGCCCCATAGGGAGCTCCACCGAAGGCCCCAGTGGCCGCGACCGCATGCGTCAGCCACCACCCACTACGGCACGTCCCTCAGGCGTTTCGTGGCCCCATAGGGAGCTCCACCGAAAGCGGCACCCACAACGCGTTACTCGCAACAGCATATGGTTGGGTCCTTCGCCAGGAAAACTTTTTACCATTTTGGGGCATCCCTCCTGTTGAGGGACGTTCGGGGGCATTCTTGGGCCTGGAGTTGGGTCGGGCATGCCCCCCTGCAGGCGGATTTTGGACGAAAAATGAAAATCAGTCAAGGTCGAAAATAATCCAAAAATCGTCCCGAATATTATTGCCCAACCATCCTGTGGTGTTGGGTCCTCGTTTTTAAGAGACAGTCCCCGCGTTCCCTCCCTCCTTCCTTCCTCCTCCTCCTCCTCCTCCTCCTCCTCCTCCTCCTCCTCCTCCTCCTCCCCCTCCTCCTCCTCCTCCTCCCAACATGGTCCCAAGACTATTTTTGACTATCTTCGAATATTCCTCCTATAGAGGGACGTGCCCGACTTTTAAGGCCTGGAGAGGCTCCGCGTGGCCCCACGGCCAGGGGGCGCTTTGAGACCCCAGTCGGACCCCAGCACACATCCAGGGGTCGACTCTTGACACCTAAGATTAGGTAGGGCCTGTCCCTCTACAGGGGGATTTTGGGCGACAAACGAAGGGTAGCAAAAAAAAGACTCCCGAAATGATCAGAGTCCAAAAATCGTCCACTGACTATGTTTTAAACTATGTTTGAACATCCCTTCTGTAGAGGGACACGCCCGACTTGGACCTAAGACGGAGCCGGGACGGACAAGATCTGGGGGGACAAATCGAGAATCTCTGAGATCCAGCGGCTGTGGAGGATGTCTCGGGCGCCGCGGCCTTCTCACAGCGTCCCGGAACGCTTCGGGAACGCTCTGGAACGGATCTATCCTCGTCCCAGCCCTGTCCGAGCACCCGAGCCCGCCCTCAGACTCAGACCTCCTTTCAATCCTGGCGGTAGTTACTCGATTTCGGCCTCACAGGGGCCGCCTTTGGACCCCAAGGCCACCATTAATGAGTGCTCCAGACTGGCGGGCTGCCCCTGTGGAAGGGATCGGGACCTCCAGGGCCCTTGGACAGGGCATATCGGCGAGTGTCTTTGACAATGCAGTGGGCACGTTCGATAAGAGGCTCTCCTCGCACCGGGATGCTGGAAACACACGCGGGCTGGACTCATGTGCGAAACAGGTGGCGGCCGCGCTCTGCATGCACGCGTGGCGGGCCAATGCATGCAGCCAGGCGTGGTCCAAGCGCTGCAAAGGCATGCGGCCGTACGTGCATCAAGCTCGCGCCCAAGCCTGGCCGACCACGTCATGTATACGCACTTTCGTGGAACATGCGCCATTGGTGTGCGCTCAGACTTGCTGTA
This sequence comes from Prorocentrum cordatum, assembly GCA_963575745.1. Taxonomy (NCBI): domain Eukaryota; class Dinophyceae; order Prorocentrales; family Prorocentraceae; genus Prorocentrum; species Prorocentrum cordatum. The sequence goes on from CAUYUJ010007359.1 coordinate 28,559, forward strand.
GCAAGCTCGAAGAAACACAGGCGCACGTTCGCCGCGCACCTTTAGTATTGCCAGCGTTTGGTCCCCAATATTCCCGGGGGACAAGGAGCTTACAGTGGGGGCTCGGCCACAAGAAACCTCCGCAAGAAACCCAACCCTGAAATACGCGATCTGTTCAGTGAAAATCCACACGTGTCCATCGAAAATCGTCAAGATCTGATTGGGAGCCCATCAAAATCCAAGAAACCCAGGGCACCCTGGCAAAATCCAACTGGCTTCTTGGCACGCGCCCCCACTGTACGCGGGGCACCTGCTTGCAGGCTGGCCAACCGCTGCTCTACCCGAGCAAAACACACAACAAAACGCGGCCATCATCACTGGCCATCGCTCGGGCGTCCGTTCCCTGTGCTTTTTTTTCGTTCTCGTGCGTGGCTTTTTCGCCAAATGATCAAGGATGCTCCTCGATGGTCCTCGCCGGAGGAAAACTGCACACGTCCGAGCGATGCCAAGATCATGTATCCCCCGCCGTCTGGCCGTGCCATGCGCGAAGCGCCCACTATACAAGGTGGCGCTCCGTTTTCTCTGGAGAGGCAGCGACACGCCAAAGGCCGAGCCAGATCAAACCAGGATTAAATCGAGATTAGATCGAACACGCCAAAACAGACATACCCTTCGGACACCCGTGGACGGCAGACTCTCCCCACGCCGATCCTCGGCGCCGCCCCAGGGAAAACACACACACACACAGTCTGTGGGAAAGAACACCGTCTGTGGGACAAAAACACACACTGTGGGAACAGAACGCACAGTCTCTGTGTGTGTGTGTGTGTGTGTGTGTGTGAGTGTGAGTGTGAGTGTGAGTGTGAGTGTGTGTGTTCTTCCCACAGAGAATGTTTCTTCCCACAGTGAGTGTTTTTTCCCCCACAGACTGTGTGTTTTTGCGTGTTTTTTCCCACAATGTGTGTGTGGTTTCCCACAGTGTGGGAGGTGGTCCGGCGCCGGCGAAGGCCTGCCGCCCGCGGCCCTGCTCGCGCGCGGGCCCCCCTCCCGTTTCCACCGAGGCCTCGTTCACCGCCCTCGCCAGCCCCTCGCTGCTCAGCGTCTCCAGGCACGCGAGGGAGGGGCAGCCTCGCACGAGCTCCTCGGCCTCGCCGCACTCCAGGCGGCCCACGAAGTGCCACTGCGTGTCGCCGGGCATCAGCGGGGCCTTCTCGACGAGCTCCTTCGGAGGAGTCCATGGGAGAAGGCATCTGACACCAGCGAGGGAAGACATCGACAAAGAAGTGTGTCCTGCAGCATTGACCCCTGCGTCAACGAAGGACAAATTCTGCCGCCAAGAGGCCCCAACCAGCCAATTTGGGGTCAAAATCCTGAAAGGACATGGCCTGCCGGTATGACAGGGAACAGATATCCACCCACCAAGATCAGTGCGCGTAAAATTGGGGCTGCAGGGTCTTCTTGCTGATTGGTGTTTCTCCCTTTTCCAGCACGAGCGAACACTGATTGGCTTAGTTGGGCCAATCCAGCCTGTGCGGGAAGCAAGCGCGGCCCCTAGGACGGGTGCAGCAAGCGCGGCCCTTAGGACTGCACGACGAGGCTCGGACAGAGCACGCCCGAGCGAAGCACAGGAATCGGGTCGGGCGAAAGGGGGGGGGATAGCAAAGGGGGGGGGGGGAGAATCAGCTTACGTAGCTGATTTTCCCGGCGGCCCCCGGCGCCGGAGGCGGCTACGCATCGAGGAATGGGCCCCTCGGTGGAGCCAAACCCAGCTGCACGCAGCAGATTTCGTAACCCCCCTTTCCAAATTCCCCCCAGCAGATTTCGTAACCCCCCCTTTCCCAATCCCCCCCTTTCTGAAGGGGCCCTGGGACACACAAATAAATACACACGAATAACAGGATTCCAATATTTTCCCATACTTTCTGGGTTCTTGTCTTCCCCCCCACTTCCCATACTTTCTCATAATCCCACCAGCCCTCTGGGCGTCGGTGGTTTAGAGCGTTTCCTCTTCCACCCCTCCTTCTTCCCCTTCGGGGAGGGGTTTACCCCTCCCCCTACCCCCTCCCCACTGACCTGGACAGGGGGGGCCGCGATCGGTCAGAGCGTCCAAGATCGACCCCTGGGAGGGCTAAAATTCGACACCCCTCACGAGGATCGTGGCTCCTGAGGGGGGGGCTGAAATTTAGGACCCCCCCTTCGTTGATCGATCTCCTCCAAGATGGCTCCGAGAGACGTCTTGGACCCCCTCTTGGGCCCTGCGCGCGGGCGGGCGGAGCGCCGCCCGCCCGCCCGCAAGGCCCAAGAGCCCACCAAAACGTTCGAAGACACTTCCAATACGCCACCAGGGAGGAGGAAGAGGCGGAGGAGGAGGAGGAGGAGGAGGAGGAGGAGGAGGAGAGGAGGAGGAGGAGGAGGAGGAGGAGGAGGAGGAGGAGGAGAGGAGGAGGAGGAGGAGGAAGGCGGAGGAGAAGGAGGAAGAGGGGAGGAGAACAACTGCCGATCATCGGCGCTCTTCGTTCGAGTGCCTGGTGTAGGATGGGCTGGTGGGGATACGCGAAGCGTCAAGAATTTCTGGGGAGTCGACGATTAATTGTGTATGTTATTTTTCCCCCCCCCTCCTGACTTTCGTCCGGCCCGAGAAACGCAGGAAGTGAGAGCTCACTCCTCCCCCAGGCAGGAGCGAAGACACACCGCCGCACGCAACCCACGAGGCGAGGCCAGGACGGGGAGGACTCCAGGCTCGAGGCCTGGCTACGTCCACGGAGGAGGAGGAGGAGGACGAGGAGGAGGAGGAGAAAGAAGAGGAGGAGCAGGAGGAGCACGAGGAGGAGGAAGAGAAAGAAGAGGAGGAGGAGGAAGAGGACGATGAGGAAGAGGAGGAGGCGGAGGACGAGGAGGAGGACGAGGAAGAGAAAGAAGAGGAGGACGAGGAGGAGGAGGAGGAGGAGGAAGAGGAGGGGGGTGACGACGAGGACTGCCCCCCAAAGTCCCCGGAGGCTCGAGGCTCAGGTCGGACGAAGGGGCACAGCAAGGTGGGCTGGCGAGTCGGCTCACGCGACTAGTTTTCCCAGCGCCCCCCCAGGCGCCGCAGGCGCCCATGCATCGACGAGAACGCCCGGCGGCGAAGGCGAAAGCAGATGCATCCAACAATGTTCGTGCAGTGGAGGCCCGTCCACAAAAGACCTTCCACGGGAAACCCAGCCCTGGGACCCCAGGACGCCCATATGGATTCTTGGTGTGGGAACGCCACGCCTTCCGCGCCAGAGCACCGACACCCAAGAAACCCAGGGCACCCTGGAGGCAGGAACGGTGTTTCTTGGCCTCCTCCTCCTCTTCATCCTCCTCCTCCTCCTCCTCCTCCTCCTCCTCCTCCTCCTCCTCCTCCTCCTCCTCCTCCTCCTCCTCCTCCTCCTTCTCCTCCCCCTCCCCCTCCCTCTCCTCCTCCCCCTCCTCCCCCTCCTCCTCCTCCTCCTCCTCCTCCTCCTCCACTGCGCCCTCCGCTTCGCCAGTCCCCCCCGTACCTCTCGCCCCCGGTGCTGTGCGCTTCCTGCGACGGCGGCCCCCCGGGGGGCTCCACCCCTTCCCCTATCGGGCCAGGCCGCGGCTCGAGCCGGAAACTGCGATGAGCCTGCCAGGCCTCTCTCTCCTCCTCCTCCTCCTCCACCTCCTCCTCCTCCTCCTCCTCCTCCTCCTCCTCCTCCTCCTCCTCCTCCTCCTCCTCCTCCTCCTCCTCCTCCTCCTCCTCCTCCTCCTCCAGGCAGCGGCTCGAGCCGGAAACTGCGAGGAGCCTGCCAGGTCTGAGGCTTCGCCCGGTCCGAGAAGAAGCCTTGGCACTGACGTGGGCATGAGGCAGGCGGGTCCTGAAGAAAACGGGTCTTGGACCCCTGGGATCCCCCCCAGGAGCAGCTCCTTCCTGGCAGTCCACATGGGGCCCTCGGAGGGCCCCCAGCGCCCGGAATACGGCGAATCACCTCACGACCCGCTCCCTTCAAGACTCGTTTGCCTCACGATGACTTACAGCACGCCACAGGCCTTCACCCCTACCCCCGAGGCCAGACGTTGCGAATCGAAGCGCTCGGGTGGTGTTGGACGCCTGGCCCGCCCAAAATTCAACTGTCGCGACTGGAAACTTGCCAGAGGCCAGCAGAAACGAACCGATAAACGCCCCAACAACCTAGACTCTCGAGCCCCGATCCTCCTATCTTTAAGTCGGGCATGTCCCCGTACTGGGGGATTTTCGACGACAAATAAAAAATACACCAAAAATAATCAAAAAATAATTCAAACACAGTCTGGGGACTATTTTTTGAAATTGTTTTGACCTTGTTTGTTTATTTTTTGACTATGTTCCATTTTTCGTCGAAAATCCCCCTGTAGGGGGACACGCCCGACGTAATCCTATCTCGGGGCCCCGACGTCGCGTGCTTCTCTCACACCCGCGCCGCGCCAGCGCACGCAGGACGGCAGCATTCTGCCTCCGAGTGCCCTCCTCCTCCCTCCGCCTCCGCGACCGCCCTGCCTCTCTAAGTTTAAGTCGGGCGTGTCCCCCTACAAGGGGATTTTCGACGAAAAATAAAAACATATGCTCAAACAGTACTCCAAAAAGGTCAAACAATACTCAAAAATAGTCCCGGACTATTTTTGAACTATTATTGAAAATTCTCCCTGTAGAGGGACAGGCCCGACTTAAGTCTAAGTCTCTCCTCTTGCATGCTGGGCAATTCGCTCCTCGGTGGCCCCGTTTAAGCTCGACCGCTGGCGCAGTAATCTCTGCCTCGCCGCCGACGAAACAAAACGTTTCTCACAGCCGTATTTTTTCACGTCTGAGCTCATCCCGCGTGGCCGCACTCCACTGTCCCTCGCTCCCATGCGCGCCGGACAAATTTGCCGATCGGTGCCCCCGATGAGCCCCACGCTGGTGCGGATCGCCTCCGCCTCGCCGCCCACGAAAAAGTGTCTCAGGTCCGTGGCCCGGGAATGGCCCCCCAAAGACGAGCGCGGCACCCGCGGGTGCCGCGCTCGTCTTTCGCGAAAGACCCCGCCGTGGCTGCTCACCGCGGCGCCACGGGTTCCGCCGACGCTCCTCCGTGCACCCAGACCTGCGACGCCCTGCTTTTTTTTTTCTCCGGGCGGCGCCCCCAGAAGTCCCGACCCTTTCCCCCGGGACCGGCTTCTCGTCCCGAGTCGTTCTCTGAGGGGCCCGGCGAGGGCCCCCCCCCCCGGAGCCGAAGGTATGGCGACAAAAACCTGCCGCCCTGCTTTTTACCTAGCAGCGAAGACTGATAGGTTTTGGGGTCAAAAGAGAGCATCTTGAGTCCCGAAGGGGGTGGGCGGGATCCGGACAAAACCGGACAAAAGGGTCAGCTCCAGGAATCCTCAGGAATCCATAAATTGTTTTAAGAATCCTTAGGAATCCATTCCCAGAACGCCATTCCCAGGCCACATTTTGAATGCCCGGAGCGAACTGTGGGCCACTTCGTGTTCTTCGTCGTCCCAGAACACCATTCCCAGGCCACATTTTGAATGCCCGGAGCCAACTGTAGGCCACTTCGTGTTCTTCGTCGTCCCAGAACACCATTCCCAGGCCACATTTTGAATGCCCGGAGCCAACTGTATACGCCACTTCGTGTTCTTCGTCGCCCCAGAACACCATTCCCAGGACACATTTTGAATGACCGGAACCATCTGTAGGCCACTTCGTGATCTTCGTGCCCCAAGAACACCATTCCTGTACCATATTTTGATTGCCCGGAGCCAACTGTGGGCCACTTTGTGATCTTCGTGTTCCCAGAACACTAGTCCTGTGCCACATTTTGAATGCCCGAGCTGAAGCAGGCTGAGGCCGAGGCAGGCTGAGGCCGAGGCAGGCTGAGGCTGAGGCTGAGGCAGGCTGAGGCTGAGGCAGGCTGAGGCTGAGGCTGACGCAGGCTGAGGCTGAGGCAGGCTGAGGCTGAGGCAGGCTTAGACTGAGGCTGAGGCAGGCTGAACTGAGGCTGAGGCTGATGCAGGCTGAGGCTGAGAGGCTGACGCTGAGGTTGAGGCGGAGGCCGAGGCAGGCTGAGGCTGAGGCTGAGGCAAGCCGAGGCAGGATGAGGCCGAGGCTGAAGCTGAGGCAGGCTCAGGAGGCTGAGGCTGAGGCTGAGGCTGTGGCTGAGGCAGGCTGAGGCTGAGGCAGGCTGAGGCTGAGGCTGATGCAGGCTGAGGCTGAGGCAGGCTGAGGCTGAGGCTGAGGCAGGCTGAGGCTGAGGCTGAGGCCGAGGCAGGCTGAGGCTGAGGCAGGCTGAGGCTGAGGCTGAGGCTGATGCTGAGGCAGGCTGAGGCTGAGACAGGCTGAGGCTGAGGCTGAGGCAGGCTGAGGCTGAGGCAGGCTGAGGCTGAGGCCGAGGCAGGCTCAGGAGGCTGAGGCAGGCTGAGGCTGAGGCAGGCTGAGACTGAGGCTGAGGCAGGCTGAGGCTGAGGCTGAGGCTGAGGCTGATGCAGGCTGAGGCTGAGGCAGGCTGAGGCTGAGGCTGAGGCAGGCTGAGGCTAGGCTGAGGCCGAGGCAGGCTGAGGCTGAGGCCGAGGCAAGCCGAGGCAGGCTGAGGCTGAGGCTGAGGCTGATGCTGAGGCAGGCTGAGGCTGAGGCAGGCTGAGGCTGAGGCTGAGGCTGATGCTGAGGCAGGCTGAGGCTGAGACAGGCTGAGGCTGAGGCTGAGGCTGAGGCCGAGGCAGGCTGAGGTTGAGGCCGAGGCAGGCGAATCCTTCGGAATCCTTAGGAATCCCTAGGAATCCCTAGGAATCTGGATTCCTGAGGATTATGGATTCCTAAGGATGCCTAAGGATGTCTTAGGAATCCCTAAGAATCCTTAGGATTCCATTGGATTCTAAGGCCGTTGCCACTGCGACTGTCATTGCGAATGCGACTGCGACTGCGAGAACAGCAGAATTCTACAACTGGATTCTCACATGAATCTTAAGGGGAACGCTTCCAGATATGCGTATACACATCGCTGTTAGGTTGCTTTGCCGGGATAATTTATTTAGATCACGCGATCGTGTCTGGGCAGCGACGGCCTTCACGTAGTTCTCGCCGAAATGCCTCTGGCCGGCGTCGTACGCCTCTTTGGGTGACCCAGAAGGGGGTCCAGCTGAAAGGGGGTGGTGCAATAGTTTTGGGGCGATTGTACTGCGAATGTCGTGCGCCGGAGAATTGTATCGCATGGTGTTGCAAGTAATGCATCGCACGCAACTTTACAGCAATGCACCTGCGCCCCGGAATGTACTGCACGCCCCAACTGTATGGCAACCCCATCAATATGTTGCACCAAATCTATTGCACCACCCCCTTGTCGCTGGACCCCCTTTTGTTGAGCAGGGACCGACCGTCCGGGCATGTTCTAAGAACAAGCACAATGTTCTTAGAACATAAACCCGATGTGATAAAACAGGACAGACTCCGCCAGAACTGTTCTAAGAAAATTTCGTGGGAACCACAAAGGGTTCCTAGAACATTATCTGGTGGGGCTATGGGCGAGCCAGGACGCTTCGCCACTGCTTGAACCCCCTTGTCGCTGGACCATAGTGGGCCCTGGAAACGACAGGGCCGTTTTTGTTACCGGTTCCGTCGCCGTTTTCTGACCGGTTCCGGCTCCGGTTCCAATCCTGGAGCTGTTTTTTTGCCGTTCCCGGTCGCCGTTTTTTTGCCGATTCCATTTTCCAGGGACCTTTTTTTTAGAAACGGTGAAAGAACGGCCCTGCCGTTCCCGGGGCCCACAAAGCGCTGGACCCCCTTTTTTATGTTGCATCCTCGGGGGACCTTGTCTGTCCCGTCGCGGCCCTGCCCGCGTCGAATCCGTGTCGAATCCATGTCGGACGCGTCGGATCCGTGTCGAATCCGTGTCGAATCCGCGTCGAATGCACGCCAAATCCGCGTCGAGTCCGCATCGAGCACGCGTCGGGCCCCCCAAAAAGGTACAAATGTTTGGGACAGGCGAGGTCCCCCGAAGATGCAACAGAACCTTTTGGGTCAGCCCGCACGCCTCCCGGAGCACCTCCACGGGGTTCCCCTTGCTCACCGCCACCACGCGCACCGGCCGCGCTGGGGGCCCTGCGCGGAGGGCAGCGCACGGAGGGCCGAGGGGGAGGGGGATCGAGGAGGGGGGATCGAGGAGCATCGAGGAGGGATCGAGGAGGATCGAGGACGAGGAAGGAGGATCGACGAGGGATCGAGGGGGATCGAGGACGAGGAAGGGGGAATCGAGGAGGATGGAGGAGGATCGCGGAGGATGGGGACGAGGAAGGGGGACCTGGGAGGATCGAGGAGGATGGGGGGGGATGAGGACGAGGAAGGGGGATCCAGGAGGATGAGGAGGACCTCCCTCCCCTCCCCCCCCCCTTTCAAAGTCCCCCCCCCCCCCGACAACCCCGCGCGCGGCAGCGACGAAGGCGTCGATGCTTCTTGCCCGGGCATGCAGCCGAAGGAGAGGGTGGCTCGCCCCCCCCCCCGGCTGGTAGGCCCGGGGCCCCAGAAGGGAACCCACATGAGCGGGGCCCGCCCGCGCGGGGAGGAGAGGAGGAGGAGGAGGAGGAGGAGGAGAGAGGAGGAGGAGGAGGAGGAGGAGGAGGAGGAGGAGGAGCAGGTAAGCATGCGCGGCAAGGATGCAAAGGGCCTTGGCGGGCCGTGTCGACGTTTCTCGATGCGAGGTTGGCCAGCGGACGCCACCGAGGGGCGGGCCGACGGGGAAGGATGCGAGGGCCACCCTGGGAAGGCTGCCCACCCTTGCTGTGCGGGCAGACTGTGGAGCCCCAAGGGGCGGGGTAGGGAGAAGGCCCCGAACCCCCCCGCAGGTGGCCCTCCCCGAGAAGCAGGGGGGGGGGGACAGGGGGGGCCCTTCCCGAGCGGAACCGCACGGAGGAGCGCGGGGTCCCAGCCCGAGCCCCGCTCCCCCCTCCGCGCGAGCCCATTCGAGGAGGAGGAGGAGGAGGAGGAGGAGGAGGAGGAGGAGGAGGAGGAGGAGGAGGAGGAGGAGGAGGAGAGAGCCCCCACCCGCAGCCACGGCTCTGCCAGAAGGCGCGCCCGAGAAGGAGCGCCCATTCGACGGGCCCCCGGCCGACCAGAGGAGAGAGCCCCCACCCGCAGCCATGGCTCTGCCAGAAGGCGCGCCAGAGAGGGAGCGAAGGGGCCTCCCCGGCCGCGGCGGGCCTCGTCCGCGAGGCTGCTCCCCGACCTGGGCCCAAGGAACACGGCCCGACGCTCGGAGCCCCTCCCGAGCCAACGGTGGCCCTCATGTCAGCGCCTCGACTGTGTCCGCAGCCTCCCTGAGGCCTCTGCCGCGGGCCCGTGTCCCCGCTGCGTCGCTGGGCGCGTGCGGCGGCCCGCCGCGGGGAGGCCGGCCGCCGCTTTCCTCGCCGAGCTGCGCTCCGCGCCGAGCGCTCGCACGTCGTTCGTGACGCGAGGCCCCGCGAGGCCCTTGCGCGAGCCCGCGCGACGAGCCTGCCGAGGTCCCCGTTCGTGGGAGCATCCGCCTGCGCCTCGGCGCCCCGGCGCCTCGGCGCCAGGTCCAGTTCCAGGCCCGCGTCTGCGTGGCGGGTGCCCAGCTCCATGGCCACTGCACACAGCGGCCGCTTCGTCGCGAGCCACTTCCCGAGTTGCCCTGGTTGTCGGTGCCCGTCGAGCGTCCGATCGAGCCCAGCTGGTCCTGTCCTCCGCCGTCGCCGTCGCCGATAACGACTATTCCATGGACCGCTGCCAGCAGCTCCAATCTGGCGACCACCCGGAACGGCCCCCCCCAGAGATCCGACGTCGTGATTTTTCCATGCGGGGTCCCCGGAGGTCTCGACTCATTCCCCAGGCCCGGTTTTTCGTCCTGAGTTGTTTTTGGACGGTCCCGGGGCCCCGCGAAGGCCCCTTGAGGCCAGAACTTGCGAAAAACCTCCGTCTCGATTTTTTCAATGCGTTGGGTCTCTGGGCCCCTGCTCGCAGGCCCAGAGTGGGTCATACCCCTGCGGCCGAGCGCCTGCAAGAGAGCCACACCGCCGCGCCCCTTGCTCGGAGGCGGGCCCGTCGCCCAGCCGCCTGGCGCGAGCGGGCCCCCCCCGGGGCCTTGGCGTCGGCCCTGAAGGCCTCGCCCAGCCGCTCCGCGCCGGGCCTGAGCAAGCGCACCCCGCACTGCTCGATCGGGGCGCCGCTGAGCTTCCACGCCGGCCTCGCCGCCGCCAGCGCTGTCAAACACGTGCGCCTCTCGCACGGGCCGCGCGCCGCGCGCCGGCCTCGCCGCTGCCGGCGCTGCCAGGCATGCGCCTCTCGGACAGGCCGCGCGCCGCGAGGAGACGAGGTCCAGGAATGGTCTTATGTGCACGAGAGGGCCCGCAACCGACGCACGTAAACGTGCCAAGGCCCGCTCGAATCGTCGCGATCAGCACCGCGGGGGCACCTACCATCTCGCCGCACCATTGGGCGGCCGAGCCGCGCCGCCGCTACGAGATGCCCAGCCCCCTTCTTGTACGTGGCTGCGGTAGCCCGCCAGTCTGCCTGCACGCCCCCGCGCAACTTGTCGGGCGCCATCGGGACGCCCAGCGCTACCCTGACCAGCAGCGGTGCCGCCGGCTTTCCGTCGAAGCCCGAACCATGGGCTGTCAGGAGGCGTCGTCCGCGCGCACTCGGTGGAAAATAGCAAGCGGAGGCAGCCCTAAGCAGCGCGCAATCCTCACCGCCAGCGCGAAGACCCTCGCCCGCCAGTTACCCGCTCTGGTCGCGCCAACCACACATGCATCTTCACCATTGCCCCGGGGGTAACACAGTAAAGCGTCGACGGGTTGGGGGCTCAATCGACTCCCAGATTACAAGCCACCCCCCACGCAAAACGTACCCTTCAGGTTGTGCGTTTACCTCCAACATTGCCTGAAAGGGAACAGGGTAACAGGGTGACTGGGGGCAGTGCGCAGACTGAGCAAATGAGGCGCGAGAGAACCTCGAATTTTGCTGCGCCTGGGAAAACCTTGGCGGTGTCAAATAACATCACCAGAGCCCCAGGACCATCTCAAGCGCTCACAGGCGCCCCAAAGCACTCACAGAAGGACGAGGCGGAGGAGGAGGAGGAGGGGGAGGAGGAGGAGGAAGAGGATAAGGAAGCAGAACGCCACATGTCATTTCCTAAGGTTTGTTGAACGTAAGAAAGGACGAGGAGGAGGAGGAGGAGGAGTGGGAAGGGGAGGAGGAGGAGGAGGAGGAGGAGGAGGAGGAGGAGGAGGAGGAGGAGGAGGAGAGGAGGAGGAGGGAGGAGGAGGAGGAGCTAGGAAGGGGGAGGAGGGAGGGGGAGAGGGGCGGAACGGTGAGGAGAGGAGGAGGAGGAGGGCGGAGGAGGAGGAGGAGGGCGGAGGGAGAGAAGCACGCCGCCTGCCTGCACGGGACGGCGGCGACGCTCCCGCGCGGGCCGCCGCGGAGGCGCGCAGCACCCGGGCCCGCACGGCGGCCAGCCGCTCCCGCAGGGGCGCCGCCCGCGCGGCGTCCGAGCCGCCGCAGGCGGCCGGCGTCGCGCCCCGCCTCGGCACTCGTCGTCGTTGGTGTCGCCGTCGTCGTCGTCGTCGTCGTCGTCTCGTCGTCGTCGTCTTTCTCCCCTGCTCCTCCTCCTCCTCCTCCTCCTCCTCCTCCCCTCCCTCCTCCTCCTCCTCCTCCTCCTCCTCCTCCTCCTTTCCTTTCTCTGGCCCCTCGAGGCCACTCCACGCTCGGGCCGCCTGCCCGGCCGAGGGCCACGCGGCGCGGGCCCCTGAGACTCACAGGCGGGCCTCCTCTAAAGCGCCCAGCCGGCACACCCTCCCCGTGGCCGAGGGCGCGCCGGCTGGCGCACGACGTCGCCGTCGCGGGAGCCGCTTGACCTTGAGCCCCTGGGGAGGGGTCCGTCCACCCGTAGGGGGACGAAGAATGACATATGTAAACACAATTACTCACTGCGTGGAACTCCCCATATGTGCATCTCATGTTTTATGTCATGCCGTGGTGAGAGTCTGTTCATGAGCGGTCGACTACAATAGCGCGTCCACGTGGGCGACAGGGCCGACGAAGACGAGTGACCCCTAATGCGAGTGATTGCGTATGAGTCAGAGTGAGCTTTGAGTACGGTTGAGTGCGAGCCTCTTCCTCTTCATCCCCCCTCCTCAGCTGCCAGGCCTTCCCCTGGTCAGCCCGTGGTAGCTTTGGAGCTTCCCATATGTGCATATGTTTTAGGATAGTTGGCAGTGGGATATGTAAGACGAGCGTTTAGCCACACAAGGCCATAAGTGCATGTCATGTTGGAGGGTAGTGCCACGCTGAGCATTTATCTATGATAAATGTTTGCTCCACGAGCGCGTCCATGTGAGCGGCGAGCACACGCGCGCGCAGCGCGGCTGCACATCCACCGCGTGCATGCATTCATTCACGTGCATATGCCCGCGCATCTTTTTTGTCAAGGCAAAGAATTCCCTCGGCGCCGCGTCCGAAGCACCATGGGGAGCACGAGTGAGAAGTGCTTCAAGCGGCACGTCGCGACCTGCACCCCAGCTTTAACCTCTCATCCTCGTTCCTGTCATTTCCCTCGCTCACGCCATCCTCCACCTCGTCCTCAATCTCTTAGACATCATCCTCCTCATCCTTGTCGTCATCCTTCACCTCATCGTCCTGATCCCCTTGCTTCCTCCACCAGTCCTCCTCCTCCTCCTCCTCCTTCTCCTCTTCCTCCCCCTCTTCCTCCTCAGCCCTGGTTCCCCAGGGCGCGTTTCACCACTTTTGGAGGCGCAGCCCCGCCGGCGATGTTGGGCATGAAAACGAGCAAACCGCCTGAGACATCCCCACAAACGGACCGCGAACGAGCCCGTGCAACCACCCCTGGCGGCTCCCCTTAGGGGTGCTGAAACCAGCGCCCCGCCTGAGACATCCTCACAATCTGCTCTCCAAGCGAAGGATGTTGAGCCCAAAAACAAGCGAACCGCCTGAGACATCCCCACAAAATAGCCGCGAACGAGCCCGTGCAAACACTCCTGGCGGCCCCCCGTAGGGGTGCTGAAACCAGCGCCCCGCCTGAGACATCCTCACAATCTGCTCTCCAAGCGAAGGATGTTGAGCCCAGAAACAAGCAAACCGCCTGAGACATCCCCACAAAATGGCCGCGAACGAGCCCGTGCAAACACCCCTGGCGGCTCCCCTTAGGGGTGCTGAAACCAGCGCCCCGCCTGAGACATCCTCACAATCTGCTCTCCAAGCGAAGGACGTTGAGCCCAGAAACAAACAAACCGCCTGAGACAACCCCACAAAATGGCCGCGAACGAGCCCGTGCAAACACCCCTGGCGGCTCCCCTTAGGGGTGCTGAAACCAGCGCCCCGCCCTGAGACATCCTCACAACTGCTCTCCAAGCGAAGGAATTTGAGCCAGAAAAACAAGCAAACGCCTGAGACATCCCCACAAAAAGACCGCGAACGAGCCCCGTGCAAACCACCCCTGGCGGCTCCCCTTAGGGTGCTGAACCAGTCCCCCGCCTGAGACATCCTCACAATCTGCACTCCAAAGCGAAGGATTGTTGAGCCCAGAACCAAGCAACAACAGCCGGAGACATCCCCACAAAATGGCCCCGAACGAGCCCAGTGCCATGAGCCGGGCTCGATGGCCTTAGGGGTGCTGAAACCACAGGCCCCGGCCTGAGACATCCACCACAAATCCTGCTCACCAAGCTAAGGAATGTTGACAAAAAAAAAAAAAAAAAACAAAAAAATAAGAAACAAAAAAAATAAAAAAGCCCAGAAACAATCAAACCGCCTGAGACATCCCCACCAAATGGCCGCGAACGAGCCCGTGCAAACACCCCTGGCGGCTCCCCTTAGGGGTGCTGAAACCAGCGCCCCGCTTGAGACATCCTCCAAATCTGATGTGTGTTGCATAAGTCTGAGTATGAGTAGGTCTGAGTATGAGTATGCCTGAATATAAATAAGTAAGTATGCCTGAGTATGTGTATGCCTGAGTATGTGTATGAGTAAATCTGGGTATGAGTAGGTCTGTGTATGAGAAAGACTGTGTTTGTGTACGTCTGGGTATGAGTAAGTCTGAGTATGAGTAATACTGTGTATGAGTAAGTCTGGTATGAGTAAGTCTGTGTATGAGTACGTCTGGGTGTGAGTAAGTCTGTGTATGAGTAAGTTTGTGTATGAGTATGTCTGAGTGTGAGTAAGTCTGAGTATGGGTAGGTCTGAGTATGAGTAAGTCTGAGTTTGAGGAAAGAGGAGGAGGGGAGGAGGGAAAAGGAGGAGGAAAAGGCAGTAGGAGGCGTCCAAGTAATAACAAGAACCCCATCTTAGGATATGGGAATTTTTTGTTCATAAATGAGAATTCAACAACAACATCAGCAATTACTCACTGCGTGGAGCTCCCCATATGTGCATCTCATGTTTTATGTCATACCGTGGTGAGCGTCTGTTCATGAGCGGTCGACTACAATAGCGCGTCCACGTGGGCGACAGGGCCGACGAAGACGAGTGACCCCTAATGCGAGTGATTGCGCATGAGTCAGAGTGAGCTTTGAGTATGGTTGAATGCGAGCCTCTTCCTCTTCATCCCCCCTCCTCAGCTGCCAGGCCTTCCCCTTTTTCAGCCCGTGGTAGCTTTGGAGCTTCCCACATGTGCATATGTTGTAGGATAGTTGGCAGTGTGATATGTAAGACGAGCGTTTAGCCACACAAGGCCATAAGTGCATGTCATGTTGGAGGATAGTGCCACGAGAAACAAGCAAACCGCTTGAGACATCCCCACAAAATGGCCGCGAACGAGCCCGTGCAACCACCCCTGGCGGCTCCCCTTAGGGGTGCTGAAACCAGCGCCCCGCCTGAGACATCCTCACAATCTGCTCTCCAAGCGAAGGATGTTGGGCCCAGAAACAAGCAAACCGCCTGAGACATCCCCCCAAAATGGCCGCGAACGAGCCCGTGCAACCACCCCTGGCGGCTCCCCTTAGGGGTGCTGAAACCAGCGCCCCGCCTGAGACATCCTCACAATCTGCTCTCCAAGCGAAGGATGTTGGGCCCAGAAACAAGCAAACCGCCTGATACATCCCCACACAATGGCCGCGAACGAGCCCGTGCAACCACCCCTGGCGGTTCCCCTTAGGGGTGCTGAAACCAGCGCCCCGCCTGAGACATCCTCACAATCTGCTCTCCAAGCGAAGGATGTTGGGCCCAGAAACAAGCAAACCGCCTGAGACATCCCCACAAAATTGCCGCGAACGAGCCCGTGCAACCACCCCTGGCGGCTCCCCTTAGGGGTGCTGAAACCAGCGCCCCGCCTGAGACATCCTCACAATCTGCTCTCCAAGCAAAAAAAAAAGAAGAAAATAACAAAAAAAAGGATGTTGGGCCCAGAAACAAGCAAAAACCGCCTGAGACATCCCCACAAAATGGCCCGCGAACGAGCCCGTGCAACCACCCTTTACCACCCCCTGGCGGCTCCCCTTAGGGGTGCTGAAATGAGCGCCTCGCTCGAGACATCCTCCAAATCTGCTCCGAAAGCGAAGGATGTTGGGCACAGAAACAAGCAAACCGCCTGAGACATCCCCACAAAATGGCCGCGAACGAGCCCGAGCAACCACCCCTGGCGGCTCCCCTTAGGGGTGCTGAAATGAGCGCCTCGCTCGAGACATCCTCCAAATCTGCTCCCAAAGCGAAGGATGTTGGGCACAGAAACAGGCAAACCGCCTGAGACATCCCCACAAAATGGCCGCGAACGAGCCCGTGCAACCACCCCTGGCGGCTCCCCTTAGGGGTGCTGGAACCAGCGCCCCGCCTGAGACATCCTCACAATCTGCTGTGTGTTGAATAAGTCTCAGATTATGAATAAGTCTGAGTATGAGTACGCCTGGGTATGAGTAAGTCTGAGTATGAGTAAGTCTGAATATGGATATGTCTGAATGTGGTTAAGTCTGAGTATGAGTACGTCTGGATATGAGAATGTCTGAGTATGAATAAGTCTGAGTATGAGTAAGTCTGAGTATGAGTAGGTCTGAGTATGAATATGCCTGAGTATGAGTATGTCTGACTATGAGTAAGTCTGAGTATGAGTATGTCTGAGTAAGAGTAGGTCTGAGTATGAGTAGATCTGAGTATGAGAGTATCTGAGTATGAGTAAGTCTGTGTATGAGCAAGTCTGGGTATGAGCAAGTCTGAGTATGAGTAACTCCGACAGGAGGGGAGGAGGAAAGAGGAGGAGGAAGAGGGAGTAGGAGGCGTCCAAGTAATAACAATAACCCCATCTTAGGATATGGGGAACAACAACAACAACAACAACAAGGACAGGGACCTTCCCTGGGCCCCAGCGCTCGGGCTCCTCCAGCGCTCTCCTCCTTTGGGGGGCAGGGACCTTTCCCAGGCCCCGGGGCGTCCAGGGACCCCCCCCCCCGGAACAACACAACACAACAACGGTCCGGGGTCAATTAAAAAACAAAAAACTCCACCTCTATCAAAGGTGGATCCATCCTTCATGCCATGTTGCAATAGCTGCACCAGCAAAGCTCTGCAATCCTATGGGAGTCCTATGGGAATCCGATGGGAATCCTACGAATCCTACAGGAATCCTAGGAAACCTACGAATCCTATGGGAATCTTATGGGGATCCTATGGGAATCCTATGGGAATCCTATGGGGATCTTACGAATCCTATGGGAATCCTATAAGAATCCTACGAATCCTATGGGAATCCGATGGGAATCCTATGGGAGTCCTATGGGAATCTTACGAATCCTATGGGAATCCTATAGGAATCCTATGAATCCTATGGGAATCCGATGGGAATCCTCTATAAGTCCTATAAGGATCCTGTAGAAATCCTATGAGAATCCTAAGAATCCGATGGGAATCCTATGGGAATCCGACGAATCCGATGGGAATCCTATGGGAATCTTATGAATCCTCTGGGATTCCGATGGGAATCCTACGAATCCTAATGGGAATCCTGGGAGTGTTATGGGATTCCTATGGGAATCCTGCGAGCCCTATGGGATTCCGATGGGAATCCTACAGGAAGCCTCAAGGATTCCTACGGGGATCCTACGAATCCTAAGAAACCTCTAGAAATACTATAGGCATCCTATAGGAAGCCTCTACGAATCCTCTAGGAATTCTAGGAAGCCTCTAGGATTCCCAATATCCTACAGGAATCCTATAGGAATCCTATGGGAATCCTATAGGAAGCCTGTTGAAATCCTATAGGAGTCTTCTTACGAATCTCATAGGAGTCCTATGGGAATCCTAAGAAACCTTTGGGACTCCTATAGGAAGCCTCTCTAGGAATCGTATAGGAATCCGACAGAATCCCGTAGGAGTCTTATGATTCCTATATGAATCCGGTCGGAATCATATAGGAACCCTGTAAGGATCTTATGAATCCTATACGAACCCTATGGGAATCCCATGGGACTTCTATAATCCCATACGAATCCTATGCGAATCCTATGGGAATCCTACAAGAATCCTGTGATTCCTATACGAATCCTACAGGAATCCTATAGGTCCTATATGAATCCTCTAGGAAACATATAGGAACTCTATAGGGATCCTATGAATCCTGTACGAATCCCATAGGAATCATATAGGGATTCTATAGGGATTATATGAATCCTGTGGGACTCTCATGGGAATCCAATGAATCCTGCACGAGTCCCATAAGAATCCGGTAGGAACCCTATACGAATCCTATAAGAATCCCATCGGAATCTTATGAATCCTATGTGAATCCTGTAGGAATCCTATGGGGAGCCTAAAGGAATCCGATGAATCCTGCACGAATCCCAAAAGGAATCCTATAGGCATCCTAAGAATCCTAAAGGAATCCCACAGGAATCCGATACATCCTATACGGATCCTTAGGGTTCCTATACTAATCCGATGAATCCTATATGAATCCTGTAGGAAGCCTATAGGAACACTGTAGGGATTCTGTGAATCCTATACGAATCCTATGGGATTCCTGTGAGAAATCGATGAATCCTAAGCGAATCATTAGGAATCCTATAGGAATCTTATGAATCCTAAATGATTCCTATATGAATCCTATAGGTCTTATGTGGATCCTGTAGGAGTCCTATAGGAACCCTATAGGGATCCTATGGAATCCTATATGGATCCTATAGGAATCCTATAGGAATTCTATGAATCCTATACGAATCCGATAGGAGTGCCATAGGAGTCTTATGATCCCTGAGCGAATCCTATCGGCATCCTATAGGAATCCTATGCGTCCTATACACATGCTATGCGAATCTTATAGGGCCAGTGGATTGTGAGAAAGTCTCAGGCGGGAGCCCTCGGCATTGTTGTTGTTGTTGGTGTTGTTGTTGTTGGTGGTGGTGGTGTTGTTGTTGTTGGTGTTGGTGTTGGTGTTGTTGTTGTTGTTGTTTGGGGGGGGGGGGGGGGCAGCCCAGGGCACGACGCCCGACCCTATTCAACAACAACAACAACAACAACAACAACACCAACAACAACAACAACAGCATCAGCAACAACAATAACAACAACAACAACAACAACAACACCAACATCAACAACACCACCACCAACAGCAACAACAACGACAACGACAGCAGCACCAACAACAACAACAACACCAGCACCATCACCAACACCACCAACAACAACACCAACACCAACACCAACACAAACAACAGCATCACCAATAAACAAACACAACAACAACAACAATAATCCGCATCGCGGAATCTTCAGCCACCTCCTCCTCCTCCTCCTCCCCCTCCTCCTCCTCCTCCTCCTCCTCCTCCTCCTCCTCCTCCCCCTCCTCCTC
>CAUYUJ010007360.1:0-47324 GCA_963575745.1 Prorocentrum cordatum
CTCCTCCTCCTCCTCCTCCTCCTCCTCCTCCTCTTTTTCCTCCTCCTCCCCCCCTCGCCCCCCTCCTCTGCCTCATCAGCCTCGTGCAGGGCGCCGCTGCCCACGGGCACTGGTCTGTGCCGCGTGCACGCACGAGACCACTTGGCGACGGCGCCGTCGCCGCCACGATTGGTCGATGGTCGTCGTCGTCGTCGCTGCCGCCGCCATTGTCGTCCTCGTCGTCGTGGTCGTCGTCGTCGTCGTCGTCGTCGGGTCGTCGGTCGTCGTCGTCATTCCTCGGCGTCGTCGGGCGTCGGTCGTCGTCGCCGTCAGCCGTCGCAGTCGTCAGTCGTGCTCGTCGTCGTCGTCGTCGTCGTCGCCGTAGCCGTCGTCGTCGCCGCCGTCGTCGTCGTCGTCGTCGTCGTCGCCGCCGGCGTCGCCGTGACCTTCGAAGGAGGCGCCGCCGCCGCCGCCGTCGTCGTCGTCGTCGGTGTGGTCTTCGACCTGGGCCTCTGGAGGCCCATCTCGGCCCCCTCGGCTTTCGGCGCACGCCACCGCGGTGGCGCAACCCAGAATGGCGACGGCGGCGGCGGAGGAGAGGGGGAGGTGGGAAAGGCGGTGACGGCCCCCAGCACCGAGAGAGGACGGCCCCTAAAAGGGGCCGAGAATAGGCCCAATCGGGCCCACGCCGACCCGATAAGAGGGCCCAAGAAAGTTCTTAACTTTCGAAGAACTTTCTGTTTCGGGATCGGGGGAGGGACATGCGAAAAAAACGGTAGGGGGGCGCGGAGAGCGGGGGTCGGGCAGGACAGACATTGAGATTGATGGCGCTCCGTCGGCGCTCTCGATCTCGGGTCGCTCCCATCACGCGCCGTCAGCGTGCTCGATCCCCCATCATGTCTCCTACCTCCCCCCCTACGTTCCGTCACTCAGTTATCCGTTCCCTTCCATCTCCCCCCATTTTCCCTTCACCGTTTGCGAGTCCCTACCCCTCCTACCTAATCGAGCATGGCATCGAGCTCATCATATATGATCGCGTGGCCCACGGGGAAGAGTGTCTCCCACCATGTGGGATCGAGCTGCGGGAAAACGCAATATCCTATGTGGTGCAACCAATAGACAGAAAGGCTACCTGTCGGCCAACACACCTCACGGCTCGGCAATATCAGCGCCCGCTGCAGGTACCCCTGATTCAGAAACCCGCGATGACGGACGCGAGCGCCATCCCCCCCTCGCCCCCCACCCTTCCTATCAGCCCCCACCCCTTCTCGGAGGATGCTACCTGGGGCGGGGCGGTGAGGCGAGAGGGGGGATAACGCTGGCGCCCGCGATCGCGGGTTTCCGAATGCTCCTGCCTTCCGAAGCTGTTTAATTACGATGAGGTCCAGGTTCGACTGGGCTGCGGCTTTGCACGTGTTCGCGAGCATGCGAACCGCACACGTCTCTGCCCATGACGCCTGACGAGTCTGACGCAGAATGAGGGGATCAGAGGGGAGAGCAGGGAGGATGAGGACGAAGAGGCGAAGGAAAAGCAACCGAAGACGATGACGATGGTGAACGGAACATGCGGATGAGGAGGAGGAGGAGGAGGCGGAGTATGAGGAGGAGGACGAGGAGGGGAGTAGGGGAGGAGGAGGAGGAGGAGGAGGAGGAGAACGAGGCTCGAGATGGGAATCAAAAGCAGAGGCGGCCTCTCGAAGGCGAAGCCGCTCCACGTTCGCACTTCGGCGGATGCGAGCCTCCTCCTCTGCCGCGTCTAGCTGCGCCTCCATGCGGTCATCGAGGCCGAAGACCTCCGAGGAGATCGATTGTGAGTCGGTGTCGAGGTCCATCTCGGCTCTACACCAGAGCCAGCACACCCCTCTCTCGAGAAAAAAAAAAACTGTGCCATGGATAGGCGAGATGATGCGGGGGAATGGATAAGGAATGGGCATTATGTGAGCGGGGGCCTGCGAGGATCCCGAGGCAGGGGCCCCATTCCAGAACGCCTCTAGTTATCCCTGAACCCATGTTGGACAATGTCAGGGCCCCCGAGAGTTGCCCAAGAATCACCCGATGCCCGAGGGGATCATGGCCCGAGAGAACCGAAGGGGGTTCACCATCCTCTTACAAGCCATCCGCATGTGCCCTCTTAATGTTCAATATCGTTCGCCTATCCGTATAACCATTCCTCGCCCTCCTCCCCTCGCTCCTCTCCGCCTCCTCCACATCCCCCACATCCTCGCCCTCATCCCCCCCATCATCCTCATCGCCATCATCTTCATCATCACATTAGTCTTACTCCGTTCGGCATCGCATCATGCCCCCGCCCTGCAGTTCGGCCTCACAGACGGGACACTCGGGCTCAACATGCCTCCGCGCGCCACGCGTGGCTTGCCCACGCGCGGCCGTCGGTCGAGGGCTGCGTCGACATCGGGTGCGTGCACGCCCAGGCGATCCCCCCCTGCCGCGCGCACCGCCTCGCAAATGCGCTCGCAACCAGAGCCCGGCGGGTCCAAGTGCGGGCTAGATTGATCACCGATAGCTCACCGATAGCTCACCGATAGCTCACCGATGACTCACCGATAGCTCACCGATGACTCACCGATAGCTCACCGATGCAGCCGGATACATGAGCTACCCGATGATTTCGAACGATTAGGGGGGGGTCAGAGGAGTAATACCATCATAAGGGGGAGGGGGGATCGTGCGATGCGACCGATCATGGAGGGGTGGGGCTAGCACGCCACGCATTGGACCCTGGAGCCCGCCGCCAACTACGGAAGACGCTGTGACAGCAAGCTCTCTACCATGTCAGCCATGGCTTTGCCGAATTGATCGGGGTAGACTCCAGAGGCTGTCAGCCCCCGCCGACCCTCAACCCATCCCTTGTGCACGACCCACGCGTTTCCCTGGCGTTCCTTAGCGCGCTTGGGACGGGCATGGCGGGGCTTCCTCCGCTTCAGATGCAGGGTCGCCACTGCAATCGGGATATTCGTATCCGCAGGCGTGCCCGAAGGAGCACCCGCCCCAAATGAGAGTGACGATGCGGGGTGGACGTGCGAATGATATCGAGAGGGTGGGGTGCGCAGAGGGGCGATGGAAGAGAGTGGGTCGGACGGGCGCAGCCGATAATACTATCTCGGCGGATGGAGGGCGGAGGAGTTGAGGGCTGTGCGATGACAGAGGTAGGAAATGCTGGTCATGAGGATGGCGAGGCGGTGTGAGTGGAACGCGGGAATACGGGGGGGAGTGACGAGGCAGAGTGTGCGGACGCAAAGCGTGGTGAATAAATGTGAACGCACTTGGCTAGCACAAAATCGCACCCGAATGACCCCAACCAGGTGCAGAACTGAACGTACTTCGTGCGAGCCTGCATGCACACGATTGCAGGCATTCGCTTAAAACACGATGTCGACGGCTGCTCAATGCTAAAAAAAACTCTGCGTGCGTGAAGATATGTGCACAAGGCGCTCACGTACATGGCCATTGTGTTGCCTACGCTGACGCTGTGCATGTGGTCGTGCCCCATTATATCAACATCGGACCGCCCACTGGTAAAACGGCTAATCCATGAGAACGATTTGCATTCAACTCCGAAGTGGGCAGCCCCTCCTCGCACCAAGCGGTAGCACAATATCGTGAGCCACAGCATGCCAGCACATGTCATGATGTCCTCTGAGGCGTCATTGGCCACATCAAACGTGGCAACCGATCGGCCCCGTGCACGCATGTACCTCCCTGGCGAATCCGCCCCGCAGAATGCGTGCAAGAACTCGATGTCCCGCATGATGACACCTGTGACATGCGCGCTATATCTGGCCCACCCCGCCCTCCCCCAACACTCATGCCGCAGTGCCCTGAGAAGTGGCCGCTCGGCGAAAGCACATTGGGCACGAGGTGCCCATGCCCCCCCCTCTGGCTGCGAATGGTTCCCCGACGGGCCTGAGCGTAGCAGGGGCGAGGCACGGACGATGCAGAACTGTAACATGTCAAAGTAGGAGCCGCCCTCCCAGCCCACGGAAACGTCGATGACCCACTTTGGAACAGCAGCTGACACGCACTGCTCCAGGCAGAGCACCAGGAGGCCAGCGAACATGCGGGACACCATCATATGATATGCTTATGGACGCCAGATCCTAGCTGCGCCTGGATGTCAATACGAACAAAAATGCCGCTCTCGAAATTCGCGGGGTGGACGGCCTCAGCCAAATTGGCTAGCAACGAGTTGAGGGATTCGTCACGCCACGTTGCGTATAGCCGTGGGTGACCAAACCGCCGAATCCTGACGACGATATTGACGACGACGAACGGGGGAGGAGACATGCATAAATGAACCCCCCCTCCATATGGCACGACCGACCGTTTCATCGCAAACTGTCTGCCCTCACTACTATCCCCATCACCGCCCTTTCCTCCAGACCGCCCACCAGAACTGATGAGGGGGGCGGGCGGTTGGAGGAACGGGCACTGAGGAGATGGGGGTGATGGCAGACAGTGTGACGCCAGAGCTTGCTTCGAGGGGGGATAGGTACAGTATAGGGTTGAGGGAACAAGCATGCAGCGGTGGCACGAGTGCAGAGGGAGCCTCAGCAGCAGCAGGTGCGAGCCACCGACGAGCCGTCATTGAGCCACCAGATGCCAACGGCTCACCGACGGCGCAGCCGTCGGTGACCCATCGGATACCAGGCTCACCGATGGCTCACCGATGGTTCACCGATGGCTCACCGACGGCTCACCGATGGCTCACCGATGGCTCACCGATGGCTCACCGATGGCTCACCGATGGCTCACCGATGGCTCACCGATGGCTCGCCGATTCCGGACGCACATTCGACCCCCCAGTTGTTTCCTCATTGTAGTTCCCCTTGTTCTGCTGATGTTCGATCCGCTAGTCTCGGCCCTGGCACCTGACCCCCGCGCAAGGTGATAGCCCGCGCTGACGCTGGATTACGAGCTCCAGGAGCCCGCGTTGACGCTGAACTACGAGCTCCAGGCCGCCCCCTCCGCTCTCGATCGCATCGCTACATGCATTGGTCCCGAGCCCCCCCGTTTATGTGCCCTCGCAGTCCTGCTGGATAAGTGCCACAGTAAGTGATGTTTTGGCCTCAGAGGTATCCCAGCACTCTCTACCAAAGTTAAATGACGCGCGCACTTCCTGTCCAGTTCGTCGCACTCATCATCAGATGGAACGTCGGATAACTGCCCCAACAAATCAAGCCACTCCTTAAGTGCCCCCGCACAGGCCGTGAGGGACTCGCCCCCCTTCAACAAGTGTGAGAACTTTGGGAGCACGCAATCGACACAGAAGGCAAACAACCCCATAAATTGCGCGGCCTTGGCACCAAACTTAAAGTTTTGGGGCGACCCGAACATGGTTTCCGACAGTTGGGGCACCTCGCTGAGTGGGCAACCAGCCTTGCGTCTGGACTCATAGAAACTAGAGAGCAGCGTTGACAGCATTGAGATGCCAGATTGATGTCGCACATCCTTTGGTGCGTTTTTCTGCCCAACCTCCTTGCACTCTAGAACTGCCCAGATTACGGCGCAAACGACGCTGGCGCACACGCCCAAAGCCACCGCGTGCATGAAATCCACAGCATAGTTAGCTACAAGGTTTACACCGCCAGACCCCGAAAGCAACGGATGCCGATGGTTCGTAAGGGATGAAGATTGACGGCGCCAAAACCGAAGAACACACGGGACAGCAAATACAGCGTAATCGTAAACATCTGGCAACGCGGGTTGGGGGTGGAGTTCGTCATCTTTTCTGAGGGGCATACTTCTCGGGTTCAGGGCATCAACATCGAACGAAACTTGCAGGCCCCTGCCTGCCTTTTTCCGCTTGTTGAAAAAGAACCCTGCTGCCTCAACCAGTTTTGAGCGCTCTTCCTCTGTGTCGACGTGCACGACCACTTCGGCCGACTCTGTGGCAACCATGTGCGCATCAGGCCCGTGGTCAGTCAACCCACGGCAACTCAAGGGCCCCCAAGAACCTGGATATTATTTGATACGGGCTGGCTTGCTTTTTGGGGTTCTCTCCCCAGGCCCTCGCTCTCACCACATGCTGTGTGCTTCCCTCGCACACTGCACCGCTCATCCCCTCTCCCCCTCCCCTCTCGCGTCCCCTCGCCCTGCTGCGTCCTCCCTGCTCATCCTCGCCATCATCCGTCTGTACTCCCTCATCTTCCTCCTCCTCATATTCCTCCTCCTCGTCCTCCTTGTCATCATCCGCTTCCTCCGCCTCATCACACCCTCCGCCATGCATCCCCATCGCCATCGATATCATCATACATTGCGGTCAAAAAAGGAAACATGGGGTCCTGAAAGCATACATCGTACCACTTGATGCCGAACACAGCGGACACGGATGTGTCTTATGATTCCAAGACGGGACGCAAAATTGTTGAGTGATACCTTCCCAGTCGGCCATCAAGTAGATCAACGCAGCTTTGAACCCCATATATGTGTCGGCCACGCCAGCGCACCGCTCCCACCCAGACGGCCAGCACCCTCCATCCCATGGCTCCGCAGGGAACCGCCCAGACTCTAAGGCATCGATGCTCCACCTGAGCACGGTGAACAGCCGATGGTAACTACAATACCCCTTACACCCGCACTTGCACAGGAGGTGCTTTCTGAATTCTAAGCCAATGTGGCGGACCCCAGTAATGAGGTTGATCAGGGAAACCGTCACGATAGACCGCTGCCGCCCCGCCCCCGCCGCGCCCCCGTACTGCGCGGAGTCCACAAATACGGCGACGGGCACGACTAGCTCACCAGGATCCGAATCCAGATAAACCCTGTGCTCTCGATATACCCTGGGCCATTCACGAGATTTGAACGAGTCTTGCATCTCCAACTTAGCAAGTGGTGTTTTCGTGACTTCATGATGCAACAGTTGGTGAAGTGGCCTGATTAACATGTTTTGAACGGTCCGTCTTCCCTTGGCCTTGGACTGCATGGGGATACCGAACGGCACGGGGGGAACGTTTCGCAATCCTTTGGCACCAAGAGTCGCCTCAATATGTTTCTGATAACGGCCAGTGCTACCAGAGGCCCGAGGCTCCATGCCCCAATCTTTGCACTCCCCAACTGCGCCAGCGGCGCTGGAATAAAAACATAGCTCCGAAAACGCCTTTGCACTGAGCACTCCCGAACTGTACAAATGCTTCAGTTCTCGTGCCAACCTTTCCCCCGCCTCAGCTTGGCTGAGAGCGCGCGATTCTACATCGACTGGCGGGGCAACCACTCGCCTCCGCTTATCCTACCAGCCCGTTGGGCGACGGGTGGCCCAGCGAGGTTCCCCTTCGCTCTTCCACGACCCCTTCTTCCACATCATGGAGGGGTTACCCCTCCCCCTACCCCCCCGCCCCCTGGACCTGGACCTGGGCGAGGGGGGGGGGTCGCGAGTCGCCAGAGGGCCATTGCTCGCACAAGATGGTACCAAGAGGGCCTCAGAGAGCCCAAGATGACCTCCAAGATCGCCCAAGATATCCTAACATGGCTCACTATAGCTAACAACATGCGCCCAAGAGGCCCCAAGAGGGCCACGAGGCAGTTCTCCCTCCAAGAGCCCAACATGTTTCAAACACCCAAAGCAAGTACAGTTGGTTTGCATTCGCACATATTCGCGCCCGACGCGTGCGTCGACGCCCCAAGATGGCCCAACGACGGCCCACGACGGCCATAAGAGGGCCCAAGAGGCCCCCGAGACGGCCCCGAGAGCGCCCAAGAGCGCCCAAATATGGCCCCAGGAGCGCACCGAGAGGCGGTTTGGTTTGAGGACCACCGAGGGGGGACGGAGATAAACGAGCCATCATCGATTGATCGATTGCATCCAAGATCACCATCACCCCCCTCATCATTCTCGCCCTCATACTCGTCCTCGATTTCGCCCTTGTCCTGATCGTCTCCATCCTCCTCCTCATCCTCGTCACCGTCGTCGTCGTCATCCCCCTCATCTTTCTCCTCACCCCCTCGCCCCACTCGGGCCCCAGCGATGGTCCGAAGAGGCAATCCACGGCCACCGCCATGATCCTAGAGATGTTTCTGTGCACCCTGGCTGCCCGCTTTGTTTCACTATATGTGTATTATTATAGTTACTCGTCAGCTATCATGGGCATGGTTTCTGACTGGGCTGGTGGGGATACGCGAAGCGTGAAGAATTATTGTCGGGTGCCATATGGGAACACGTCTTGAGACCTTCCCAGCTACGCGCGATAGATATGGCGGCGGCGGTGCAAAGGACAGCCATAGGAGCCGCGAACAGAGGTGGCGACACCCATTCAAACTAATGCACGTTGCCCTCCCCATTATCATCATCATTCGACATGCGCCCGTGGCCTCTCCGTCTCATTCCCATCCTCGTCATCATGAGCCTCATCATCATCATCCTCATCCCACTCGCCCGCATCTTCATCGTCATCAACATCATTATCATATCCATCCTCATCCACCATTCGGTCTTTCCCGCCTCCTCGCCTGTTGCCATCTCGACTTGCTGCATTATTGTCTCTCTCTCTCTCTCTCTCTCTCTCTCTCTCTCTCTCGGAGGAGGAGGAGGGGGGGGGGGAGGAGGAGGAGGAGGAGGACATACTCAAGGATGCTTGGTGCAGTCACCCCCTCAATGTAGCATAGTGTTGCATAACATCTCGCACAGCGTTTCATAACATGGCGTAGCACAGCATACCACACATGATGTCCATGCCTTCCTGCACTTGCGCGACAGCGAACGAGAGACGCCCGAAGGTGAGGCGGCTAGCGTGTCGCAGCAGACCGTCAGACACGCATCAGTGCATAGCATGTCGGGGAGAGGACCTGGGACAGGGGCAAAGAAAAGCATGGAGGAAGGGCAAATACCAGCTGGGCCTCTCAGCCCGCACAATCTCGCTTTTTCTGCTCTACTTTTCGCCCCCCTCGGCGTTGTGCTACATAAAGCTGTCTGGCGAGTGAGAACCGCGTTGCCTAGCCTTGCCAGGCGCGCTCGCCGCCACGCCGATAATTGCACGGAATCGGCTGTCTGTCGTTCGAAACATGTGCCACCATTGCCCAGCTATGTCGGATCACCATGGCTCGCCAGAGGCTCACTAGAGGCTCACCGGAGGCTCACCGGAGGCTCACCGGAGGCTCACCGATGGCTCACCGATGGGGTCACCCAGGCTCACCGATAACATGGCATATGTATCGAGTGAAATCGCCGTGCTCACCGATGGCTCACCGATGGCTCACCGATGGGGCTCACCGGTGGCTCACCGGTGGCTCACCGATGGCTCACCAGCTGGTTTGGGGTGTTTTTCTGGGAAAACTAGGTTTTTTGGTTTTGTTCTGGGCTTGGCATCTGGCACAGCGTCGGCGGAACTTGCGCTGACGAGAAAGTAAGGCCACGCACGAGCCATCGTCTCACCCCCCGACCTGCGGCAGCACAGAGCTGCTGTATATGACGTGCAAACGCATCCACGCCAGCGTGACCAAGCAACAGCTTCGCCTTGCAATGCGCTAACATGCAAGCCCTTCCCCTTCGACCTGCAACGAGCAGGGCCCACGATCCCTGCCAAGGCTACACGCCGTCGGCTCGCAATTAGATTGCATGGCTTACCCTGCCGCCCCCCCCCCTGTCCCTTTTACCTCCATCCCCCTCTCATTCTAAAGGTTAGAAACATGCGCGCCGCTCGGCCACTCAACCCAACCAGCTCGGATGTCGCACTCACCCCCTCTCGAGCGCACTAGCTCGCACGAGCACGCTTCTTCTTCTTCCTCATGACTGGTGGAGCGGACGGAGCGACATCGGCGGCGGCAGCACTCCTCTTCATGTTCTTCTGCTTATCGGGGGCGTCAGCGTCCTGCATGGCGTCGTTCGCGTTCAGGGCGTTGCTCAGCACGGTGTTCAGAGAGGTGGTGGCTGCCTGCGGGCGAGCGTGGATGTATCTCTCCCTCTCTCTATCGTTATATCCCTCTCTGTGTGTGTCCGACATATGTATATATATATATGTATACACGTATATACATTTATATATGGATATATACATATGTATGTGTGCTTTGCGTGTGTTACCTCATTATATCCACACGTATATGTATACACACCATTGCATACATCCCTTCATTCCCCTACCTCAATCTCCCTATGGAGCAATCCCTCCCTCCATCCATCCACCCCCTACATCGCCGCTACACCTCCAACCGTCCTTCCATCAATCACATAGTGGAGTCATTCCCCTGCCCCTGCGGCTCTCCCCCACATCCCCTCCCGCTGCCCCGAGCCTTGACAGGCTCCATCTCGTTGTTCTGGGCCACGATCTGCTGCTCGGTGAGGCGCTTCTTGATCTGGCGGGGACGCGGGTGCCATGGCGAGATCGATAGAGCGCGGCATGGGGGACAGGGATTGGAAGAGGCAGGATGAGTGAGAGCAGGAGAGCGGGGAGGGATGGGGGAAACGTGGCGCATGCACGCGAAGAGGGCGAGGTCGAGGATCGAGCTCACCGATAGCTCACAAGTGGCTTGCTGGAGGAGGCGGAGGAGAAGGAGGAGGGTATTACTCCTATTCCTCCTCTCCCTCCCCCTCCTCCTCAGTCTCCTCCCCCCCCTCATGCCCTCCCCCCATCCTGCTCTCACCTCCTCCTCCTCCTACTCCTCCCCCTCCTCCTCATCTCCCTCCTCGTAACCATCACCACCATCATCACCGCCATCATCACCACCACCATCATCATCATCATCATCACCACCACCACCACCACCACCACCACCACCATCATCATCATCATCATCATCATCATCATCATCATCATCAACATCATCATCATCATCATCATCATCATCATCACCATAACCATCATCAGCATCATCGTCATCATCATCATCTTCGTCATCATCATCAGCACCATCATCAACAGCACCATCATCATCATCAGCAGCAACATCATCATCATCATCATCATCATCACCGTCGACATCACCAATTACAAACATCACATCCTACACATCGTAGCCCCCCATCGGTTCGCCTTGGTCGGCGCGACGCTCGTCGCGAGCAGGTGCGCCAAGGTGGTGCCCTTCATCGCGGCCTGCAGGTCCTTGATGCCCTGCTTGATGGCGCCCTGCACCTTGGGGGTCTTGGCCCAGACCCACTCGTCGCCCTCCTCCGCGTCGTCGATCAAACCCCTCACTGATGTCGCCGATGCCAGCACACTCTGCGCAGCGGCGATGGTCTTGCGAGCCTGGCCGAGAGAAGCTGTCGAAGCCTTGGCGAGCGGGCTCAGGAGCTTCACGGGGCGCTTCGGGGGCTTCTCCGTAGCATCGGCAATGGCGGCGATCTCCGTGTCGGCATCCATGGTCTGATGCATCCTCTCCTCCCATACTTTCTGAAATGTGCTCGTCCACTTCACTTTGAAATGCATGAACTTAATCGTGCCGTTCCAGCCGTCGACCTGGCAAAACGGGAAGCCGAGGTCGACGCACTTCTGTGCCGAGATTTGGCACGCCCTGATGTTCTCGATGTCGTACTGGCCCCTCGGCCCGCCCTCCAAGTAGCAGAACATCAAAAACGAACACAGCTCCCCAGACTCCAGCCAGCTCTCCGTCGCCCTGTCAGAATACGTACGATCCGTCTTGACCTTCCCCTTGTACTCCTTCTGGGCCCACTCGATCTTGAACTGCTCGCGGTCCTTGGCCATGTTCCACTCCCGTTTCAGCACTGCATCTCCTGCCAATTGGCGCTCGAATCGCCTGCCGAGGGCCGATCGTATGGTGAAGGTCCCAGTGCCGTGCTCGATCGTCTGCTGCAGCTGGGCAAGGCCCGTGTCATTGCGCTTGGACTTCTGCGCATCAGCCGTCACCTGGTGCGCGTAGTCTGACTGGAACTTGGTCATGTCCTTGGCCTGATCGGTCTGGATCTTCGCCTGGAGGAGCGCCTGGGCGTCCGCGAGCAGCTTGTCGGGCGTGACGAGGGCCGAGCTGCTGAGCCTTTCGGGGTGGCAGGTAACAGTGACCCACGGCCCCCGATAGAGCCCCAGGACAGCGCCCAGACGAGCCCCGATCGAGGCCCACGATGGCTTCCAGGCGCCCCGACCGAGCCCCACGAGGGCCCTACGACCCCCGCAGATCCCCAAATATGGCCCCACGATGTCCCACACGAGCCCCAAAGAGGACCCCACGCGAGCCCCAAACAGCCCCAACAGCTCCACGAGTTGCCCCAATCGGATCCGAGAGGGCCGCGAGAGAGCGCCTAGAGGGGCCAAGGGGGGGGGGCAGATGACTCCGCGATGGCTGCCCGAGTCATCGTCATCATCCTAATCATGTTCCGTCTCGGCGTCGCCCACATCTTCTTCGTCCTCCTCTTACCTCATCCGCATCATTGTCCTCCTCATCGCCATCATGTTCGTCGTCGGACGCCTTCTCATCGCGTGTTTCGTCCTGACCCCTCGTCATCATCTTCGCCCTCCTCAGCATCATCGCCCTCGTCACCCTCGTTGTCCTCATCTTCCCCGTTATGGTCCCCGTACGATGGCCCCTCATCGTCCCAGTTGTCCTCCTCATCCTCATCACCTCCCTCCTCGTCGTCATCCGCCTCTTCCTCGTCGTCATCCTCATCGTCCTCGTGTTCGCACGTGTCTTGATCGCTGTCTTCCTCATCCTCATCCTCGTCGCCGTCCGCCTCCTCCTCGTCGTCGCCATCCTCCTCATCCACATCCTCATTCACCCCCCCGCCCAACGCAGGCCCCAGAGATGGTCCGACTAGGCCCTCCACGGCCACCGCCATGCCTCTGGGGGCCGCAAGGCGCCCCATGGTTGCCCCGTCGGTTTCACTATATGCGTTTGGCCGCCCCCTTACCTGCCAGCTCTCATGGGCATGGTTTCTGAATGGGCTGGCGAAGGTATGCGAAGAGCGAAAACCTGATAGCATTCGGGCGCCGCTTAGCAGCGACTCACCGCGGTGGCTCACCGATGCGTCGCCAGTAACTTGTCGCGGAGCGACATCGACCAGCCGTGGCGACGTGGTCGAAGGGGGGGGGCGACCGTAGAGTTAAGCAGGACGAGGGGGGAATTTGCGCTGGCCCGATGGTCCCACGCCGAAGTGGCGTCACCATGCCCGAGGCGATCGCGGCGACGGTGTCGCCGCCCTCGCCCGCCGCGGCGTCGTGGGTGGCGGTGCTGCCATCGGCGATCACGTCGGCGCCCATCGCGGTGGTCGCGCAGTCGTTGCCCTTCACGGCGCTCATGTCGGCGGCGACGACGCCCTCGGCCGCGGTCTTGCGACGCGTGCGCCGCCTCCGCCTCGCCCTGCCAGTGTCGGCGCCCTCGGCGAAGTCATCGGTCATGGCTGCCGCTGCCCTCTCGACCTCGGCCGCATCGGCATCGGCCTCCTCGCCCCCAGCCGTCGCCCCAAGGGTCACCCTGGCACGCTTGCGCCTGCGCTTGGGCCTCGAGCCGAGCAGCGGCGTCCCGAGGGCGGAGCGGACCATGTCGTCCGACGACATCTTGCACACTCTGGCAGGCGCCGCCGTCTCCGACTCGGCAGTGCCCGTCTGCTGCTGCGACTTGCCGACGTGGTTGCCCCTGCGCATGCCGTCGCCGATGGCCAACGGCGCGGCGCCCTTGCCGCTCCTCGCCCAGCTGGGGCATGGCGCGCACTTCGAGCCCAAGACCACGAACTTGCCTTGACTCTCGTCCCAGCGCGCCAGGGCCCCGTCTTTCATGGCAGGCTCCGCCTCGACCTCCTGGACCGACTCACTCTCCTCCAGCGTCTCAACTACCGTATCCCCTGGCTGCCTGGAGGCAGTGCACATGTCCTTCGCCAGCGCCTCGTCGGCCTCGTACTGTGCGATCTTGGCGAGGTCCATCCTCAGCTGCGCACTCTCCGAGGCCGCCCGCACGAGGTCGTCGACCGCGGAGTGCGCGCCTGGCACGCGGGGGGGGGCATGGTCCGTGTCAGCATCCGTCACATCATCACACCTCTCTTGCTCTTCCACGTCCTCATCATCCTCTTCCTCCTCCTCATCATCAGCCGCTTCCTCTTCCTCCTCCTGGATCTCCTCATCCTCTTCACCCCTCATACCC
Source organism: Prorocentrum cordatum (assembly GCA_963575745.1). NCBI lineage: Eukaryota > Dinophyceae > Prorocentrales > Prorocentraceae > Prorocentrum > Prorocentrum cordatum. Next base: position 14,014 of record CAUYUJ010007360.1, read on the forward strand.
GTCATCAGCATCCTCATCGTCGTCATCATCAGCATCACCATCATCATCATCATCATCATCAGCATCATCAGCATCATCATCATCATCCTCAGCATCATCATCCTCATCATCGTCACCATCATCATCATCAGCAGCATCATCATCATCACCAACAACAATAACATCATCACCATCATCACCATCATCCTCCCCCCCTCATCCTTCCCCTCATCACCCGCCTCATCCTCCTCCTCACCCCCCTGTCCCTCATGTTCTTCCTCTGCGTCGTCATCATCCTCTCGCCATCCTCCTCTCGTTCCTCATCTACCCGCCCTCATTGCGAATAGCATGCGCCTGACCTCCCTCAGCCCTCTGCCACTCCTCCTTGTTTGCCCTGCTATCTCCCATGGCCCCTCTCTGTGAGCTGGCATGCGATGATTGACGTCATTTGCGAATCGATCAAGGGCAATCGATGTGTTGACGGCCTCGAGTCGCTCTGACAGTCCAGTGCGCAGAGACGTGCACCGCGCCAGCAGCTTCCAGCACGTTGCATAGTCACTGGAGCGGTCAAGGATGCAACCTAACAACGCTGAGACCGCTGGACCGATCAAGGTTGCCTGCTCGGAGTCGGATGGTGCGAGTGCTGCTGCATATGTACACACACATGTATATATATATATGTATGTGTATAAAGAGTATGGATGAGGTGGAGGAGCAACGAGAAATATAAAAGCCGAGGCGCATCGAGGGCTAGAGGGAAGCAGACAGAGCCAGCAATGCCCAGATCATTGGTAGCTCACCGCGTGCTCACCGATCGCTCACCGATAGCTCACCGATGCAGCACCAGGGTCCGTGTTGTTCAGGCTCGCTGGAGCGGGTAGATAAACTCATGCATGCTCATGAGGCTGCCAGCTGGCGGGCCTGGGATCTGGGGAGGCGCCATCCTCTTCTTCATCCTCTTCGGGTGCCCTGGCTGGGTCGCAGCAGGACGCTTGCGAGCTGGCCGCTTCACCACCGTCTCGTCCGCTTCCTCCTCCTCGTCTTCCTCCTCTTCCTCCTCTTCCTCCTCTTCCTCATCGTCCTCATGTTCCTCCTCTTCCTCCTCTGCCTCCTCTGCCTCCTCTTCCTGCGCCGCCTTCTCTGGCTCTTCCTCTGCCTCGTCCTCGTCCTCCTCTCGGGCTGCAGTCTCCTCTGCCTCTGTCTTCTTCTTGCCAGCGCCGCCCTCGGTGCCCCCTGCAGCGTCGGTACTTTTGGCTGCGGGCCTCCTCTTTGCACACTGCCCCTTGGTCCATCCCATGGCCTCCTCCTTGCTGTGCTTCTCCGCTCTGCAGTGCTCGATCGTCGTGGATCCATTGTACAGCTTGAGTGCCCATTGCTTGGCTTTTGTGATGGCGCTGTCCTCCCCCCAGTGCTTGAACGCCAGCTGGAGCTTCTGCTTCCCGTCCACCGTGAGCTTAAGCCCTGGATTGTTCGCGTTCAACTGATGCTTCTGCACAGTGAATCTGATCCCGTTGCCGTCGGTCTTGTCCCACAATATGTTCTGGCCGCGAGACTTTGCCTGGGTCGCAGCAGAGTCAGAGCCCGACCAAGCCGCCACCGTGAGAGCGTCCAGCTCGACGACGGTGCCGTCGCTGAACTTCGCCAGCATTTTATCTGTTGGCGTCGCGTTGGCCTTCGGGAACACATCAGTCGTCGTGTCTGCTACTTTCTGGCCTGGCAGCTGGCGCCAGGCAACCTGGCCACTGGGGTCCCACCCGTACTTGCCCTCTCCGATCATCTTCCCCCCGTCTGAGCAGCCCGAAGGACGGCGCTTCATGGCCGAGGCGTCCGAGTCGTCGCCAGCGCCCGCCTGCTGCTCTGCTCTCAACTGCGCCAGCCACTTGGGAGGGTTCTCGTTGCAGCGCTCTTTGCGAAGGGGGTCATAGAGGTGGCGGCACATGGATCTCAACCTGGGGCTGCAGAGAATGCACAGTTCCCTCCCGCCCCTCCTCCCGCGTCAACTCCTCCCTCTTTTCTCCGTTCATCTTCAATCCTCCTCCTCCCCCATTCTGCCCGCGGCTGCCCTCCACGCACCCCTCCCCGAGCTCGCGGGGAGGTCGGGGAGCGGGAAGTGATGACAGACTTACCGGAGAGGGTGCCCGACCGGAGCCGCCCGATTGGGCAGCGTCGACACTGCGCGAACTCGAGGCGGTTCGCTCGATGCATCGACGACGCACGGACGCGCTATGTCGCGATCGCAGGGGCAAGTATCCGCGGCGCACTGGTAGCTCACCGATGGCTCACCGATAGGTCACCGATGGCTCACCGATAGATCACCGATGGCTCACCTATACTCACCGATGAATCGACGCCGATGCTTCGCCGATGCGTCGCTGAAAGGCCCAGACAATCGCGTTAGGGAAAACTTCCAACCCCATCGGAACATCTTTCCGTTCTTATCGGCCCATTCCTCTTGCTGATCTGCGCTCAGTCTCCAGTCGAGCCTCGACCCCGCGATCTTATGGAAAGCCTGCTTCGTCACCTCGGGGGCCAGCGCCAGGTTGGGGATCAGCTTCTCCAGGGCGGCAATCATCTCACCGCCGCTTGTTCAATAGGGGTGAGGAGTGGGAGGGACGGGAGAAGGGAGAGGAGGGATCTATAGGGGGAGGGAGGTGGAGGGTAGAGGTAAAGGAAGAGAGGATAGGGCAAGACAAGGAAGGGTGACGAGAGGGAGGAGCGAGAGAGAGAGAGAGAGAGAGAGAGAGAGAGAGAGAGAGAGAGAGAGAGAGAGAGAGAGAGAGAGAGAGAGAGAGGGCGAGAGCGAGAGCAAGAGTGGCGCATACACACACACGCACACACACACGCACACACACACTCACACACACGCCTCTCCCGACATATATCCCCCCTTGCCCTACCCTCGCCCTCCCTCTATCTCCCTCTCTACCTCTACCTACCCCTCATCCCTCTCTGTATCTATCCGTCATTATGTTCATCCCCATGCCGAATCCATTCCCTATCCTCTGCCCCCTCCCTGTCAGCCCACACCCGACGTGAGAAAAGGTGCGTCCTTAGCGTGAGCCAGCATCGTGTCGATGCAGCTCTGGTCGAACTTGTCGGCTCCTGGTCGCTGCCCGTATGTCAGCCATGCCATCTTTGTCACGAAGGGCGATATCACTTGGAACATGGCGTCGGGGTCCACGCAGCGCTCGCGGCGCTGCCTGCTCGAACTCATAGCAGAGAACAGGCCTGAAACCAAAATGGCTGCAACAACATATTACCATAATGCCAATCGTGCGACTACGGTTCATTGAGCTCGACAGTGCGTCGATTTGTCTCCCCATCCGCAGCTCGAATATTGGGAACGCCGATCGGCCCAACCGTTTACAACTCGCCGAAATCCGAGAAACACACAGACACGCACAGAGTTCTAATTTCGAGCGAGCGGAGGGATCCCGAGGATGAGGAGGAGGAGGGGGAGGAGGAGGAGGAGGAGGAGGAGAAGGAGGAGGGTGAGCAGGAGGAGCAGGAGGAGCAGGAGGAGAATGAGCAGGATGCGCAGGAGGAGTGAGAGTGGAGGGTGATGGAGGGCAGGAATCGGGACCAGGAGAAAGATCAGGAGCTGGATGATAATGCTGCTAATGATGATGATGACGACGACGCGGATGATGATGATGACGATGATGATGATGATGGTGATGATAATGATGATGACGATGATGATGATGCTGATGATGAGGATGAGGATGGGGATGATGATGACGATGATGATGGTGATGATGCTGATTATGCTGGTGTGGAGGAGGGTGATGATGATGATGAGGAGGAGGAGGAAGAGGGTCCAATCATCTTATTATCAACTCGCATTGACTGTCTGACTGATTCCGTGCTCTCTCCCTCCCACGGTCTGGCCTATTGCTGGCGCCATCATCCCGTGCATGGCCAGGCCGTGGTTGTCGGGGTGGCGGGAGATCGACTCCACCATGCTCTCCGCCATCGCGGCGATCACAGACATGGCGGCCGTCGCCGCTCCGCCGCCCTCCTGTTCCTCGGGCTGGGTCCCCACGGGCGGCGGCGAGGCGGCTGCGGGGTGCGTGGGCTCCTCCGCCCGCGCGGGAGAGCCTGGCTGCTCTGCTGCCGTCCGCTGCTCTGCTGCCGTCGGCTGCTCTGCTGCCATCGGCTGCTCTGCTGCCGTCGGCTGCTCTGCTGCCGTCGGCGGTTCGCGGGCCATGCGGATCGGGGAACGGCGGGCCCACCCCTTCGATACCCAGAGTTCTTTTTGCTGTGGGGTGAGTGGCGAAACCTCCAACTTGGTCATCAAGCTGCGGCGGCGGCGGCGGCGGCAGCGGCGGCGCCGTCGCCGTCGCCGTCGCCGCCGCCGTCGCCGTCGCCGCCGCCGTCGCCGTCGCCGTCGCCGCGCGGCCACGACGACAATGATAATGGCGACGACGGCGGCGGCGACGACGACGGACGACGGACGACGGCGACGGCGACGGACGACGGGCGACAGACGAGCGGCGACGGCCTTGCCCCTTGGCCGTCACGCGCGTGCTACTCCCTGTGATCTTGATATACGTATAACATTGTTTGTAATATGCATACTATACGTGTATATACAGGAGGATTGAGTCTTTTTTTTTTCATGTGACACTTCGCCAAGCGCACACGCACAATGCGAAAAAACACAAGACGGCGCGGCACACCGAGATCACGAGATCGGCAGCTATGAACTCTAAATTAGCAACGCGGCCAAACACAAGGAACACACAACACTAACCAAAACGAGCCAGCACTTAAATCAGCAAACATAAGCCCAAAAAGGGCTTATATATGCTGCTCTAACACTTGACGTGTTAGCCTAGCATGTCAATTGCTATCCTAACACGTCACTTGCTGCACTAGTACTTAATTGCTGCGCTAGCACGTGCGCCGCCCGCGGGCTAGGCTAGCAAGCGCGCATCCTCTGGGGACCAACCGTCCAGACGCAGGAGAGCGAAGCCATCTACTGGCTCGTCGGGAGAAACCCCATTCGCGCCTATTCGCCCCCCTTCCCCTGCCTGTGAACCCACTCTAATGGGCGGCGAACCCCGAGCGCTCCCTCCAGACGTCCAGGGCACGACTGACAAAGAATCTTGCGCTCTGGCAGCGGGAACGGCGTCGCCGTACGCGCGCGCGCCTGGCGCCGCCAGCGGCGCCCCCGAGACCGGCCAGAGTCCTGCGTTGACCGAAGGGGGCGCGCCCGGAAGCGACGGCGGGCACAGGCCAGAAGGCGAACGCCAGCGAAAGGGGCCTCTCCCCGCGCAACGCAGGGCAGCGTCCGCCCTAGCTGCCGGATGCGATCTGACCCCCGCCTGGCGGCCAACTATGCGGCCCGCCTCTCCCCGCAGAGCCCCGCCAGGCGCGCGGCCGGGACTGTCGCGAGCAGACGGCGAGCCCTCCGGCCAGGACAGCGAGGCCGGCGCGCCGGAGACTTGCGGCCAGAGTACACGGCAGCACCAATGGCCTGACCCGCGCCAGTGGCCGGAGCCCGCGGACCCCAACACGGCGCAGCAGCTGTGCAAAACAGAAATCGACAACGTCCAGTGGGACCTTCCCGGGGAGACACCCGGCGAGGCGATGTGGCGGCTCCATGTCGCCCTGGGAACAATGTTCACGTGCACCTTGCACGCTTTTGCCAAGCGGCAGACCGTGCCTGGCAGCATAGGCGCGCTCGACCCGCTTCGGCGCGACCCGCAAACCTGCCGCCTCTTCCTGGAATCCTTCCGCAGCCACAAGTGCGACGCACGGGTCGTCAGCGACGCGCTGGGCCTCGACGTCGACTGGGCTCGGCCGTGGCATCCGCGCCCGGGCCGAGGCGGCGGAGCGAGCAGGGGTCACCGCGCGGCAAAGGGCCGCCCGAACACCCAGGCACCCAGGCACCCAGTGGCGGGCCGTCTCCCCGCAGTAGCCATTGCTACCCCACCTCGTGGCATCGCGCGCGCGGGCATCAGGTGCGAGGAGTGCGGTCATTGGCAGCAGGCCCGCTGCTGCCCAGCAAAACGCGGCCTGCGGCATTGGGGCCCAACGTGGTTTTTCACAGAAGAGGGATCTGAGCGTGCGTGAAGGACTGACAACTGCAGCAAGCGCCGTTCCCGCTCGACGGGTGCGCCACCTTTCCCGCGGGCGGGGTGCCCACCGAGGGGAGGGGCGGCTTCCCCCCGCCCCCCTCCTTGGGGGCCAGGCGGTCGTCGCAGCGCGTGTGGCGGAGGCGGAAGTGGCACCTTCACTGCTCTTCCATCTCCTGACCCATGTGGCGACTAGCTGCGACCCCCGATCCCCCCCCCGCTGTCTGGTCACACTCCAGTTTCACATCAGCCGCGGCTTGCTGCGACCCTGGAGGACCATCGTACGTGAACCCTGGGATCAGGGGGCACACCTACCATCAATTGTGATGTGCTGCGGTTATCTGAGTGTGTGTCCCGCGGGTACTCCTGGGGCTCTTGCAGACACACATACCATCAAGTCGTGATGTGCGGCGGTCAGCTGCGACCCCCGAGTCAATGAAAGGGACCGCCGCCGGCTCAGCGACCCTGGACGCACGCAGGGGCCTGCCTGGGCCACGGGCTCGGGGCCTCTCACGGGTGTCACGGCGCTCTTGCATCCCCGCTCTGGCAGCCATGGGCCGTCCGTCGCCACCCCCCCGTGCACGCTTCGTCTTCGCGGCGCCAGCTGTCACCAGTTGCTGCGCTGAGAGCAGGTGCGTGAAGGGTGTACACTGGCTGGTACCGAGGGGAGGGGCGGTTTCCCCCCGCCTCTCTCCTTGGGGGCCAGGCGGGCGTCGCAGCGCGTGTGGCGGAGGCGGAAAGTGGCACCTTCACTGCTCCTCCATCTTCTGGAGCACAAACACCAGCTCACCCGTTCGCATAGTGTTCACAACGGTGATTAGCTGCGACCCCCGAGGACTGGAGCACAAACATCAGCGACGGTCTGCTGCGACCCCGGGGGACCACCATGCGACCCTGGACGCACGCGGGGGCCTGCCGGAACCACGGGCCCGGGGCCTCCCTCGGAGACTCAAGGCTTTCTTGCATCCCCGCTCTGGCAGCCAAGGGCCGCCCGTCGCCACCCCCCCGTGCACGCTTCGTCTTCACGGCGCCCACTAACATCAATTGTGATGAGCGGCGGTCAGCTGCGACCCCCGAGTCAATGAAAGGGACCGCAACCAGGCACAGCGACCCTGGACGCACGCGGGGGCTTGCTTGGACCACGGGCCCGGGGCCTCCCACGGGGGCTCTAGACACTCTCGCCTCCCGGTTCTGGCATCGAAGGGCCGTCCTTCGCCACCCCCCCGTGCACGCTTTGTCTTCACGGCGCCCTTTGTCACCAGTTGCAGCGGTGAGAGCAGGTACGTGAAGGGTGGACACCGGCAGCAGCTCCTTCCCGCCCATATGTGACTGCAGTGGGTTCTGGGTGTGTGTCCCGCGGGTACTCCTGGGGCTCTTGCATCCCGGCGCTGTCCTCCCTGGGGTGTCTGCCGTTCGGGCTCGGGTCCGCCCTCTGGGGCTCAGGTACTCTTGCATCCCAGTGCTGTCGGCTCAGCGGAGGTGGAGGCACCATCCAGTCAATCGGGATCCGCATGCTCCGGCGCAGTGCGGGGATGTGGCAAGCTAAGTTGGAGCTCGCGTCGTCCGTTGCAGCGGTGGGATCAGGGGACACCTACCATCAAATAGTGATGTGCGGCAGTATGCTGCGACCCCCGAGTCAATGAAAGGGACCGCAACCAGACACACCTACCATCAATAGAGATCTTTGCGGCGATTGTTCGGTGACAGGGGGACGTCGGCAGAAACACCCCCCCCTGCGCGCCAGCCTACCGGCCTTTGGTTTCAGGCCCCAGGTTTGGCAGCCTGTGCTCCAGTGGCGAGTAGCTGCGCCTCCCCAGGACCCACCCCCGGAGGCGCATCTCGCTGCTGGCCCACTTTCCGCGTCGACTGCGGCCCTGGTGGGCCGTCACCCGTTCGCAGTGGACTGCGGCCTCGGTGGGCCACCGCCCGTTCGCATTTATTCAACAGAGACCTCAGCGGCGTTTAGCTGCGACCCCCTCGATGTATAATGTATCCTAGCGGCGGTCAGCTGCGACACCCCCGTTCTTCCACGCAGGTGCTTGCGGATAGTAGCTGCGATCCGACCTCCGAGACACATTCAACAGAGACCTCAGCGGCGATTAGCTGCGACCCCCTCGATGTATAATGTATCCTAGCAGCGGTCAGCTTCGACCCCCCCGTTCTTCCACGCAGGTGCTTGCGGATAGTAGCTGCGAGCCGACCCCCGAGAATGACCCAGGAGATGACCATGGCCCCTAGCCCTCGGATTCGGGGCCAGGCCGGTGCTTCTCCTCGCCTCTCCCTTCTCGGGCCTTGCGGGTGTCCCCCGCCCTCGGCCTCGGGGAGTGCCAGACGTGCTATCAGACGTCGGGCTGGTTGCCCCCCCTCCCAGGGCCGCCCGTGTTCCGCGCTTCGTGGTCTGGCTCCCTCTCTCTGCAGAGTTTGCTTCGGCCCTGGAGGACCTCGTGGTGTGTGTAGGGTCACGGGTCTGGGGGACAGTGCCAATCGGCGGACTGGGCCTGGCTTGCCTCCTGGCCCCCGTGTCCTCCACAGTGCAGCTCCCCCAGGCGCCTCGCCCTTTGACACCGCAGGAGGCAGCAGTACCACCAGTGCCGCCCCCCCCCCCCACTCCTCCGCTGGCGGTGCGTCCCCGCCTGCGGGCCCTCCCCCCCTCTCTGAGGCCTGGCGCCGTGCCGGCACGCGCTGCGTGGCCCACAGTTGCTTGTTTCCCCCTTGCCCTGTGGAGTGGTCTCTTCGGGTGTTGGGTCGCCACGGAGTGGTTCAGCCTTCCGCAGCAGGACAGCGCCCCAGGCTCCCACCAGCTTCCGGCCAGTGCGCCGCGCCAAGTTCCGCGACAGCTGCTCCCTGGCTTGTAGACGTCGTCGCGGGCGTTCGGAGTCTGGCGCCCCACAGGCGACTCACTCCACCGGCCCCCCACTTGCCTCCACTGCAGCAGGACCCCCCTGGCAGGCTGCGCAGACGCTTCACCACTTGACGGCGGTGCTCCCCACGCCTGCGGATCTCTTCGCTTCAGGGATCGGCATCGCAGTTGCGCCTTGGGCACAGCCGCGTGGCTCCATTTGGGACTGGGAGGCGGATTGCTGAGGGCCGGGCGCTGAGTGGTTCAGCCTGCAACGCCTGTACAGCCCTTGGTTGTCCTTCTGAGAATTTAATTCATTTTGTTGTGTGCGCGTGCAACTGCGAGCTATTATTGCAGGTGCGAGCTTTGTCCGCCGACGCTGGCGGCATTGTCTTGCAATTTAGCCTCGTTCTGTGACCCGGAGGCCGCTTCCGCTCTTTGACCGTTGCCCGAGAGCAGCCGACCAAACAAGTATATCCCCACCAGCCCATCCAGAAGCGATGCTCATGAGCTTTGACGGGGGGAGAGACGAAGAGACACGCATAGTCAAACAGCGAGGGAGGCCTGGGAGGCTCCGTGGCCATCTCGAGGCGTCTTGGAGCGGTTTTTGGGCCGCTTGGTGCTGAACATCTTGCGAGCCATCTTGAGCCAGCATGGGCTATCTGAGCCATCTTGGAGGTCACCTTGGGCTCTCTGAGGCCGTTCGGGGGCCTCTAGGTGGCCCCTCGGGTGCCTCTTGGAGCCTTCTTGGGGGTTCTTGGGGCGCTCTTGGAGCCCTCCTGGGGGAGTCTTGGGAGCCTCTTTGGGCCATCTTGGAGGCGGTAGGTAAAAGAGGGGGGGTCCTAGATTTCCCTCCCCCTTCGGGGGCCACGATCCTCGTGAGTGGTGTCAAACATTGGCCCTCCCAGGGGCCGGAACAGGAGCCTCCGACACCTCGCGACCCCTCCCAAAAAAACCTCGGGGAGAGGAGGGGGAGGGTTCCCCTCCCCGATGGGAAGAGAAGTTGTGGAAGAGGAAAGAGACCCTCGTTAGACCACCTGTCGCCCAGAGGGCTGGTGGGACTATGCATGCTAGAACGCTTACATCAGGAAGGTGTTCGACATGATTCCGACGTGTGCGCTCGTGTGGACCTGTGTGTGTGCGTGTTTGTGTCTGTGTTTCTAAGGGGTTCTCGCGTATTGACCTCTTTGTGTAAACGGCTGTGCGCACACGCTATTAATTAACAGGGGTGGTTGGGGGGTTCTATACCGGCCTGGTTGGGTTGGCATGATTTCAAATAGAAAGTTGTGGGCGGTTTTTTACTAATTATTTTCCAAATCGGTGCCGGCCCCCCAACAACCCCCCTTCCCCCCCCGTGGAGTAGATCTTGGCTGTTTTGGGCGCCTGTTTCGAGCGAGAGGACGCACGGTTACAAACAGCCGCATTAAGCAGAGGTCCGGAGCCAGACGCCTCCCTTCGCCTCCCTTTCTGCCCAATGCCGAAACGCAGAACAAAAATCGCTCACTATATTACAAGTGTGGTTGGGGGTTCGATACCGGTCTGGCTGGGTTGGTATGATTTCAGATAGAAGATGGGCGATATGGCAGACTCATCTGTAAAATGCAGTGCCGCGGGGGCATCGAGAAGTCTAGGCTCCAGAGGGTGGTGGAGTCTGTCTGTCTTTTTTTGTAGGGGAAGGTATGTAGTGTGAGCTACGTGTTGTGACCTATATGGTGCAAGCTATGTCGCTCGAGCTATGTGGCGTACGTGATGTGGTGTAAGCTCAGCGCACGGGGTGGGGCGCCCACGAGCGCTGACAAACCAGCACGAGGGGGCAACGCGGCGCAACCTCGGCGCATCCACCTTCGGTAGGTTCGCGTCGTGTCGACCAGCAGCGACCCCAACGCTGGCGTTCAACGTTGAGTTCACTTCGCTCGGGATCTTCCAAGCGAAGTGAACCCCACCCTCCCCCTCAGAAATCGTGGGGGGTCAGGGGTAGGTAGGGTTCGCATGGCCCCCCAGTTGCGGAAAGGGCCGGTCGTTCAAGGTGGAACGATCCCTGCGGCGTCAGGAACCGATGCCCAGGCCGACACGGTACGAACCTGCCGCAGGGCACGGGGCCGCCCACGAGCGCCCACGAGGAGGCAAGTACGTGCCTGAGCAAAAGAGTGCAGTAGGGGTCCGACCGCGAGACACCTTCCACAAGAAACTCAACCCTGAGACCCCAGGACGTCCATCGTTTTTTGGCGTGGGAGCGTCGCGTTCGGGCCCTGGGTGGGCCAATCTTTGCACAGTCGCAGCCCGCCGAGGCCTGCAGGGATCGCCCAGGCGGCGGTCATGGAGAAGGCCCCGCCTCGCAGCCTGTGCGGCTGCCGAGCCCTACCTTTGGGCTCCCCGCGTGCTCGTGTGCTCAAGCGTACCGCGCGGACAGTGCCAGCCTGTGCGGGTGCCAGGCCCCCGCCTGCCCCAGGATGCGACTCTTGGGAGGTCAACTTCAGCCTCGGCGCCGATGTATATATATATATATATATATATATACATATAGATGTATATACATGCATGCATGCATGCATGCATGCATGCATGCATGCATGCATGCATACATACATACATACATACATACGTACGTACATACATACATACATACATACATACATACATACATACATACATACATACATACATACATACACATACACATACACATACACATACACATACACACACATATATATATATATATGTACATATGTATATACATATATACATACATATGTTTTTATTATATATGTGTGTGTATCACTCTCTCTCTCTCTCTCTCTCCCTGTTGCCGAAGACAGGCACAACACCCTCTCCAACACCCCCTCGGCTTGACCCCGCCTGCCCCGATCCCACATTGGGCCGGACCTGGCTGGGGTGGCCCGTCGCATCGGGCGTCACAGCTCGCGGAGCCGTTCCCGCGAAGGCCCCCCCAGGAGCTGCCTCCCCGCCCCCTGCCGCAGCAGGCCTGGCCGGGGCCATGGCTGGGCCCACGGCCGGCGGCGGGGGCGCCGGGGAGGCGCGCGGCGCGGAGGCCCTGCCGCCCTCCGCAGCGGCACGCCGCAAGGCGCAGACCTCGGACGACTCGGAAGCGTATCCACGACTCGCCGCCGTTGGTGCTGGCAGGCGTCAGGAGGTCTGAGGTGGTGCAGCACTGGTTCCGGCCAGCAGGAAGGTAAGTGGGGCACGTCCCTCTGCAGGAGGAATATTCAAAAATGGTTTAACACTGCTAAGGGAGTCAGTTTCCTACTCTTCTTGAGCATTTTTCTAACCCTTTTTAATTTTCCTCCCAAATCCGCCTGTAGGAGGACATGCCCTGGGTTCGCTAAGGTTTTTGCTCTTCCCACCCTCTGGGGGCCGTTTTCGGGCCCGGGGACCGTCAAAAACGGGCCTGGGGTGAAAAAGCTGCACCAGGTGGACCCTGGGAGGGTTCCGGGAACCGATTTTTTGTGGATCTGGCCTCGCCCCTCTTCCTGGCACATTTTTCTGGGGCCCTGACCAGTTCAGACCTCCCGGCCGCCTCCAACCGCCGTTGGTCCAGACTTTTTGCTCGCTGACCTGCTTCGGCTTTGGTGATCGGGTGATAGTTTTTTCCCCAACCATTCTGTGGTGTTGGGTCCTCGTTTTGAAGAGACGTTGCCCCGCGTTCCTCCTCTCCTCTCCTCCTCCTCCCATCCCTCCTCCTTCCATGCACTTCACTCACCCAGCCCAGCGCTTCGTAGCCCCATAGGGAGCTCCATCGAAGCCCCCAGTGGGACCGCCCGCATGCGTCCCCCACACCCAATTTGGCATTTTCACCCACCCAGTACTGCGTTTCGTGGCCCCATTGGGAGCTCCACCGAAGCCCCCAGTGGGACAGCCCGCATGCGTCCCCCACGCCCAATTTGGCATTTTCATTCACCCAGTACATCGCGTCGTGACCCCATAGGGAGCTCCTCCGAAGCCCCCAGTGGGACCGCCCGCATGCGTCCCCCACACCAAATTTGGCATTTCCACCCATCCAGCACAGCGCTTCGTGGCCCCATAGGGAGCTCCGCCGAAACCCCCAGTGGGACCGCCCGCGTGCGTCCCCCACGCCCAATTTGGCATTTCCACTCACCCAGTACAGCGCTTCGTGACTCCATAGGGAGCTCCACCGAAGCCCCCAGTGGTACCGCCCACATGCGTCCCCCACATCCAATTTGGCATTTTCACTGACACAGTATTGCGTTTCGTGGCCCAATAGGGAACCCCACCGAAGCCGCCAGTGGGACCGCCCGCATGCGTCTCCCACACCCAACTTGGCACTGTCACCCACCCAGCACAGCGCTTCGTAGCCCCATAGGGGGCTCCTCCGAAGCCCCCAGTGGGACCGCCCGCATGCGTCCCCCACACCCAATTTGGCATTTTCACCCACCCAGTAACAGCGTTTCGTGGCCCCACAGGGAGTTCAACCGAAGCCCCCAATGGGACCGCCCGCGTGCGCTCCCCATATTCAACTTGGCACTTTCACCCTTCCAGTACAGCGCTTCGTGACCCTGTGCCACCAGTGGTACCGCCCACATGCGTCCCCCACGGTCAGTTTGGCATTTTCACATACCTTTTACAGCGTTTCGTGGCCCAGTAGGGATCCCCACCGAAGCCGCCAGTGGGACCGCCCGCATGCGTCCCCCACACCTGATTTGGCATTGCCACCCACCCAGCACAGCGTTTCGTGGTCCCATAGGGAGCTCCACCCAGTGGGACCGCCCGCATGCTTCCCCCACGCCCAATTTTGGCATTACCACATACCCTGTACAGCGCTTCGTGGCCCCATAGGGAGCTCCACCGGAGCCCCCAGTTGAACCGCCCGCATGCGTCCCCAATGCCCAAGTTGGCACTGTCACCCACCCAGTACAGCGCTTCGTGACCCCATAGGGAGCTCCACCGAAGCTTTCCAGTGGTTCCGCCCACATGCGTCTCCCACATCCAATTTGGGATTTCCACCCGCACAGTACAGCGTTCCGTCGCCCCATAGGGAGCCCGACCGAAGCCCCCAGTGACCGCCTTCATGCGCCCCCACACCCAACTGGGCATTGCCACCCACCCAGTACAGCGCTTCGTGGCCCCATAGGGGGCCCCACCGAAGCCCCCAGAGGGACCGTCCGCATGCGTCTCCCGCAGTCGATTCGGCATTGTCACCCACCCAGTACAGCGCTCCGTGGCCCCATAGGGAGCTCCACCGAAGCCCCCAGTGGGACTGCCTTCGTGCGTTCACCATGCCCGATTTGGCAATTTCATTCACCCAGTACATCGCGTCGTGACCCCATAGGGAGCTCCTCCGAAGCCCCCAGTGGGACCGCCCGCATGCGTCCCCCACACCAAATTTGGCATTTCCACCCATCCAGCACAGCGCTTCGTGGCCCCATAGGGAGCCCCACCGAAGCCCCCAGCGGGACCGCCCGCATGCGTCCCCCCATCCACCCAGTACAGCGCTCCGCGGCCCCATGGGGAGCTCCACCGAAGCCCCCAATGGGACCGCCCGCGTGCGTCCCACACGCCTAATTTGGTATTTTCACCTACCCAGTGCAGCGTTTCGTGGCCCCACAGGGAGCTTCACCGACGGCCCCAGTGCTACCGCCCGCATGTGTCCCCCCCCCGCCCAGCGCAGCGCTTCGTGGCCCCACAGGGAGCTTCACCGAAAAAGATATTCGCAATTGCGGTGCCCATCCTTCGCCAGGATAATTATTCATTGTTTTGCCGATCGGCGCCGGCCCCCAAACAACCCCCCCCCCATGGAGTAGATCTTGGCTGTTTGGGGCGCTTGTTTCGAGCAGGATCGGACGCACTCTTCCAAACAGTCGCACTTATCAGAGGTCCAGAGCCAGACCCCCCCCCAAAGAAAAACGCTCACTTGTCCGCTGGCACGGTGTCTCTTCAGTAGCTCCTGATGGGACCCCCACGGCGGCGTGTCATTGATATTGCTCCCCACTCGACAGGTTGGGGTCGTTAGAGTTTGAGAGCAGATCTCCTGACCCGTCCACTCTGCGTGCCGCGGCCGCCAGATCCCCAGGTCGTCCCGCTTCGCGCCACTCTGCATACCGCGGCCGCCAGATCCCCAGGTCCCCGGAGTGTCCCCGAGAGTCCCGCCTCGCGCCGACAAATCATAACGTGATAGAGCGGTCGTATAACACATCTTCATTTGGTACAGGGCAACACTATAATATATGCCATGACAGAGCATAACACCACATTACATAACACTTTCGAGCATAATGTACCAGATGATTACATACCATATCGTAACACAACATACCATGACAGAGCAGTGCATGCCATAACACAGCATCACATCACATAACATTCCATGATATGACAACGCACGCACACCATACACACATGTCGCATAACTGAACATACCAAAGCAGAACATGCCACAGCCTCACATAGCATGACGTATCACACCGTAGCTCAACACAGTATAACACCATAGTTACCATACCATATCACACCATATCACACCATATCAGCATAGCATGACATATCACACCATATCACACCATATCACATCATAATTATGACAGATCGGAACATCCGTACCATAACCTAACATAGCATGCCATACCATACCACTACATACCATAGCACACTGTGTCGCACCACATCATAACACACCATCCGGTAACACAGCATCACAACATATAACAAGGCATACATAATCGCATCACCAACTCCATAACATAACATGACAGAGCGCGGCATAACATATTACCTTACGCTATGCCATAATGGAGCATACCATCGCATAACACCACACCTGATGACATAGCATGCCACAGCATACCATACCATACCATGACATAACATATCATATCATACCATACCTTTGTATACCATATCACACGTAGCAACTCATCAACACACATGGCATTCCATAACATTTCAAACGCGACGTGCGCACCGTCGGGAACAGACGCCGAAGGTTTCGGTGGGAATCGCTCAAAGCAAACTAGTGTTTTGCGCCCCCAGCGATCTGAATTTGTTGCAGTCGCGGCGCTTTTCCATTGATTTGGCCTCCCAGGGTCGCTTTCTGCCCCCGGAGCCATCTATCGGTGGCGTGCCGAAGGGGGACGCGAGAGGGGGCAGGCCTTCTCAGACGGCGGCAGGCTTCTCTCAGAAGCCCTCCAGCCTTCTGAGAAGCTCTTCAGAAGGCTGGATGCCTTCTAAGCTTTCTGGGGATGCCCGCCCTTTTGCCTTCCCACGTTGGCGCGCCGCCAAGGGGTCGTGGGTGGACCTAGAACTCCGACGTCGTGAATTTTTCACAGCGTGGACCCCGGCGATGTGGACCCTTCCCCGGGACTGTTTTGTCATCCCGAGTCTTTTTCTTTCTCAGTCCTGGGGCCCAGCAAGGGCCCCAGAGGCCGAAAATTGTTCAAAACCTTCCGCTGTGAGTTTTGGCTTCGACTGGCAGAATGGGGCCGCAGAGGGGAGGAGGCGGGAGCGCAGCCAGGGCCCAGACATTTCCCCAGTGGACATGGATCAGCTCCACCGCCCAGGTGCGTTCCAAACGCGTTCCCGCGCGAGCCCGTGGAGTAACCCCCTGTCAGCTTCCACCAATGGGCGTTTTGCTAGAGGGGGTTTTGTCAACCCTCGGATGGTAGCACACGATTGAGTCCGCCCATCCAATTCTCGAGCTCATTCTCTCTCTGAAAGTACGTAGTTGCGGCTATACCTGTCTCTTACGAAGCCCATGCGGCGTACACTCCTACTTTTCACTTATACGTTAGCCCCGTCCTCTGTGAGGTGCCTCTCATGGTTGTATGCGTTCGACTATCTGCACATGTGCACATTGACGACGTAGTGCGGAGTAATTGCACATGGAATCGAGACCCGCTGCGACCGCTGGCGAGCCTTGAGGTCAATGGCCTCGGTCGAGGCAACGCTCGCGGTGGTTCCAAATTGCGTGGTTGGCCTTCCCAGTGGCGGGGGGGTTCCCGTGGCTCTCCCCTTTTCCCAACGGAGGTGCAAATGTCAGGACAACGTTAGGGGAATAGGCTCACGGGGACATGCATAGACCCCCAATCGCCCATTGATCGCCGATAGGGGCCAGACAGGCCGGCCCGCCCAGAAATGTGCGGGGTAGCCATCGGGGGCCAATCGCCGATCTATCCGCGATGTATCGCCGATTCCAGGTCGATGTTTCTCCTCTTGAGTCGGTCCCTCCTAACGTTGCTCTTCAAATTGTCACCAATTCCAGTGGCAGTGAGTTCTGCTCAGCGTTAGCTGCCTGGGCGTTTTTGCCGATAGCACGCGGCAGCGGAGTCCACCGTACCGACATGGCAGCCCGCTGTTCTCGCGGGGGGCGCCTTGTTTAGCTTCGCTGCGACAGCAGAGCCCGCTCCGACGACGAACGCCAGCCGAAGAACGACCGCACCAAGCGCCACTGAGCTTACGTACACATTGTGCCTTCATATGGAAATGCGGTATGTATGGGATTTGTATTTGGCCGGAAGGAAAGCAAGCAGTTGTCTTTTGTTGGGGCGCGTATGCAAGTCGGCCCCTGACCACGAGCCGTCGCCATGGGCGTTTGCAGGGCCCGTGTCCTATCGTGCGGTAGGTAGTTTGCTTGGACGGCCTGCCTCTGCCCCGCAGACCGCTTGTACGAGGCGGTCCCCTGCGGGCAAAACATATGTCACCAAGCTCACGGATGGAGGTCGGCTCCTTATCATAATGTAGCTTTCGCTTCAGCGCATGGACCTAGCGTTCTCGACTGTGGGACCAGCTACATGGATGGAGGGTATTTCCCTCCCAACCTCACCTGTGATCTGCCGTGCTATGCGGTCAGGTCAACACTGTTCCGGTCCTGCCGCTGCCTGTGGCCTTGACCTCCCAAGTCTCGAAGAAGGACAATTTCATCAACACACAGTTCCGGAGGTCCCATCCGTTTTTCTTGGATCGGCGCTGGGACCCCCTGGTGCTGTCTCTGGCGCCGCCCCTTGCATGCTCCGCGCGCCAGGGAGGGGTTTCATCGCAGAAGATCCACGAACTCCGCGCGTACCTCCGAAAGTTCATGTACATGTCAGAGGGACGGGCCGAGCGGTCACTCATTTTCCCTGGGTGCGTGGCTGAAGTGTGATACGGCTTCGCGGATTCTCGTTGTTGGTGGTTCACGCCCATGGGGATGGGGGAGGAGGGCGGACGGGAGGGGTAGGGTGCACTTGCCAGAGGGAAGGGGGCGGGAGAAGATAACGGGAGGGAGAGAGGAGGGAGGTGTTACATGCATCCCAGAGCAGATCATTGGATAACACATCAGGGAACGTCGACGGATTCGACGTGGCAGAGGCTAACCACGCGGCAGCGTTCATGTCGGAGGGAGAGGGGCGGGGCACCGCCAAGCCCCCCAGTCAAAACTCAGAACCCGCGGGTTGGTGCTAACCGTCCTCATAGGCGCTCGCCAGAGTGCGGACCATCCCAGCGGACTCTCACCTTCTGCCTCTTCTCCTGCCTCCCTGCCTCCCCCTTCCTCCCTCCTTCCCCTCCCTTACCTCTGCGGCGCGCCCAGGGGGGAAGGCTCGGGATCCCGCTGAAGCGTGTGTGTGTGTGTGTGTGCCCCAGTCGGGGTGTGAGTTCGATCGCTTTTGCACAGAACCGCCCAAAACAGATGCCCCCCAGCCGCCCGCAGCTCCCGATTGTTGCCGATGGGTGGGGCATGCGGGGGACCAGCGGATCGAACCAATAGTTCGGTGCACCAGCGGATCGAACTCATGCCCCCCCTCAGGGTCACCCCTCCTTTGGATTAGGTCGGGCATGTTCCCCTAAAGACGGTTTGGGGCGACAAGTAGAAGTTATTCAGAACATATTCAGGACATATTCAAAAATACTCCATACATCGTGAATAATCGTCGCCCGACTACTTTTCACTTCTTATGAATGTTCCTCCTGTAGAGGGACACGCCCGACTGAACCCTCGGTGGATCCCGAAAGGCGGAGGGGGCGGGCCTTCTCAGAAGGCTCAGAAGGCCTTCAGCCCTCCCGACACACTTGCTACACCTCCTCCGAGACCCCGCCGCCTTCTGAAAAGGCCTGCCCCCTCTCGTTGTCCCCCCTTGGCGCGCCGCCGATCATTCCCCTCCTTCCTCCTCCTCCTCCTCCTCCTCCTCCTCCTCCTCCTCCTCCCCCTCCTCCCGTAACCATTTTGGCTCAAGTTCCAACCTTGCTCCCTGGGGGCTGGAACTTGGGAGCTGCCGTCGGGGAGGCTCAGAGGATTTCTGGAGGACAGGCCTCCGAGTTTTTTCTCCTCGGCCCCCAGCGAATCGCACCCCGAAGCTCTGCCATGTCCGAGGGTGCGATCGACGTCGATGACGAGGGGTTCACGACCGTCCCGTCGAATGCCTTGGAGAGAATGGCCAAGGCGATGGAGGAGAACGCCGAGTCCAACCGCACCATGAAGGCCAATATCAGCGAGATGGTTTCTGCTCAGCAACGTGCGATGTCGGAGATCGCGAAGATAAGTATCGTGGAGGCCAAAGTCATCAGCATCGAAAATCAGTTAGCCATGCTCCCACAGGGTGCTACGCAGAGTGACCTCGTCATTCAGTCGCAGATTCGCAACCTGGCGGCGTCTCACAAGAGGGACATGATCAGTATGCGAGATGAGGTGAAGGCTGCCACGTCGACGGCGACATCAGCGGCCTCGTGTGGAGGACGACCTGTGAAGATCTCGAGGGCTGCGAGTTCGGTGCCTATTGGGCGGGTACCGCAGGATGACGAACCTGATGATAAGCGTGGGTGGATCAGTGGTTTCCCAAGGGCGTTACTGGCTAGCGCGAGGATGGCCCATTACGAGCAGTTGAAGTCCCACGTCAACACACATATGGCCGAGATGATTACGGCCAAGTTCGCGAGGATCTCCCAGAGCTACAGTGTCCACTTCGAGACGGCGGCCCAGGCGAGGGAGTTCCACGATTACATGAGTGAGTGCCCTATGCGTTGGCGTGACAATCGTGACCCGTCGACCCACGACATAAGAGTCCGAGAAGACCTCCCTGGAGACGTTCGAGGACGGCAGC
This sequence comes from Prorocentrum cordatum, assembly GCA_963575745.1. Classification (NCBI taxonomy): domain Eukaryota; class Dinophyceae; order Prorocentrales; family Prorocentraceae; genus Prorocentrum; species Prorocentrum cordatum. The sequence continues at coordinate 33,960 of CAUYUJ010007360.1, forward strand.
GACAGTTGGGACGAGTTTGGTTACCGATGAAAGAGCTGCTGGTGAAGAAAGGAGCGTGGTCACATAACGTCAAGATGGGGGCCAGCGTCTTTCGCAACGAGTTCTATTTCATCAGGGATGACGACATTTGGATTCTCTTCCGCGGCACGGTCGACCCGTTGCATAGGATCCCACGCCGCGGAGAACGCCAAGAGTCTCAACATTGGGCAGGACGATATCGACAAGATGTTGAAGCTGCTCAATGAGTAGGGTTCCACGCGACCAGCTCACGTTAAGAATTCGGGTCGTGCAGTTAGACATGACCTAGAGGAGTTGATGGGCGAGGGAGATCATCGTTCCCCTTCCCCTCCTTCTTCTGGCTCTCCAGCTTCGTGTTCCTCTTCTGGGTCGTCCAGCTCTAGTGGCGAATCGTCGTCGGAAGATGGATCTTGGGGAGATGAGGAGGATCAGGTATTGCATTTCCCATTCATTCCGTCTCGGCGTTTCAGGATCGCGACGTGGAGCGCCCGCGCCCTGTTCGGCTCACTGCACTCCGACGTTGCGATGCAGGCTCGGGCCAGAGCAACGGTGCAGTCGCTGTGCGCCAACTCCGACGTGGTGTTGCTCCAGGAGTGTCACGGTTGTCGAGAGGATCTCCATCTATTTCTTTCTGACGTTCAGCAGTTTGATGGGTGGGGAACCTTCCTACCCGGCCGCGCTGCTGGAGGGTCAGTGATCTTGATCCGCCGAACTTTTTTGAAGCTCTTCGTGCATGTGCGTCACCAGGTCATCGCCAAGGGGAGGTGCCATAACATGCATCTTAGGGGGGAACTGGGGTGCATGACAATAGCGAACATTCACATCAATCCCGCCTGTCTAACGGTATGAAATATGGGTTGAGTCGACGGGTGGGCTTCTCAGTCGAACCTGTCAGGAAGAGTGCTACTTGGGTCTTGAGTGATTTCAACTGCCTCGATCCTGGGTGCTCCCTGCTTTTTCTCCGAGCTGAGCCTGCATCATGTAAAACGGATGCTGTGGGAGGCTTCTTCGCTAACACTTTTCCCCACTTGTGCGAGCTGGTGCAGCTCAGCCCGACAATTAGAGTGAAACAGAACGAGAAGCTGGTCTCTGCTGGCAGGCTAGATAGAGCATCTGTCTCTCTGGGCTCTGGGCACTTGCTTGATTTGGAGCCGGCCTCGGGCGTCGTCTGGCCAGTCACCGACTTGACCAGGCCCAGCGACCACGCGCCCGTCTACGCCCAGCTGAATCCAGGTCATAGGCCGTCGGCTCCGAGGATCCCGCCCTGGATCGTCAAAAAACCGCAGTTCTCAACCCTGGTTCAGGACCTCTGGAAAGACATGCCTGTATATGGGGGCGCTTTTCCCAGGCTCCGCGGGCTCAAGGAGGCATTTCATGAAGCAGCTCGTCAGGTGAAAGAAGGTCTGTCAGTCGACGGCCCCGCGACCTCTCAAGACATGTTGTCCTGGTACTTCGCCGTCTTGCGCGCGATGGCCCAGGCAAACAGGAGAGTCGCGCTGAAAGCTGTTCAAGCCTTCCTTGAACTCAGCGACTTTATAGATGCGGAAGGGGGAGTTTTGGGTGGATTACGCTGGTTTCATGAACAGGATGAGGAGCCTATCGGAGGAGGTTCTGGAGGAGGAGGTGCAGGAGCTTTTCGCGACTCCACAGCTTTCGGAGGAATACAAAAGTAAGAAGGCTCAGCAGCTTCAGAGGTATATCCAGGCCTGGCGTGCCCGTGACCGTCGGATTGTTTTAACTGGAGTTGAAGCACCTGACGGCAGTGTTCCAGAGACGCTCGAGGGCAGCGCTGAACTACTTGCTCGGCATTGGGGGGACGTGCACTCCGATCGACCCAGGGACCCTGCCCATCGTGAACCATTTCGGAGGTTTGTCCAGAAGGCCTCTAGCAATGTTCTTTGGGGAGTTACGTTTGAGCAGTTCCTCCAGGGGGTGAACAGATTTCGGGGCTCATCTCCTGGGCCAGATGGCATTCCGTTCAGCTGCTACTCCCATTGCTCGTTGCAACATCATCGACCTGGGATGGGATAGCCAGAGGGGTCCGGGCGTTCGCGGCGGCGAGCGCGGCGGCCACAAAGAGGGGGTCAGGTTTTTGTTTAGGAGGGGTATGGCTGCCAGGAGTGGCGTGGCGGGTCATTCGGCCGTCGTCTGGATCATTGGCATTCCTCACCATGTAGAGCACGCGGGGCACAGCGGGAGTCATCGGGCTCCCCCCGCCGTTTTTGAAGTGAGGGCGCGAGGCATTGGGGGGGGTGGAGAGGGCGTGTGAAGGCGGTGATGAGGGTTATGATGGTAGGCGCCCCAGCCATTCACAGCCTGGCAAGTGCGCCCCAGGATGCGTTCGCTTCGGGTGGAACTCGCGCGCCAGAGCGGCAGCGCCCCGTGCGACCCGTCACCCGTTGCGTTGCGCAGCTGGTGCCTACAGCGCAACAGGGGCGCAGGGCTATTGGGTCGCGCTCGCTCGTTCGAGCTGTCCGCCTCGGGCCCTGCCCGGCCCCCCGCGAAAGCTCCCTACTCATGGTCGTCGCGCCCCCCGCTCCGCCCCTTCCCCTCCCCGCCAGGCCCAATTATTTCGCGCGCTACCCCCAGTGGCCCGAAGAGTCCGCAATAGGTGGGGGCAGTAAAATCGCCCTCCGCACATGCCACCCCCGGCAAACAGGGGTCGCCAAATCCGGCTTCGCGCGCGGGGCGCTGGCGCCCAGGCGCCGCTGGCAATCCGCGCAGGCTTCGTCGTTCCAGCGCGGGCGGTCGCGGCCCAGGCGCAGCGGCCGCGAAACAGGGGCGATGTTTCTGTCAAGGACGGGCGCCGGCCACAGGGTTCGCGCGGGGGGGGCGTTTGTTATTCATCGGCAACCCCCGCCGTGCAACGCGCGCGCGGGGCGCGGCGGGAGTCTGCGGCCCTTGACGGCGCCCTGGAACGCGCGACATCGCGCGCTCGTTTGATTGAGGACGTGCGGGGGGTGCGGGGGCGGGGGGGACCCGGGGCGGGGGGGGAGGGGGGACATGCTTTCATAGGCGCGTGGAGGTGGGCGTGGGGTGGCGGTGGGGTGGGGTGGGGTGGGGTGGGGTGGGGTGGTGTGGTTGCGTGGTCTGGGGGTGCGTGGTGGTGGTGGTGGTTTGGTGGTGGTGGTGGTGGTGTGTGTGAGGTGTGTCGTGCATGTGCGTGCGCGTGTGTGTGTGTGTGTGTGTGTGCGCGCGCGTGCGTGCGTGCGTGCGTGCGTGCGTGCGTGCGCGCGTGCGTGCGCGTGTGTGTGTATTGGGGGGGAATGGCGAGAAGGGTGCTCGACGTCACGGCCGGGTCCCGTCGGGCAATCGCGCCGCGGCAAACGATCGTTTCGAGTGGAAGGCGCGCGTCGAGGCGGCACCCCCCCGCGCATATGGTAGATAGACAATTGCCCATTGCGCCGCGGCCCTTTTCCAATGCAAATGGTTCGTGGGGCAAGGGGGAAGCGCTTGCTCGCTCGAGCCGCATGTCTTGACCCTCGTCCCCGCCCCCCCCCTCTGTCCCCCCTTCAGAAAACAAACAAACTTCATGCTCATGGTCGCGCCTTGCGTTCGACACGAGCTTTGTGGAGGATGTCGAATCATCATGTTTGACCTGCCGTTCCAGTGCTTCAATGGGTGCGAATGGGGGGGGGGGGGGGGGGGGGGGGCAGGGGGGGGCGGGCGGTGTGGGCGGGGGGGATGCGGCGGGTGGAAGGGGGGGATCGCCCGTGAAATCAGGTGTCGCCGACTTCTGCCTTGCGCGCGGGACGCGGGGCTCTGGCGCGCGGGTGTCGCAGAACGCCCGCGTGGACATGTTCAGTCTATGTCGGCACCCGAGGCTCTGATGGGTCGACTTGAAGTCGCCCATGACAGGTTTGGTCGCGCGCCGGTTTCGTTCGGCGCCCTCCCCCCTCTCCCTCTTCAGTGCCCGGCCGCATTTGGCGAATGTTTCGGTTGGCTATGCGTGCGTTCCTCGCCCCCACTTCCTCTTCATGCGCCCCTCGCCCCCCTGTGCCGCCTGCGATTGCGGGGGCGGGGGCGGACGGGGTTGGGCGCGAGAGTCGCTGCCTGCGCCCCGGTTTGCATTCGCGTATCCCGCCCCCCCGCGGGGGCGCCGCCTCTGCGCTTTGGCGATCGAGGCGCCCGAAGTTTCATAAAAGATACACCGCTCCCTTTTGCCCTTCCCGACTCCGCCTCGGGGCGTGGGCGAGGAGAAAGGGCGCGGGCGAGGAGGGGGGCGGGGGTGCAGGGCGGGGGGCGATGACAGCGATGGCGAGGCAAGGAATGACGTGGAAGGGGGGGTCGAGCAGGGGGACAGGGCGACGCTAGGGGCGAAGGGCAGCGGGAATGACAGCGACAGTGCCGAGCGGGACGGGGGCGGGGGCTACGCGGACGACGAGCAGGGAATTCTATGCGCTTCGTGCAACACCACCAGCTCATCCAGCAACGATGCCCAGACGAGTTGCACTGGCTAGGGAAAGAGGGGGGCATGCAGGAGAACCGAAGGGCCGTCATGCTCCTAAAAAAAGGGGGAAAGGGCATCGGAGAAGGATGAGATGGAGGAGGAACGGGTGAGGGAGGGAAAAGGGGGGGGGGGGGGTGCGGGGCGATGGGAGGGGACGGCGAGGAGGGGTTTGGCGGGATAAATGAACGAACCAGAGAGCGAGAAGGAGGAGCGAGGAGGAAGGAGGAGGAGGAGGAGGAAAGGAGGAGTGAGGAAGGAGGAGGAGACGAGGAGGAGGACTCGGCTTACCTAGGGCAGATCGAGGAAGCGGGGACTGCGAGCAAAAGGACCAGAGGCCTTTTGGATGCCTTTCGGGGTTGTCTTCGGATGTCATCTTGGGAGCTTCCCGGGTGTTGTGGCACCCCCTTCTGAGGACATCTTGGGGGCCTCTGGCAGGCCCAGGGGGTTTCTTGGAGCGTCTTGGGTGCCTCGGGGAACCTGTGGAAGTCTCTTGCGGGCCTCTTGGGGGGGCCCTTTCGGGGTCTCCTGGGGGTCTCTCGGGGGCCTCTTCGGAGCATCTTCGGGCCTCCTGGGCGCCTGGTCGGGCAATCTTGGAAGAGATGGATCGAAGGAAGGGGGGGGGGGGGTCCTAAATTATCGCTGCCTCATGGATAGCCCGCCTCTGGGGCCACTTTTGCGGGCGCTTTGTAGCGCTCTTGGAGCCCTCTTGGGCCTCTTTTGGTGCTCTCTTGGGCCCTCCAGGAGTCATCTTGGGCCACGGGGGGCAATCGAAAGCAAAAGAGCGGGAAGGCAAACAACGCGTAGATTTTCGGTAGGTGCTTGATGCTGGCGCCCTGGGGCGTCCTGGAGGGGAGGGGCTTCGTGGTCATTTGGATCAGTCTTGGGGCGATATGGGGGCCTTTTGGAGCATGTTGGGAGCCATGTTGAGCTATCGCGGGCTATCTTGAGCCATCTTGGAAGTCATCTTGGGCCCCCTGAGGCGCTCTGAGAGCTATCCTGGGCCATCTTGGAAGCTCCAGTGGGTCGCGAGTCCAGGTCCAGGGGGGAAGTGTTTGGGGGAGTTGTGAACCCCTCACCGAGGGGGGAGGGGAGCGCGAAGAACTACCGCGCTCGTCGAGGCCCACTGAAGAGGGCCCGTTCCAAGCCCGCGAGCCCCAACGACGGCGCCCAGGACGAGGGGGCCCCAACGAGCCCCAAGCGGCCCAAGACGGCCCCCCCACGACGGCGCACGAAAGCCCGAAGATGCAGCCCGCGAGAAGTGATTTGAGCAAGCTTCGGAATATTTTCCTTCCAAAGTGTCTTCCAGACCTCCCGAAGCCCCCCCGGGAGACGCCAAAAGAGTTCCCAAGAGGCCCCCAACCGACCGCTAGAGGCCCCCTTCTCACTGCCCCTAGGGGGGCCCGGGACGCCCCCAAGAGGTCGTATCCAATATACTTTCAGGAGGAAGGGCCGTGTCAAGTTTTCGGAGGCCCGTCAGGAAGCAGCTTGTAAAACTGATTGGACCATCAATGTTTTTTCCACTCGAGGGCCTTATGGGCGCCCCTGGCAGCCTGCTCGGGCGGGCGCCATTTTCGGCCATCTTGTGGCCCTCTTGTGTCGTCCCGAGGTTTTCCTGGGCAGTCGCGCGGCCGTTTTGGGGGCTTTCGGGGCCGTCTTGGGGCGAGCTTAGTTATGCTCGGGCGGCGCGTGCTTCTTTTGGAGCCGATTGTTCAACAGAGGGCCACTCCAATACGCGCAATCCGTGCAGGCACAGTGGCGGATAGCAGTATTTCGCATCATGGCATATTCAAAACAACACAGAATACAGCATTGCGTTGCATTGCACCGCGTCGCTCCGCATTGCAATGCGTTGCCTTGAGCCTTTCCTGGGGGTCCTTCGTGGAGCCGTACCAAGTTTTTCAAGTGCGCGCGGCCTGAGCGAGGTATCTGGGCATTCGCATGAACGTTTCTGTGCCCGAGGGCGCACCGATAGCCATTTCGGCCCGAGCGAGATTCGAGGCTTGCGCGAGACACGACGCGTGAGAGTGATTTTTCGCTGGCGGCCTTTGGTGAGCGGCTTTCCGGCCCTCGGCGGGGGGCCCTCGTCGCCGCGGCCGGACGCAGCTCGAGAAACGAGTCAGTTTGGACCCTGGGAGGGGCGCGGGGGCCGATTTTGATCGAAAATGTGCGCACCAAAGGTCGTTCTTGCCAGAGGTAATTCCTGCGTGGAGACAGGCTCAGGCCTGTTCCGCGGCGCGCGCGGGGCATCGCGCGGCGGCGCTCGCGAGGGGGCGGGGGGCGGGCGGGCCAGGGGGCAGCTACGCGCATGTTTTTTTACATGAACAACTTGCCTCTTGGCGCGCCCCCGCCGGCCCATCCAGAGACGATGCCAAGGCAAGTAAACAGCAAGCAGGCAAGCAGAGGGGGTGGGATCACATTTCGGAGCAGCAGCTCTCTTTCGAAGAGGGGGGGGGGGGGGGGTGCGGGATGAAGGAAGGAGGAGTGGGAGGGCAGGATGACGGGGGAGGAGGAAACGGGCGAGGCCGGCGGGAGGAAGGACATTGAGGGAAACGCGGAGGGGGGGCGGAGGAAGGGGGCGGGGGGGGGGTGGGGAGGGGGAGGGGGGGGGCGGGGGGGGCAGGGGAGGGGGGGGAGGAGGCGGGAAGAGGAGTGAAAAGGATTGAGAGGATTGGGGGGAGAAGGCGGGGGGCGGCAGGGAGGAGGAGGGAGGAGGAAAGGGGGGGGGGGTGGGGGGGGGGAGGAGGAGGAGGGAGGAGGAGGGGCGAAAAGGGAGGGGGAACGGGGAGGAAGGAGGAGGAGGGAGTGGGGGGGGGGAAGAGGGGGGAGGGATGGGGGGGCGGGGGGATGAGGAGGAGGGCGACGAGGAGGAGGAGGGGGAATTGGCGGACGAAGGGGGAGGATGGCGAGTGGAAGGGACGGGGCCCCTAGACCCCATAGCTCCGAAGCCTTTGGTTTTGGACCTGGCGGCCCACTCGTGTTCAATGTCCCAGTCGGCGGCTTTGAAATCCGGGGCCAGGGGGTCCGGGGCCGAGGGGCCCGAACCCCTGGAGTTATCGTCTTGGATTCAAGGTTGATGCATCCATGGCCCGTGAATCCTTAGCCCGGTAATCTCACGCTTCGGAGCCCAAGGTCAGCGCGACCAGTGGGCCTTGTGGGCCTCAGGGGCCTGTGGGATTCATGGGGCATGTGCGATTTGGGTGGCGTGTGAGACCTGCGGTGTTTTTGCGGATTGTCGGGCCTGTGGCGCCAGTGGGGCACGCTCGATGTGCGGCGCTGGTGCGACATGTGGGACCACGTGGGATTCTGGGACCTGCGGGGCGTGTGCGGTCCATAGTGTTTGTGGAACCTGCGGGGCCTGTGGGGCTTGCGGAGCCTGCGTGGCTTGTGGGTCCTCGGGGTCTTGTTGGATCCTGCGTGGTTTCTGGGGCCTCGGGGGCCTGTGCGCCATGTGGGACTTCTGGGGCCCACGGCGCCGCCCCCCCGGGCCGCTCCCCCGCGCCCTGATGAATCCAGGGCCCGATTATTATCAATTCCCGGTACCAGAATTGACAAGTCTCGGGCCGAAAATAACTTGTGTTTCGCAGACGAACCATTTTAGTAAAGCGGGCACGCCACTTTACTAAAGCGGGCACGCCACTTTAGTAAAGTGGACGAAGGGGTTCGTTTGCTGTAAAATGCCCAGCGTCGTCGCTTTAGTAAGGCGGAGGCGACATTTTACCAAGGTGGACAGGACACTTTAGTTAAGCGGGCGCGCCACTTTACTAAAGCGGGAAAGCCACTTTAGTAAAGCGGGCAAACCCACTTTAGTAAAGCTGAAATCCCGCGCTAGAGAAGCGGAAGAGGCAAGTGCAGTACAGTGGGATTGCGCTCCCGCGGGCCGGGCGCGCGGGGCACGTTAGGACCAAAGGTTCGCCCCGGAGAATGTCGATGCGACGGGGGGGCAGCAGCGGCGGCGACGACGTCGTCGAGAAGCCGCCCCCCCAGCGCGCGGGGACAGCGCGGCGGCGCGCGGAGGGAGGAGCGGGCCTGAATTCCCAGGTGGGGGGAAAACCTCCCAGGCCCCAATGCAAATCCCCAATCGCCCCGAAGAGCCCCGAGGGACCCCAGCACCGCACAAACGGAGCCAACGCCGCACAAACGGAGCCAACGCCGCGCAAACGGAGCCAACACCGCACAAACGGAGCCAACGCCGCACAAACGGAGACAGCACCGCACAAACAGAGCCAACGCCGCACAAACGGAGACAGCACCGCACAAACGGAGCCAACGCCGCACAAACGGAGCCAACACCGCACAAACGGAGCCAACACCGCGCAAACGAAGCCAACACCGCGCGAACGGAGCCAACACCGCACAAACGGAACCAACGCCGCACAAACGGAGCCATCACCGCACAAACGGAGCCAATGCCGCGCAAACGGAGCCCTCCTTCTTTTTACGTTCTCTTCGCGATGATTGCGCTGGGACAAAGACGGCGCAGTGCTCGTAGGAGTGCCGCCACCTTCCAAGAACACCCTCGTCTCCTCGGCCGCCTCGTCGCGCCGCCCCCCTCCCCCGCGCCGCCAGCTTGAGCCGTGGGGGGCCTCGGCGACGGGCGCAAGTGCGATCGCAAATTGAGCGGCCCTGGGGGGGGTTTGAGACCCAGCTTCGCGCTGTCGCCCCGGGTAGCACGGTGGTCGCAGGCGGCCATCGTGGCCGACGCTCAAGGTCGGGGCAATCGCTGGGCAGATCGAGGCCGAGCTCATGGTGATTCCCAGTGGCGCCGCTGGTTCACGCCGCGCGCAATGTCCTGACTGTAGTGGGAATATTCGGGCTTGGACTGAGTTGGAACATGCGGCTTGGCTCTCTGGGCAAGCGGCTTGGAGTTTTTCCGACGCGGCGGAGGGGGGGGGGGGGGGCGCTACAGACCCCCCCCGCGCGCGCGCGCGCGCGCGCGTCGGAATTCTGTGTTGTCCACAAGAGAAAAGTCGATATGCAATTCTAAGAACGGAGTATTAAATTTCTGCGGCTTCTTAAGGGGGCCGACGGACGCGTCGACTCCTTTATTGCGGGCGCTAAAGACCCCCGCCGCGCGCGCGCGTCGGAGTTCTGTGTTGTCCACAATAGAAAAGCCGATATGCAAATCTATAAGTTGAATTCTAAAATTCTGCACGCTTCGCGCATCCCCACCAGCCCATCTCAAAACACCAACTCTTGCGAAGCATGCCGACAGTAGTGTTTTTTCAGGCGTGTTTCCGCCTGCCCCCGCATATTTCACTTGTTCCTCCGCCCTCCCGCCTCCTTGCACATCCTCCTTGCGGTGGGGGCGGGGGGGGGGGGGGGCGAGGCGGAGGAGGGCGGAGAGAATGCGCTCCTCGTGTTTGAGGCGTTTGGGTTTCTCGTCCTGGTGTGAGTCGTTCGGGCCTTTCTTCCTGGTGTGAGTCGTTCGGGCTCTTCGTGGTGTGAGTCGTTCGGGCTCTTCGTCCTGGTGTGAGTCGTTCGGGCTTCTCGTGGTGTGAGTTGTTCGGGCCCCTCGTCCTGGTGTGAGTCGTTCGGGCCCCTCCTCCTTGGTGTGAGTCGTTCGGGCTCCGCGTGGTGTGAGTCGTTCGGGGCCCTCGTCCTGGTGTGAACGTCCGTGTTCGTGCTCCTCTGTAAGTAGTAGTAGTAGTAGTAGTAGTAGTAGTAGTAGTAGTAGTAGTAGTAGTAGTAGTAGTTATTAGTAGTAGTAGTAGTAGTAGTAGTAGTAGTAGTAGTAGTAGTAGTAGTAGTAGTAGTAGTAGTAGTAGTAGTAGTAGTAGTAGTAGTAGTAGTAGATGTCTTTTGGGAGCCTCTTGGAGGCCTTTTGGGGCGTCTTGGGGGCCTCTTGGCGGCCCCGGGGGCTGCTGGGAGCGTCTTGGGTGCCTTGGGGGAGCCTCTTCGGGCCTCTTGGGAGCCTCTTGGAAGCCGTTTGGGGCGTCTTGGGGGCATCTTGGCGGCCACGGGGGCTTCCAGGGGCGTCTTGGGTGCCTCGGGGGAGCCTCTTGGGGCTTCTTGGGGGCCTCTTGGGGGCCTCTTGGGGGCCTCTTGGAGGCGTTTTGAGGCCTCCTGGAGCTCTTTGGGAGGGGTCTGGGAGGTATCTTGGGGCCATCTTTCGGGCGGTCGATCGCAGCTGGGGCGAGCATTTTTCTGCCCCCCCCCGTCGGGGCCACAATCCTCGTGAGGGGTGCCGAATTTTAGCTGGGTCTTTAAGGGGGCCGACGGGCGCGTCGACTTTTCTACAGTGGGCGCTAGAGACCCCCGACGCCCGGGCGCGCGTCGGAGTTCTTTGTTGTCTGCGCCACAAATAAGAAAAGTCGGAAGGTGGTTCGAGATGCAATTCTACAAACTGAATTCTAAATTTCTGTTTTTAAAAGAGGAGGCCCGACGGGGCGTGGTATACTTTTTTTATTGTGGGCGCTTAAACAGACCCCCCCGCGCGCGCGCGCGCGCGCGCGGTCGGAGTTCTGTGTTGTCCACAATTAACTAGTCGATATCAATTCTAAAAACTGAAATGTTAACATTCTGTGGGCTCTTTAAAGGAGGCCGACTGGCGCGTCAACTTTTCTGCGCGTCAACTTTTCTATCGCGGGCGGCTGGATCCCCGACGCCGCGGCGAGGGCGCGTCGGAGTTCTTCGTTGTCCACATAAAAAAAGTCGATATGCGGTTCTACAAACTGAATGCTAAAATTTCTGTGCTCTTTAAAGGAGCCGACGAGCCGTCGACTTCTCAGACCCCCGCCGCGCGCGCGTTCGGAAGTTCTGTGGGTTTGCCCACAAAGAAAAACAAAGTCGATGTGCAAATCTAAAAACTCTGAATTTATTAAGAATTCTGTCCGCTCTTCACGGAAGGCGGGCGGGCGCCGTCGACTCCTACTACTGTGGCACTTGGCAAGACCCCCGGCGCGCGCGGGGCGTCGGAGTTCTTGTGGTTGTCCACAACAGAAAAAGTCGACATTGCAATCTCAATTCTAAGAACGGAGTTTTAAATCTCTGTGGCTTCTTAAGGGGGGGCCGACGGGCGCGTCGACTTCTCTATTGTGGGCGCTAAAGACACCCGCCGCGCGCGCGCGTCGGAGTTCTGCGTTGTCCACGCTAGAAAAGTCGATGCGCAAATCTAAGAACTGAGTTTTTTTTTTTTTTTTGGGTGGCCGTCGGGCGCGTCGACCTCTCTATTTTGGGCCCTACAGGTCCCCGACGCGCGCGCGCGCTTCGGAGTTCTGTGTTGTCCACAATAGAAGAGTCAATCTGCAAATCTAAAAACTGAATTCTAAAATTCTGTCGCTCTGTAAGAGGCCGACTTGCGCGTCGACTTCTCTATTGTGGGCGCTGCAGACCCCCCACGCGCGCGCGCGTGCGCGCGCGCGCGCCGGAGTTCTTTGTTGTCCACAATAAAAAAAAGCCGATATGGAATTCTAAAAACTGAATTCCAAATTTCTGTGTGTGTTTCAGGATGCCGACGGGCGCGTCGACTTCTCTTTTGTGGGCGCTACAGACCCCCGACGCGCGCGCGCGCGCGTCGGAGTTCTGTGTTGTCCACGATAGAAAAGTAGACGTGCAATTTTAAAAACCGCATTCTAAATTTCTGTGGCTCTTTAACGAGGCCGACGGGCGCGTCGACTTTTCTATTGTGGAGACTACAGAACTCGCGCGCGCGCGTCGGAGGTCCATAGCAGGCTGGGCCCATCTGTCGGGCCGCCCGGCGTCGCCGTCGCGTCGCGCGCGGGGGGCGGGGAACGGGCTGTGTCTCTGTCGCGGCCCCGCCGGTCGCTGTCGCGCCGTTGGCCAGGCCGACATGCGCAGGTATGTGCAATCCATGTGTCTGGCCACCCCCCCCGTCGCCGTCGCACCGCGCGGGGAGTTCCGGAAACAAACGAACTGTCTATCTGTCGCGGCCTCGGCGGCCGCTGCCGCACCGTCGGCGAACGTGCCCGGTTGCGCGTTGTGCATCTGTTTGGCCACCCGCCGTCGCCGTCGCACCGAAAATTGCCCGCCACGCGCGGTTGAACTTCACTGTCCACGGCGCGCTCATCGCACATCGAGCAACTTTATGCAATCATTTCTCAATAGTTCCGCGCGGCGGACAGACCGTTTTTGCGCGTCCGTCCGCGACGGGCCCGTCGCCGCCGCATCGGAGAGATCAGATTGGAAGGCGCCCCCTCATTGCATCTCGCCAACGGGGAAAATTACGTCGCGCCCATGGAGAAGATGAGTCGCACCCGCTGCGAAAATCAATCGCACCCACGGAAATGAATCGTGGTCGCGGAAAAATACATCGCGCCCGCAAACCGCGCCCGCGGAGTAAAACCAATAGCACCCAGGGAATATGAATTCGCGCCCGCGGAAAAACTCGCGCCCGCGGAGAAAAAACAATCGCGCCTTCGGAGAAAACATCGCGCGCGCGATGAAAATAAATCGCGCCCGCGGGGGGGGGGGGGAACCGCGCCCGCGGAGCAAATTAACCACAACCACGGAGAAACTGATTCGCAGCCACGGAGAAAATAAATCGCGCCCGCGGAGAAAATCAATCGCGCCCACGGAGAGAACGCGCCCCTGGGGAAAATGCATCGCGCCCGCGGGGAAAGTACATCGCGCCCTCGGAGAGAATAAATCGCACCCACGGGGGAGACAAACCGCGCGCGCAGAGAACATAATCGCCCAAACGCAACCACCCCTTCCCGCGAGACGGGCGCCAGAGATGGACATCTGCCCGATGCAATCGCGCCCGCACTTGGCGCCGCGCGCAAGCGCGAGCGAATGGAACGGAATCTGCTACCGCCGCGCTGGTAAGCGCCGCGCCGCGCGCACGGCAAACGCCAAGTGCGTGCCCGACCCATCCTATAGCAATGACTGCTATAACAAAGACTGGCCATCTCGAGGTGACACATGGCGCGGTGACAGTT
>CAUYUJ010007361.1:0-27917 GCA_963575745.1 Prorocentrum cordatum
CGACCTAGCCCTAAAGCCGCGGGGCGCCCGAGAGCGTGCAGGCTTGCTCAGAAGGCGGCGGCGGGGCGCTTGAGAAGCCGTCTGGCCTTCTGAGAAGCAGCGTCCTGCGTCGGAGAGAGCTCCGGAAGCTGCCCGGAAGGCCAGAGGCCTCCTGTGCCCTCCGCTAAGGCCCGCCCCCTCGGCCTTCCCCCACCCAGGCGCGCCGTCGAGAGGAGGACACGATGGCCAGGAACGTTGGCTGAGCATGCTGCTCCGCCGAATCCTATGGCCAGGAACGTTGGCTGAGCATGCTGGTCCGCCGATCCTGGCCCACCTCGCTTCGGCGCGGCACTCTGCCCGCGCCCTTGGCTCCCGAGCGTCATGCTCCCGCGCTTGCCGGTCTCCCCGCCCCGCGGAGCACGGAGCGGCACGCCGTCGGCTTGCAGGGCACGGCGTGTCGCCCGGGCCGCCGCCGCGACACGCTGGGCAGGAGCTCCTGGCCGTGCCGAGGAGGCAGTAGGGAAGGATGGGGGCCCAGAAATATACACGACCACCACCTCCCTCCCCCCCTCCTTCTCGCTGGAAAGAGGAGAGAGGAGGAATCGGATCGACGTGGTGGTGGTGTGTATTCTTTGGGCCCCCAGAGTAGGATGGGACGGAGGAATCAGGATGCGACTCCTGGGAGGTTGCATTCAGAATCGGCGCTTGTATATTCCTGGTCGACAATCCGTCTCATCTGGCTGAATCCCGTTGGACCTGTTGTGATCCTGCTTCATTTGATGTCATCTCCTTGAGTCTGGCCTAGTCTTGGGCTCAGTCCGGCCTCGTCCGGCTCAATGCCCCCTAAGTCTGGCCTTATAGTTACTGATTGTTCTGTCGAAGACATCACAGACGCTGCCTCCCAAGATGTGGGAGGAAGGAGAGCTGCGGGAGGAGGGAGGGCGCATCGGCGGTGGTTGTCCCCTCCATCCGCAGGCCTGCGGCGTGATTCCCGAGAGCGCCCCGGACCAGTTCCTGGATGGCCTCGAGGTCGAGAGGCAGCGCGGGATCACGGTGAAGGCGACCGCCCGCCGGGCCGACGCGGAGGAGGCGGAGGAGGCGAAGGGGAGGAGGTGCAGGAGGGCGAGGAGGAGCATGGTGGTGGCGGCGATTGCGGTCGGGAGCTTTGGCTTGGCGTGTCGCCCCGCCAGTTCTGGCCCACCTCGCTTCGACGCGACACGCTACCCACATTCAACGTCCCCGAGCCCAGCGTTAAGTCGGGCGTGTCCCTCTACAGGAGGCAGGGTCAAAAATAGTTTTAAAAAAATTATGTTGACGATTTTTCGACCATTTCTGAATCTCTTTGGAATGCTTTTTGACTAGCGTCCCGCGCCTCTCAGCAGCCTCCCGCCCTGCGGAGCGGAGCGACACGCCATCAACTCGAAAGGCATCATCCGCCAGCGCCGCCGAGAAGGCACCTTCGTAAAAGAGGAGAAGAGGAGGAGGAGGAGGAGGAGGTGGAGGAGGAGGAGGAGGAGGAGGGAGAAAATGAGGAGGTGGAGAAAGGGGAGAGAAAGAGGAGGAGGAAGGAGAAGGAGGAGGAGGAGGATAGGAAGGGAGGGAGGAGGATGAGGGAGGAGGAGGAGGGAGGAAGAGGGGTGAGGGAGGAGGAAAAGGGGAGTGGAGGGGTAGGAGGAGGAGGAGGGAGGGAGGATAAGTACAGGGGCGTGTGAGTCGCAGGGCCGCAGGCCCAGGGTTTCCTGGGTCGGCCCGGCACCCCCCCCCCCCCCTGGCGGCGCTCAGAGCCGCGCCGCACCATGGCGCGCTGCGCGCGCCATGGGGAGGGGCGCCCAGCGCCGTGCAGTCGCGTGTCCCTCCATCCTCTGGGAGGGGAGCAAGACAAAGGCAGGAGGAGGAAGGGGAGGAGGAGGAGGAGGAGGAGGAGGAGGAGGAGGAGGAGGAGGAGGAGGAGAAGGATGAGGAGGGGGTAGCGGAAGAGGAGGAGGAGGGGGTAGCGGAAGAGGAGGAGGAGACCCCAGGGGTCCAGGGACGGTCGTCCCGCGAGGCCCTCCTGTGCGGGGGGCTCACGGGTTCATTTCCGGTCCGCCTCAGGCTGCTGCGCAGAGGAGGAGGCTGGATATGTCAAGCGCTTGCCGTGGACGGGTTCCTAAAATGCCGGGTCGTCTTCTGCTGGCTCCGCGGCCCAAGGGAGTGGGGAGGCCGAGGTCGGGGAGCACCAATCGAAGAGAGGACAGCGTCGGAGGTCTGAGAACGGGCGGGTCTCCGGAGGGTCCGCAGGGGGGACCATCGGAAGCCTCTTGGGTGCAAAGGGCCAACACTGTCGAACATGTCCGGCTGCCTGCGGCAGGTCCCGCCACCGTGCCAGCCCAGCATTCTGGGATGCCGTCACGTGTGGCACCGGGAGGGGGCACTGAAGGCAATGGCGGCCGTGTTGTGTGACACCTCGTGTCTCCAGGCTTGGGAGAGCCGTGACGAAGATTATGAGGATGATGGGGATGATGACGATTGTGCTGATGGTGGTGCTGCTGCTGCCGCTGCTGATGATGATTTTGATGATGATGATGTTGCTGATGATGGCGATGATGATGATGATGATGATGATGATGATGATGATGATGATGACGATGATGATGATGATGATGATGATGACGGTGATGCTGATGGTGATGATGATGATGACGATATTCATGATGATGATGGTGATGATGATGATGCTGATGATGATGGTGAGGAGGACGAGAATGAGGATGCGGAAGAGGACGATGATGACGATGATGACGATGATGACGACGACGACGACGATGATGATGATGATGATCATCATGGTGATGATGGGGGTCGTGATGGTGGTGGTGATGATGTTGGTGATAGTGATGATGATGTTGATGATGCTGATGATGATGATGGTGGTGGTGGTGATGATGATTATGATGACGACGACGATGAGGATGATGCTCATGATGATGGTAATGATGACGATGAAGATGATGACCATGCTGACACTGATGATGATAATGATGGCTGTGGCGGTGATGATGATGAGTATGATGCTGTTGAATATGCTGCTTCTGGTGGTGATGATGTTTCTGACGATGAGAATGATGATGATGGGGACGATGGTGACGATGATGGTGAAGACGATGAGGAAGATGAAGATGACGATGCATATGATGATGATGATGATGATGATGATGATGATGATGATGATGGTGATGCTGATGCTGATGACGATGGTGCTGCTGATGATGATGAGGAGGAGGATGCTGATGATCATGATATTGATGATGGTGGCCGTGATGCTGATGATGATGAGGGTGTTGATGATGTTGCTGATGCTGCTGCTGCTGATTATTGTGATGATCATGAGGATGAGGATGATGATGATGCTGGTGATGATGGTGGTGATGATACTGATGATGATGATGTTGATGATGATGATGATGGTGATGATGGTGATGATGATGATGATGATGATGATGATGATGACGACGATGATGATGATGATGATGATGATGATGATGATGATGATGATGATGATGAGGATGATGATGATGGTACTGACGAGGAGGGAGAGGAGGATGAGGAGGAGGAGGAGGAGGAGCAGGAGGAGGAGGAGCTGCAAGAGAGGAGGAGGAGGGGGAGGAGGAAGAGGAGGAGGAGGAGGCAACTCGTTTGGGCCGCCTTGCGGCTGCCTTGGCCTCCTGTGAGGCAGTCTTGGGGGTCCCTTGAGGCCCTCGGTCGGCTGTGGGCCCTGTTACGCCAGTTTGGGGCTCTCTTGGGCCGTCGTTGGGCCATCTTGGCTGTATGGCGGGTGTCTGGGGGTCCCTCTGGGTGCCATCTTGGGCCGTCTTGGGTCCTCTGAGGCCATCCTGGGTCCCACGGGAGACCCTCTTGGGCCGTCTTGGGGCCGTTTGGGATGCCTCTTGGGCCAGTGTGGAGAAGTCCTCCTGGCCCGTCGTCAGCTGACGTCAGCCCGAAAAGGGCAGAATGCGAAACTCACGCACACACCCAAGAGAGATCAATGCGTTTAGGTTCTTCTGGCCCTGCGTGAGTTCATCTTGTGGCCCTTTGGGGCCCTTTGGGAGGCATCTTGGGCCGTCTTGGATCAATAGTCGGCCGCTTCGGGGCAAGCTTGGGCCGTCTTCGAGGCACCTTGGGCCATCTTAGTGTCTTTGGTTACCTGCAAGGGCCGTTTTGGAATCTCGGGCCACATAGTTTAACGAGGCGTGGGAGGCTCTCGAGCGTTTGGGAGCAGCGCTTGGGAATGCGGGAAGTGCACGGTCCTCGAGCGGATGCGCGTGGTATAAAGGGTCTAGGTGTTAGCAGCCATGCGGGAAGTGCACAATCTTCGAGCGGGGGTGCACGGATTGAGGGCTTCACGCATCAGCTGCCATGCGCGAAGTGCACCAATTATCAAGCGGGCACGCGTTGCAAGGGGGGTGCAGACATTAGGTGCCATGCGGGAAGTGCATCATCGTCGAGCGGGCACGCGTGGCATGGGGTTTAGGCATTAGCTGCCATGCTGGAGGTGCACCATCCTGAGAGCGGGCACGAGAGAAGTGGTCTCGGGAAGTAGGCGCGATGCACGCAGGAGTCTGCGGTGGGGAAGGGGGAGGCCCTTTTCCAGTCAACCCCCATAGTACGGATGATTCACTTTCCAAGGTGACCCTTGCATCCTTCCCCGTCGGCCCATCATTGGCCGCTTTCGTTGGCCGCGTTTCTCTCGCAAAATGTTGGCATGGCCGTCCGAGGCCCTTGCATCCTCATCGCGCGTCCTTATTGTATTGGCTGGCTGTAGTAGAACTCAGAGAACCCTACCAGGCAGACCTTGGCATTCTTCCACGCTTCAACGTGCCAGGGAGCACGGTGGCAGATCTACCGCTCTGGCTCCACAGAGTTGAGCGGACTGGAAAGATTCCATCGGTCTCCGTAGGACTCCATTGGGACCCATTGGACGCTATTCGCCTCCGTTGGACTTCATTGGGCTAGGTGCCTCCATTGGCCCCGTGGACCCCATTGGACTCCATTCGACTCGTGTTGGTCTCCCTACTAGGACTCCAGTGGACTGGATGGCGGACACCATTGCGATCCATTGGATTGTATACCCAGTAGAACACCTTGGACTCCATTGTGATACCCACACCGAGCTCCATTGGACGCTATCGTAATCCAGTGGACTCCATAGAACCTCATTTTATTTCATCAGATCCTGTTGGCCACCAGAGTAGCATTGGACGCCATTGGCCTCTAATGGACTCCATTGGACTATTAGACGCTATTGGAATACATTCGACCCTATCGGCCTCTTTTTGACCTCAGTAGACTCCAGTGGACAATGTCGCAATCGATTGGACGTGATACCCATGTGACCACATTGGACTCCAATGACATTCCCATGTTGATTGTAATTGGGTACCATAATTTCAGTGGGCCCCATAGAGCTCCGTGGAACTCCATTCGACCCCATTGGCCACCATTGCAATTCATTGTGGACTACGTTGGGCCCCATCGGAGACAAGGGCTCCATCGGACTACAGTCGACCCCAGTTGTCCCCGCAGGAGTTCATAATATCCCATTGGGCACCATTGCAATCCGTTGAACTTCGTAGGACCCCATCGAAGTGCTCATAAAACTCCTTCGGACCCCGTTGGAAGACCCAAGCCGGACTCCCATGGACACCACTGCACTTCACTGAACTCCATTGCTGCGTGCTCCTGCCTCCAGGAGGCGGCCCGAGAACGCAGGAGGAGGCAGGAGAAGGCTGGGACAGGAGAAGGATGAGAAGGAGGAGGAGGAGGAGGAGGAGGAAGAGGAGGAGGAGCAGGAGGAGGAGAAGGGCGAGGAGGTGGAGGAGGATGCTGGGACAGTAGGCAGCAGGAGGAGGAGGAGGAGGAGGAGGAGGAGGAGGGACGGAGGAAGGAGCGGGGGAGGAGGAGGCTGGGACAGGAGGCAGGAGGCAGGAGGAGAGGGAGGAGAACGGCCGCGGGCCCACCCGAGACCCGGAGAGAGGCCCCGCGGCGGCCCCCGAGGCCCAGACGTGCTCGATGCTCTTCCGGTCGCAGCGCGACGGTCAGGAGAGCCGCTGCGCGGCGCCCCGGGGGGGCGCCTCTCGGCCGTCCCCCGGGGCGGAAGGGGGAGGGAGGAAGGGAGGGGGAGAGGGGGGGGGGAAAGCCTTCTCCCCTCCCCCTCCCCCCTCCCTCATCACCTCCCTTCCCCCTTCCTCCCGCCCTTGCTCCTCTTCCCTTCCTCTCCCGCACCCCTTGCTCCCCCCTGTCTCCCTTCCTCTCTTCCTCCCGTCATCATCATCATCATCATCATCATCATCATCATCATCATCATCATCATCATCATCATCATCATCATCATCAGCATCATCCTCTCCAGAAGAGGGGGCATGTGCAGAGAGGGTGAAACTCCTCCTCCTCCTCCTCCTCCTCCTCCTCTTCCACCTTCCTGCTCCTCCTCCTCCTCCTTCTACTCCTCATCCTCTTCCTCTTCTTCCTCCTCCTCCCCCTCCTCATCCTCCTTCTCTTCCTCTTCCTCCTCCTGGAGCGAGAGGGGAGTTGGCAAGCTGGGTGCGCTCGCGCCATATCTGACATCCGATGCCTTCCTTCCATCCCTTCCGACAGCGCTGATGTTGCTTTTTGTCCGCGGACGCGTGTCACAGCCGACCTGAAACTCCACAACACGACCCCTTCGTGTTATGCGCAATCGGAAAGGGGGAGCTGCGTACACATGTAGGGGGGAGAGGAGGAGGAGGAGGAGCAGGAGGAGGAGGAGGAGGAGGAGGAGGAGGAGGAAGAGGAGAAGGAGGGCAGGAGGAGGAGGAGGAGGAGGAGGAGGACGGAGAGGAGGAGGAGGAGGAGGAGGAGGAGGAGGAGGCGAAGGACGAGGAGGAGGCGAAGGAGGAGGAGGCGGTGGGTGAGCAGGAGGATGAGCAAGAGAAACATGAGGAGGATGAGGAAGGAGGAGGACGAAGTCGAACAGCAGCAGCAGCAGCAGCAGGAGCTGGAGCGGAAGGAGTGAGAGAAGCAGGAGGGCACCAGGGGAAGTCGGAGGAGGGAATCGAGGGCGGCGACAACGATCAAAAAGGAGTCGGAACCAGATAAGTGGGCTTCTGCGTTGGGGCGAGAGCGCCGTCCCGAACGACGGGAGCACAGCGCCGATCCGAACATGAGGCCCACGCTGCAGCGTTAGTGCCATCTTCAGACACCAGATGCAGTCGGATTTGTGCGCTCATACGGACGAGAGAGAAAACAAACACGCTCCCCACATGTTGTGCGTGGCATGCATGGCTGCACGTGGAGAGGGCGGGATAGCTTCCAGACAAGAGTCCTGGGAGATAGGCTCGACTCTTCAGCGCCGTTCGCGTGCACGCCACTGGAGGTACTTCAGTGGCTTCACGCCTGCGCCGCCGAGCTTGTCATCGCGCTGCCGTGTCGGCTCCCCCCCGCCTCCCACAAATGGCACGGACAACAAGAACATACAACTGAGAGCGACGGGGCAGAACGGTCATTCACTGCCCCTGGGTTCGTGGCTGAAGAATGGTTCCGCGATGCGGATTATTGTTGTTGCTGTTTGTTTGTTTGCTTATTTGTGTGTGTTGTTGGTGATGGTGTTGTTGATGGCGTTGTTGCTGTTGGTGGTGTTATTGCTGCTGTTGTTATTGTTGGTGGTGGTGGTGTCGTTGTTGTTGGTGGTGCTGCTGCTGCTGTTGTTGTTGTTGTTGTTGCTGCTGCTGTTGTTGTTGTTGTTGTTGTTGTTGTCGTTGTGGTTGGTGTTGTATGTGTTGTTGTTGCTGCTGTTGTTGCCTATGCTGTTGTTCTTGCTGCTGCTGTTGTTGACGTTATCGTTGTCGTTGTTGTTGCTGCTGGTGGTGTTGATGCTGTTGCTGGTGTTGTTGGTGTTGGTGGTGGTATTGCTGCTATTGTTGTTGGTGGTGATGTCGTTGTTGTTGGCGTTGTTGCTGTGGTTGGTGTTGTACGTGTTGTTGTTGTTGTTGTTGTTGTTGTTGTTGTTGTTGTTGTTGTTGTTGTTGTTGTTGCTGTTGTTGTTGTTGTTGGTGGTGGTGCTGTTGTTGTTGTTGCTGCTGCTGTTGTTGTTGCTGCTGCTGTTGTTGGCGTTGTCGATGTTGTTGTGTTGTTGTTGTTTTTGGTGGTGTTGTTGTTATTGCTGTTGTTGTTATTGTTGCTTGGCGCCATCCCTCCCGCGACCCAGCCCGCGACCCACCCACGACCCACCCCGCGACCCGCCCGCGACCCACCCGCGACCCACCCGAGACCCCCCCGCGACCCCCCGCAACCCACCCGCGACCCGGCCCGCGACCCTCCCGCGACCCAACCGCGACACACCCGCGACACACCCGCGACACAGCCCGCGACCCACCCGCGACCCACCCGCGACCCGCCCGCGGCCCACCCGCGACCCACCCGCGACCCGCCCGCGACCCACCCGCGACCCACGCGCGACCCACCCCGCGATCCACCCACATTGCTTTAACGAAGCATCGGCGCCTGCCACGGGCTCGTTGCATAAGGCGGGCTTCTTCAGAGCCTCGCACACTGCAGACGCCCCCGCCGCCCCCTCACTCTTACCCGCGACTGCGGGGTGCTGCGCAATGGCTCCACATAGGGGGCCACATGCGAACCCTACCCCATACCCCCCTCAGAAATCGTGGGGGGCAGGGGTATAGGGTTCGCACGTGGCCCCCTACCACAAAAGTCAGGGGAGAGAGAGGAGCGCAGTGCTCACGGTGCCTGCCTGCCGAGGGCGAGTAGGGGGCCACATGCGAACCCTACCCCTGCCCCCTCAGAAATCGTGGGGGGCAGGGGTATAGGGTTCGCACGTGGCCCCCTACCACAAAAGTCAGGGGAGGGAGAGGAGCGCAGTGCTCACGGTGCCTGCCTGCCGAGGGCGAGGGGAGGGCACCCCCACGCCGCGGCCGTCCCTGCGCTGCCGGAGGCCCGCGCGTGCGCGCAGGACGCCTTGACCAGCTCGCCCTGCCGGGGGCCCCGGCGGCCGCCCTGGGGCCGCGCCCCCGAGCGGGGCGCTCCGCCGAAACTCAGGAGGGAAAGAATCACACAGACACAATGAATCGTCGACTCCCAGGAACATGTGGAGAAAAATCTGGGAAGTGGGGGGGAGGACGAAAACCCAGAAAATATGGGAAAATATTGGGAATCCTGATATGTGTGTGTATTTCTTTGTGTGTCCCAGGGCCCCTTCATCTTCGTCCACCTCGCTTCGGCTTCGGCTCGGCCCCAGGGGGGCCTGAAATCGAAGAGCCGCCCCCGGGGGCGCGCCGAGCCCAGCGAGGCGAGATTGCCTCTCCAGGCCGGCCGAGGCTGCCCCGAGAAGGGCTCAGAGGCCGCTGCTCGCCCCCACCGGGATCGGCTGCGCGCAGGAGCGACCCTTCGCCTGGCGCGGGCTCATTCATCGGGGCCCCCGGGGCCGTTGAGCGCAGTCCGATGGCAGCGGCTTGCGCGCTTGGGTCTGGCCCCCCAGCCGCGCCCCCCTGAAGCTGCGCACTGCAGGTCCCTCTTGCCCAGGGTCGCTCCTCGCGCGCAGCCGATGGGCGTGCCTCACGCTGCCCTGGAGTGGCTCGACGCGCTCCCAGGACGGACCTCCGACCCCCCCGAGGCCCCCGGAGGGTAGCTCCAGGGTGCCTTGTGCATCTTGCGAGACGGCCCAGCAGGGACCAAGCAGGGCCCCAGGGCGGCCCAAGAGCCCTCCTGGAAGGCCGACGACGGGGACCTCGAGAGGCCCCAAGCGGCTCCAAGAGGCCCCCAAGGCGCCCCAACCCCCTCGGGGCCGCTCGGGCTGTCTTCCGGGACTCCTGAGGCCGTCTTGGCCCGTCTTTGGACCATCGCTGCAGGATCGGAGCCACGTGAGCACTCGAGCCGATTAAGCTACGGACCAATGGGGGCCACCGGGAAACCTTGGGCCCAGGGCCTCAAGGCAACCTGGTCCGCCGCCACCGGTCACCAGAGCTGTGAGAATCTGCGGAGCTCCCACGCTGCACGCCGCAGTCTGCAGTCTGCCACCCTGAGAGTCGTTTTCTGATAGCCCCTGGGCCCAGCAAGGGCCCGCGGAGGCCGAGAGTTGTCCAAAGCCCTCCGTCGTGATTCTTCCACGACGAGGGGATGTCGGGGTCGTCCTCGTCCCACTCCTCCGCCCGGCAGGACTATCTCTTGAACCTCATCGACACCCCAGGCCACGTTGACTTTTCCTACGAGGTGTCCCGCTCGCTGAACGCCTGCCAGGGGGCGGTGTTGCTGGTCGACGCCGTGCAGGGCATCCAGGACGGCTGGGGGAGCAGGGCGGACATTTGGGCAGACGGTTATTGTTGAACATTTTGTGGTAGCGTGTCGCGCCAATGATTGTTGCCCACCCCGCCTCGGCGCGACACGCTGTCCACTTCGCGGTCCCGAGGCGTTCACGTGCCGAGCTCTTCCGAGCTTCCGCCCCGTGGAGCGGAGCGACACGCCATCCGCTTGCAGGGCAGAGCGTGTCGCAAGGGCCGCCGTGGCGACACCGCTATCCAAGAGTCCCCGACCGTGTGAGGAGGGGGAAGACGCGGCGGAGGAACAACCATCGGCACAACCACACATTATCTCAGCTCCGCGAGGATTTCTCGGATCGGCGCTGGACCTCTCTGGGGCCGCCCCTGGCGCGCTCCGCGCGACAGGAGGGGGCCCAGCGCAGAGCCAAGAAATCCGCACGAACCTCTGAAAGTTAATGCTTACGCAGATTGTCCCTCTTCTGAGGGGAAGGAGGGGAGGAGGAGGAGGAGGAGGAGGAGGAGGAGGAGGAGGAGGAGGAGGAGGAGGAGGAGGAGGAGGAGGGGAGGAGTGAGTGCCCTTTGGGCTACTCACTGCTGAGTTGCGTCTCCCCCCTGGGCCCCCAATGAGTCCCAAGGAAGCCTCCTCTGCCTCCGGTCCTCTCCCACCAGCTCTCCCTCCCCACCTCCTCTCCCCTCCCTCCCACTGTCCTCCTCTTCTCAGGAGGGAAAGAAACACACACAGACACAATTAATCGTCGATTCCCAGGAAAATATGGAAAAATATGGGAAGTGGGGGGGAAGACGAAAACCCCCCCAAATACTGGAAAATATGGGGACTCCGGTTATTTGTGTGTATTTATTTGTGTGTCCCAGGGCCCCTTCATCTTCGTCCTCCTTGTTTCGGTCAGGCTCACTTTGCGCATCGCCATGGCCTTGGGCACATAACAAAATGGTGGCATACCGTGAAAGAAAAAGGATAGTGGATGCCAGGAAGGGCGACGATGAGACGAGAGAAGGCCAGAAGCGTTGCGCCACGAGTCTCGGATGCGTAGACGGACCGGTCCAGTCGTCAGCAGAGTCCTCCCCGTCCGCAGCGGGACCGCAGTATCCCTGCCCCCCGTCAGGGGGCTGGGGGATCGAAAAGGTGGTCCAGGCGGGAGGCATCGACCCCTCAGTCTCTGCCAGGACAGCCCTCTCAGTCTGCGAAGTGCTTCTCTTCCCCTCCATCCTCGCTTCCTCTTCCTCGTTCTCCGCCTCCTTTGTCATCCCCTCCTCCCTCCACCCCATTTCCTATATATATATATATATATAACTTTCCCTTGTCGCACCCCCAGACGTATCCGTATGTATGTCGGGCCGGGCGTTTCGCGGGAGACTTCTCAGCGTCAGATCTCCAACACCTGCAGGGATGGAGAGCCAGTCGTTGTTTAAACATGCGGCGGTCGCCCCCACGCCGCGCACCTTCGTCGTACAACATGCTACGACTGCGGGCAGAGAGGCCCGTCGTTCTTTTCAATGCGGCCCTCGCCTGAGCGCCGCGCACCGTCGTCCTTCCTCCAAAATTTTGGCCCCAGGCCCCGTGGAGACTCCTTAGGAGTGAGGGCTGAGGCTCAGGGTCGGCCACGCGCAGAAGGGGGGGGGCAGGGGGTGGGGGGAAGGCGTCTTAGAAGCACCCCTGCTTCTCAGAAGGTGCGGGCCCTGTCTGTAGATGTAAGGCCGCTGCCTTCTAAGAAGCACCCTCCTAAGAAGCCTTCGCCTCTCCCTCTGCCCCCTTGTGCGCCCCGCCAAGAGGGGATTGGGCAAAAGACCTGAGGGCACGCCCACTCCGTGCCCAGAGGCACGGTGGCGGATCGTTCTCGTCTGTGCTTTCGCAGGCTGCGTAAGGGCCCTTCCGCCGCCAAGGGTATAATTTGGTCTGGTCCTCCTCCTCCTCCTCCTTCTCCTCGTCCTCGTCCTCGTCCCCCTTCTTCTCCTCCTCCTCCTGCTTCTCCTCCTCCTTCTTCTTGACAGCGATCGCGGTTCGCGCGAAACCGAAGCCTCAAATTCATCGCTGCAGTTGGTCTGCAGTGTGTTCATCGTTCTGTGTCCTAGTGGCCTTCCCTGATGCTTTTTGTATGTACCCTGATCACCTGAGCTTCCGAGACAGCACAGCAGTTTGTGTGTCCTGTCGACGCGGCGGCGACATCAGCGCAGGCGTTCAAGGTTGAACGCCGCCTGTGACCTGGAGTCTGCCGATATCACCGGGTTGTGTGTATACTCGCTGTTTTGCTGGACTTCGGCTGTGTTTTGCTTTTCGTTTTGGCAGGGAGGTACTGGAAAACAGGCAGAGCAAAACGAACAACAAAACGACAACACAACGAGAAACAGCTTTTAGGCCCAGCCCTGCGATATCGGGCGAGCTTTCGCGATCGGAGAGCCCCGATCGTTCAAGGCTGAGCGGCCCGCGCGTTCTCAGAAGCCAGCGCAGACCTCGTTGCGGCACGAGCCTGCCGTACCCAACGCCGCCCGTTTATCACCGGTCGGGGCGCTGGTGCCATCATCCCGGCCAGGAGAGCGTGCGGTCTCGCGGGTGCACTCGCGCATCGCCGACCGGCGATGCGTCCCCGACTCAAGGTCGGTGTTCATCCCGCCCTGGACCAGTATGGTACTCCAGATTTCGTAATAAAAGGGAGGGGGTCTGATTTCGGGGGGGGTCTCTTCCAGGCTATCTTGGAGAGCCTGGGGGGGTCTGGGGACGATGTTTTGGAGGGTTCTCCCACGGGGGAGGTCTGAAATGGCTTGTCTTGGAGGGTCCAGACCCCCTCCCTTTTATTACGAAGTCTGGAGTAGGTTCGCGTCATGTCGACGCGGCGGCGACCTTGGAGCGGGAGTTCAAGGTTGAACGGCGCCGGTGGCCCAGAATCGTCCTATGCCGAGCGATCCGCGGTATAGGGGGGGAAGCCGCGATGGGTCAAGGTGGAAGGGTCCACGCAGTGTCAGAAACCACTGTCGATGTCGTGACGACGCGAACCTGTCCTTTGCCTATTGAGATCCTCTTTGGTACCTCGCGTAATGTTTTGAGGGCCTCCTGAGCTCCTTCTGGGGGCTTCCTCGAGGCACCCTGCAACACGAAAATGTACGCACGAAGCTAAACGTATCCCACCAGCCCTGTGGGCGAAGCTGGTCTAGCGCACCTTTTTTGTCCCCGTTCACCCTGGCCGTTAAGAATTGATTTTGCCCCCCCCCCCCCCCCCCATGACTGTGGGGATTTGGGGCCGGGGCCGGCCTTCCAGATCCGTGATGCACAGCTTGGTCGGGAGGCTGCTGGAGGTGACCTGGGCCCAAGGTGAACCCAGCTTCTGCAGTGAGGCCCAGATGACCCCCAGAGCTTCCTGTCGAGAACGGGGGCGCCTCGGGCCAGGATTGCCCTTGTCAACTTCGTACTTGGGGGCGGTGGGGGTGCGTGTGTCGACTGGCTCTGTCTAGCGTTAAGTCGGGCGTGTCCTTCTACAGGAGGAAACTTCAAAAATAGCAGAAAAATAGTCTGGGGACGATGTTAAAAAAACTGTTTTTGACTATGTTTGAACATTTTGGCGTTATTCTTTCCTCTCCCCAAATCCGCCCGTAGGAGGACATGCCCGACCGAAGTCCAGCGCGAAGGGTCTGGCCCTAGCGCGAAGGGTCTGTCCTCGCGAAACAGCGGTGCCCAGGCTCAGACCGTCGCCGCCTCAGCGGCCCGCGGCCCACGGCAGCCGGCGCCCGCGCTCGAGGCGGCACCCTCTAGGGCAGTCTTGCGGGCCTCTCGGGGCCCTCTGGGCCCGCCTCAGGGCCTTCTTGGGCCCGAACAGGTCACGCCACAAGACGTGGCAGGCCCCACGGAAACCGCGGGAAGCCCGAGAGTATTCGAGAATTTGGGCCCCGGGCCCCGCACGGACTCCTAAGGAGTGAGGGCTGAGGCTCAGGGTCGGCCGCGCGCAGAGGGGGGCGGGGGGCGGGGGGGAGGGCTTCTTCGAGGCACCCCTGCTTCTCAGAAGGTGCGGGCCCTGTCTGTGGATGCAGGGCCGCCGCCTTCTAAGAAGCGGCTTGCTCTCAAGAAGCTTTCCCCCCTCCCCCGGCCCCCGTGTGCGCGCCGCCAAACAGCGAGGGGAGGCGGGTGAGGAGAAGGCGGAGGTGCGGGCGTCGTCCCCCACTCCGCCGAAAAGGCAAAAACGCCACAAACACAAACTTTTGGCGCTCCGCGCGGATCTCTTGGATCCCCGCTGGGCCCCCCCGGCGGCGCCTCTGGCGCCGCCCCCCCCTGGCGCGCTCCGCGCGCCAGGGAGGGGTGCCCAGAGCAGATCCAAGAAATCGGCGCGCAGCGCCAAAAGTTTATGTTTATACAGTTGTTTCTTTTACATTCCGATCGCGGGGAAGCGCCCGCGCGTTCATCTTGGCCAGTTGTGTTGTCGTTGCCTGCGCGAGATGCCACGCGGGGCCACTACATCTTTTGCCTTCTCCTTTTGACCCCGACCCTACGAGGAGCACTAGGTTCGTAAAGGACTTGGGGCTCAAAGGCTCCTTCTGGCCAGTGCGCCAAGTCTTGAGCTCTCGTGGGGCACCTTCATCGCCTCAACCAGGCTCCTTTGCCTCGGCTGCGGCCGAAGCTCCGTCAGGCAAGAGCCTCTTCTTTTATAGCCGCGTAGTTGAAATATGACAAGTTCTGGATTCGATGGGTCCGGTGTGTTGTTGTTTGATCTCTAGTTCTCAGGCGTAGAACCTCGGTTTTGGATTTGTGCTATGGAGCGTCGCCCCTTGTTTATCGAGGTTCCCGATGGAATAGTGTAGCATCATACTTGCTTGTCTGTTTCTCATGGCGTTCGTGGTACCCCCTGTTGACGTTGCTGGGCGATGCTGGTCGGGAGGGGTGCGGCCGATTCTGAACGGATTTGGTCCGGGACGGAACACAAGTTTACCACAATGGCGATGGTCATAGAGTTACATCTCTCTTCGCTGCGGCCCATCGGCTCCTGCAGCAGCTCTCAGGAAGTCGGCCCAGTTACTGACACACCAGCACATGCTGCCAGATGGCGTCTTAATTGCACCTCGGCTGCATCGTTTGGAAGCGGGTTTGAACCAGTTGTTTTGTTGTGACGCCCGCGTCTCTCGTTGCTCATCATCGTATCTATCGTTGTGCTGGTTCGGCGACAACTCTCGCTAATGATGCTCCCCCTGGCTGACCAGCCACCTCAGCTGATGATACCTTCCGAAACGCTGGATATCTCCCGCTGTGCCTTGTTTCTTTGGTTTTCTATGCATGTGTTCTCGCCCCGTCATTCTGTAGACCGCTGAGGTTTCCACCTTCCACCAAGCCTTCAACGCAGACCTTGAGGTTTCACGGGACCTCGGGAAAAGGACAGAGAGAGAGAGAGGAAGCGATGTAGTGAGACACATATATGGAAAGAGAGAAGGTCACTCAGAGGTGGAGGCACAGAGTTAGGCATGTTAGTGGGAAGGAAGGCTCTATAGAAACGTAGAGTGGGAGAAACAGAGAGAGAGGGAGAGAGAGAGAGAGAGAGAGAGACACACACACGCAACAAAGAGAAATAGAGAGAGAGCGGGAGAGAGCGGAAGGCAGAAGTACACCAGGGTGGGAGGCTGGAAGCGAGCGACCGAGAGGGAGAGCGAGAGAGAGCCAGAGAGAGAGTGTGAGAGAGAGAGAGGGAGAGAGCGAGAGAGAGAGAGAGAGAGGGAGAGAGCACGAGGGAGGGAGTCAGGGCGTGGACCGCCACTTCTGCAGGGCGGCGGGGCACTCCGCCCACCCCCCCGCGCCGCGCCCAACTCCTCGACGCCCCGCGGAGTCCCACCAGCCCGTCGGGCAGGGATGCCCAGGCGAGCTTGGCTCGGTCAGGGGCGAGGGGGGAGCAGGCAGTGAAGCAAAAGTCAGGAGGGGAAAACAACAACACGCAGACACCATGAATCGTCGACTTCCCGGAAAAGATGGGCACCTACGGGAAGTGGGGGGGGGAAGACGGAAAGCCAGAAACGATGGGAACGTATGGTGCATCCTGTTAGTTGTGTCTGCTTATTTGTGTGCCCCAGGACCCGTCGACATGGGCCTGGGAAGGCGTCGGAGCGAAGCGTGGGATCGGCCCGAGGAGGCCCAGGGGTGAAAAGCACGTGGGCCTCTGCGGGTCCGTCGAGCGAGGGAGGGCGGAGGAGGAGGAGGAGGAGGAGGAGGAGGAGGAGGAGGAGGAGGAGGTGGGTTGAGGAGGGGGGAGGAAGGTGGAGGAGGAGGAGGAGGAGGAGGAGGAGGAGGAGGAGGAGGAAGGGGGAGGAAGGGGTAGGAGGAGGAGTCGTTGGAGAGGAGGAGGAGGAGGAGGTGAGGAGGAGGAGGAGGAGGAGGCAGGAGGAGGGGAGGAGGAGGAGGAGGTGGAGGAGGAGGAGGAGAGGGAGGAGAGGGGGAGGGGGGAGGGGGAGGAGGAGGAGGAGGAGGAGGAGGAGGGAGGAGGAAGGGGGGAGGAGGAGGAGGGGGCGGAGGAGGGAGGAGTAGAGGAGGAGGAGGAGGGGGAGGGAGGGCAGGACGACGGAGGAGGGGCAGGAGCAGGCCGAGGAGGGAGGCGGGCAGGAGGGCGACGGGCTTGATCGATGGCGTTCTCGCTCAGCTTCTCGCTCAGCCCCGATGAAGCGGAGGAGGAGGGGGAGGCCGACAAGGCGGAGAAGGGTGGAGGATGAGGAGGAGGAGGAGGAGGGGGATGCGGAGGAGGAGGAGGAGGAGGAGGAGGAGGAGGAGGGCGAAGGCGATGTTGCCGATGACGGCCACGATTCAAACATACATGCGTTTGCGCACCGTTGCTCTGAGAGCCGTTTTCAGACCTCTTGGAACCACCTTGCTGCCCTCTTGGGGCCATTCTGTGAACGCCCGCAGCCCTTTGATAGACCTCGATCAAAGAGGGTGGTCCTCGATTACGCACGCCTTTCTTGAGCCCCAAAGGTAGTTTCTTGGATTTGTTCACAACGCTGGTTGATGCGTGAGAGGTGTCTCTAGGCCTGCGTTTAGGGAGAGGCCGAGAAGTCGTCTCCTGAAGCCCTTTTGAGCGCTCTTGGGTGCTCTTGGGGCCGTCTTGGGGCATGCCTTGGGCCTCTCTTGGGGCCCTGGGCTTTTTTCAGGGTCAGGCAGGAGAGGGCGCACTGCAGGAGGAAACAGGCGCCCCCCCAGGGTCGCGTTTAAGGAACCCTCGGTTGCCGCGCGTGCATACACTGCTTGTGGACAGAAAAAACCCGGCGACATCTGAGGAGCTCCTGAGGCCTCCGAGGGAGCTCCCTCCTTTCCTCCCTTTCTCATCCCCTCCTTTTCTCTCTCATCTCTCTCCTTCCTCTCCTTGTCCTCTCTCCTCCTCCTTCCTTGTCCTCCTCCTCCTCCTCCGGGGCCTCCCCCCCCCTCCACCTCCTCCTCCTTTTCGTCCTCCTCCTCCTCCTCCTCCTCCTCCTCCTCCTCCTCCTCCTCCTTTCCTCTTAGTCGGCGTGGGAAGGCCCGAGGTGCGAGCGACCCGCCAGGAGGGCACAAGTTTACCCGCGCGCGACTTTCACGGGCCGATGCTCTCTCGCCTATGCCAGGGGAGGGGGTGAGAGTGACACACTCGCCCTAGACACTGCCGACGGAACCGTTCGTTATTTGAGATGAAAATCCTGACGTACAACCCACAGTCAGCAGGTATGAGCGAGAGACTGGAGGACATTAGTACTGAATTTAGCGGTTGGGATATAATTTTATTGAACGGTACACATCACTGGGCAGGAGACGAGGGGGTTTTTACGATGAGGTTACCCAACCACTGGGCGTACAGATTTGGAGCAAGAAAGGGCCACCTCGTCACGAAGGTATGCGGAGTGGCAATATTGGTACATCACAGCATCCACACCACGGCCCTTCGAAAAACATTCGTCCCACCCAGGGAGATCCAGGGCAGAGTAGGGGGGATCAGGCTTTGGTCGCGAGAAGTAGACTTCTGCTTCTTCAGTGTGTACTTCGCTCCCACGCACTTCAGGCAGCACGAACGAGTTGCTAAGAAAGTTACGGAGTGGATGGAGGGACAATGTGACGGATTAGGAGCAAGAAGTACGATAGTAGTAGGAGGGGGCATCAACAGCCAGTTCGGATTGCATAGAGG
The DNA here is from genome assembly GCA_963575745.1 of Prorocentrum cordatum. Taxonomy (NCBI): domain Eukaryota; class Dinophyceae; order Prorocentrales; family Prorocentraceae; genus Prorocentrum; species Prorocentrum cordatum. The sequence goes on from CAUYUJ010007361.1 coordinate 18,389, forward strand.
CACGGACGGAATGGTGGAGGTCAATAGAGGAGTGACGACGGGCCCACAGCACAGACAATTGGAGAATGAAAATGGGAAACACTTCAGGGAATTTTGTGCTGGATCGAATCTCAGTATTGCCACCACGTACCACGACATCGGACCAACCTACTATGCAGCTAACGGTGGGGCAAGCGTAATAGATCATATTGCAATCCCTGTCGGCGCATTGAAGCTAGTCGAGAGATGTGTAGCGCTGCGGACATCCGCAAAGCGACTCCAGCTGATCAAGCGACGAGGCCATCGTGACCACATACCAGTGGGGATTGTGCTGCCCATCACTAGCAAGAACAGCTTTGCCTCAGTACGGAAGGAAAGGTCACCCCTGCTAGATAGAGACCAACTCATGGAATGTCTTCGGAGAGGGAAAAGAAGGCCCGAGTTTTTCGAAGTTCTAGAATCGGAGATGCAGAAGGTAAGTAGGAGATGGGAGGAGGTGAAGGACGAGAGCACGCCCGACGGCATGTGGGAGGTCTGGGGGGGAGGCGGCAAGGCAGGCCCTAGACACCTGCTTCAGGCAGGGCAAGGCCGACTGCGACGAGGCCATCGAGCAAGTACGGGCCAGGCGCATGTCACTGCTAGCAGAACGACGGGAGTTGCGAGAGAAGATGGTGACAGTGCAGGGGAGGAGGGGCTTGTGCAGACACAGCAGGAACTGTCGGAGGTGTCAGCCCTCTTGAAGAAATTGCGAAGAGATGCGGAAGAGCAAAGACGATCTCGCCTTGTGCAGGAGATATGGGAAGCCCATCAAAGAAACGATTTCAGCACCATGCACCGACTGCGAATACAATACCAAAAAAACGGTCGGGGGCCAAAAAAGAGGTATTATGCAGCTGCACGGACGTATTGGCCAAAAAGCGAATGGGTGCAGGAACTAGGAAAACCACCATGTGAAGGGGGATTGGGGGCCAGAGAGATTGACTTGGCAGAATATGTGCAGGAACAACAGCAAAGACTCAATGACCAATCGCCGTTGCCAGAGGATTTGGAGCTCGCAGGTCAAGTTCTCGTCGACAAGAGATGGATGTTGAAGTATTGCAAAAGAGCAGCCAAACGTCGAGCTTGGCCGAAATGGGGGATCCCAGTAGAACTTACGTGGATGATCTTGGACCCCACTACCCACCTTGAGCACCCAGAGCTGCTAAGTAGACAGATCGAAGAGAGGAGGATCAGGGCGGCGGAGAAAAGGAAGGACGAGGAGGACTTGAGCAAATACACATCACTGCATAAATATCGGGTGGGCAGACGGATCTTGGAACGCATGGGATGGAAGAGTGGGACGAAGTTAGGCAGATCCGAAGAACCGCTGGACGGTACAGAGTTGACGATCAATGAGGTTACGCCATATTTCGTGGACCGACCAGCCCAAGCGGGACTAGGTACGACGACAGTGAGAAGACAAGTGGAGGAAGGAGGCTTTCTTTTCCAGCGTTTTTTGGACCAGTTGCTTACGAAGATACGGAGCACACAGGTGACACCACTTTCCTGGCACAGGTCCATTTCTTTCGACGCGGACAAGAATAATGGCAAAGCAGGAATAGGAGGGAAGCGTATCATGCACGCGTATGACTCCATGAGTATGGCCTGGCACTGGGGGATGCACAAAAGGGGCCCACAGCCTGACCATCCCCCATGGGCTCAAGGGGGCCTCGCACATAGAAGTAGAGAAAATGCGATATTATGCCTACAAGCTACACAATGGAGGGCTGGAGAGGCGGGTATGAGCATCGCGCACACTAACTACGATTGCAGCAACGCATTTGCCAGCACGAAAAGAGGACTATTGGAGGCGACGGCATGGCGGTATGCGACAGAAGCGGATCAGCCTTTTGCCCTAGGAGCAATTTGTAACACTCATCTAAGCATGCGATGTGCCGACGATTGGTTGCATGCGGAAACGACGGAGGGGGCTCTGATGGGGTTTACATTGTGTCCGCGACAATTCAATGATGTGTATAACTTGTACGTGGATCAATGGTTGCAGGGGGAAAGGAGTGGGGACATTCACCAGACTTGGCACGACACGCACAACCCAGTGACAGGACAAATGCACGACCTGGCAATCAACACTTTCATGGATGACATAACCAGGACACACGCAATACTCCAGGGAGCCAAGGCAGCAGAGGTCACAAAGCAGTTGAACGAAGCAACCGAGAGGCTAGAAACCACGATCGGGCGCGGAGGTTGGAAGCTAAACCAGGGGAAGACAAATCACCTCCTATGCTTGAAGGGCCCACAGAGCTACAGCGCGACCCGACAGTTGAGACGATCAAACAAGCTGAAAGGAGAAGCTTTGAGAGAGATGAGGGTGCTGGGATCATTCTTGCCATCGGACCAGGGACTAGGAGGAGAGATACAAAAGAGAATTAAGGCCATGCACATTGCGTGGAGACAATGCGGCAGTTTTTGGAGCTCAGACACGCCAGCTGTTATCAAGAGGACGATGTTCATCGCGTTTGTCCTAGGTGCGGGATTGAGCGGTCTCACTGCCTTTGTCTTATCTCCCACTCTCACACGAGCCATCGATGCAGTGATTTGCAAGTATCTGCGCAGAATGCCAGGAGGAAAGATGAGCTGGAAGAAGGAGACAGGGGAAACACGCTGCCATACAACTGCAAGAGTCTTTCGGGAATGGAGAATAGAACCAGCTGCAACGGCACTCAGAACAAGAAGACTGAAATGGTACAAGAACTGGGCCCTTTACCCCACGGAGCATGCAGGCGTACTGGCTGCGGTCTTTGGGGACTCGGTATTAGACCACAGGAGGGGGGTGCACCGACTTCAGGACAACAAGTGGGTATGGCAATTCTCTACACCCTGGGCCAAGCAGTTAAAAGAGGATTTGGATGCACTGGCCAACGCTGATTCGGATACAAAAAGCTGGTACGACGAGAGGATATCGGATTTCGAAATATTCTGCCCAGGAACCTCTGCGTGGAAACATTGGACGGCCACGGACACCACTGTATTGAGAAGCATAGGAGTAGCAGAACTGGAAGCAGTCAGAGGTAACGGGGGAGAGACGGAGGGCGAGGAAGAGGAGGGGAACGATGTTACAAAGCCGTGCTGGTGTGACTGTATGGTACAGACTGCTGAGGAGACGGATGGGGGGACTGTCTTGGTTTGCGGGAAGCGCTTTACTACAATCCAGGCTTTACTAGGACACCGCAGAGAGTACCACAATATTCGGCCAGTGGTTGCCAGTCTTGTAGCGACAAATCAATGCCCGTGGTGTCTTTCGACCTTTGCAGATAAGAGGACAGCAATCGACCATGCGACCAGAGCAGTCGACGGCCATGGGATTTGTCACCGCGACCGTAGCAAATGGAGCCACCCCATTCAGCCGCCACGGTCTCTCTTATGCCGCATTTGTAACCATGAGGCTCAAACATTAGAAGAGTTTCACGAGCACGCCCGGTCGCACCACCCAGGGCCTACATCAGTGCGGGAACCGAAGCAACAGGGAGCGCACAGCCATGGCAGAAGGCATTACGTCGGCGCGCCCTCCCTGGGGCCTGAAGAGGGCCGCAGAGTGGCGCCCTCGCGACGCCAGCCCACGCGCGGCCAAGGACAGCAAGGGCCAGGGGGGCAAGGGCGCAGGACCAGCGAGCAGCGCAGGACCACCAGGGGGCCAACCACCGCGCAGAGGAGGCGGCCCAAACGCCAACCAAGACGACAGCCACTCGTTCGCCCAGACGATCACTTCGCTGCAGCGCCTGTCGCTGCGGACGGCGCAACAAGCACGGGAGCAAGCACACCTGGCGACGGACTTCTGGCTGATCCCTGGCTCCTGCTCGCCGCCCAAGGTAGGCCTCGCGGCGGGGCGAGAGTATGCCACAGAGGTGCGGTCAAAAGGGAAGCATCGCAACCTGGGGCCCCCCCTCGTCCACGTCGCAGTTGCTACGATACAGGAGTTGCGCAACAACGCCCACTCCTGCCTGGAGAAGGAAGGCTACCAGAGGGAGATCCAGTGGAGCATGCAGATCCTCAACCAGTGGCTGCGCCTGGCATTTCACGAGAAGGGGGGAGAGTTCATTCAGGAGACCATAAAAATGTTCAAGATCACGGAGGCGTGCAAACCGAAGGGCCAGGAGGACGACGGGAACAGCAAGGTGAAGCTGCAGTATTGCATAAACCCAATGCCGTGCATCCACTTGGCGGTGGGGGAAGAATTCATCAAGTACAAGCCAGACGACGGGGGCGAGGCCATGCTGACGGAGGACGAGGACAAGGACGAGATCAACGAGTACAGCCCGAACTACATGCGCCAGGCAATGGGCTACATCTTGAAAATGATGGGAGGGCAGTGCGGACAGTCAGTAGGACCGAAGACGGACCTGGAGCGCACGGTAGAGAAGCAGCTACAGAGCAGGCAATAGCTAGCAGTAGTAGTACCAGCCTGCCCGAGGCCACGCCTGCGCCAGTCTCGCCCTCTGCTAAGGGATCAGATTCGTTGCCGTGCACCTTAGCGCAGCTTGCTGAAAGACCACAAGTAGCAGCACCCCTGGAGGAGAAACTACAAATAACAAGGGATAAAAAACTAGCTAAGGAGATCAGCCAGGACCCATCCAGGATGGACAAGCTAAAAAAGTTAGCAGAAACAAGCGACAAAAGCCAGCCCAAGAAGCTGTACCAGCTAGCAGTACAATACAGACGAGAACGACAAAAAAAATTGAAGTACGAAGCCGAAGGTCGAGGAGGTAGAGGAGGACGGAATAGTGGAAGAGGAAGCAACGTACAAAACAAATAGCAGTACGGCGGGCCACAGACGTTTCACCAGAGGGGGGGAACTTACCACTGGGTTCAATTGGGATTACATGTGTTTATGCTTTGTGACTACTACATACATGGGAGAAGACGGCACCTACCTACAGAGGTAATGCGACGACAGGATGGGGATGGGGAGGCGCTTTGCAGGGAGGAGGGTTGCTGCAATAGAGATTGAAGGAGGAGGAGAAGGGCAGAAGGAATACATTGCAATAGAGATGCAGAACGGGAAGAAGGGAATGCTGCACTCGGTATTAAACACAACTGGACAGTGCGTTTGTGCAGGTTCCAACGGCGGTGCGCATCGGGTTATCGTAATTGCAGCGTCATTTGTTGTGTCACTGACAATAAAGGGGCCCCGAGGAAATCAGTAGAACTCCAGAGCCCCTGGCCCCATCGTCCGACTACTACACACGACAACGGGGCAGATGGAACGACACTGGAGGACATGATGTGGCATGTACAAAGGGAGGGGCTCCTCCGTAGCACATCTGGCTTAGCAAGAGCACAGAGAGTGGGAACGCCGCGGACGGTACCACCACCAACGGAGGCAGTGCGAACGATGCCAGAGTCTCTGCCGAAGGTGCCAGAGGTGCCAGAGTATCGAGGAGATGCCGAAGACCCAGAGATTGGAGACTTCAACTACGTGTTGATACTGCAGGAAAAGAACATCAAGCAGTGCCAAAAAATGATGCAAGACGTGAAGAAGAAGTACGAGACGCAGATCGACTACCTGACGGCACAGAAGAGAAAGCTCAACAGGATCTTGCTCAGGTCGCAGATGCTAAACACAAGGAACACCCTAGAGGCCATCATGATCGGGGAGAACATGCAGACGATCACGGACCAGCTCAAAGGCATCGAGGAAGCGTTGACCGCCACGCTCCAGGCGCACGCCAGCTTGCAGTTCCGCAGCGAGCCCCCACCTAAATACCCATCGAGCAAGGAGTACATGAAGAAGCAGGTGGATGAGATCAACCACCTAGAGTACCAGGTCACGCCGATCCGCACGCAGCGCGCCATGGAGCTCGCCAAGATCACGTTGGCACCCCCGTGGGACGCGGGCGACCCAAGCACGTGGGTATTCCACGGCTGGACGCCTCCAGCGGAGGGCATTCCAGACTGGGACAAGGACGACCCGAGCACGTGGGTGTTCTACTGTTGGAAGGAGAGGCGCCCATGGATGAACCACCAGAAGGGGCAGAGTAGTGGCGAGAACGAGAGCAAGGAGAATGTGGAGGAAGTCCCGATCACTGTGAAAGCGGAGGAAGTCCCGATCACTTCGGACGGGGAGGGGGAGATCTGACCTGCCAGGAGGTTGAGAGTGAGAGACTGAGGCAAGCACCACCAGCGTACAAAGCATGTCAGTGGAGTTTTTATCGTCAGAAGCTGGTGCTGCGCAGACGTGAGTATCCCAAGCAGGACCAGAGGACCTGGAAAAAAAGAAAAAAAATCGACGGTTCAGTTGGTTCTGATGTGTTGTGAGGTGAACTATACTCGAGGGGGGGGGCCCGTAGCGCCCAATTGGGTGGGCACGATCCCTTAAAGGCGACGGAGCGTGCCCCCCCTCGAGTCTTGCAGGTGTGTCTGTGACCTCAGATACAGGGACCACCAACGGTCAGCTGCAGGGGGACGACAGAATGCAGCACCCACGACCACCCATCCCAGCCCCAGATCTGAGTAGGAGGATTTTTTTATTTTGTCTGAGTGAAGTAGGGGGGAAGGTGGGGGAGGAGGAGCGGAGAGAGCGGCCCCCCACCGGCGCGCGCCCCGCTGGGACGCCACGCTGGGCGGCAGGCGCGCCCCGCAGCCCCTCTCCCCCCCCCGCCTTTCTTCTCGTGTGCGTGTGTGTGTGGGAGTGTGTGGGTGTTGAGGTGTTGCGTCCGTTCTCCCCCCCCTCCTTTCACCGAGTGCGTCACCCCTTGCCCTGGGGGCTGGGGCACGGCCCTCGTGATGAGCCCTGCCCCAGCCCCCCCAGCTTTCAAAAGAAGAAAGCAACTGCTCCCCGCGCGTGGCCCGCCCCCACGAACCATTCCTGGGGAGCGCGCCTCAGGCAGGCCTAGGCGACCAAGCAATTGGTCCCAGGCCCTTGCTTCCATATCCAACGCAGGGATAACGCAAGACCTAGTCCTGCGGAGCCTCGTGCCTGTTGTGGTTAGGATCGAACCCATCCCCGAAGCGCCTTTGCCTTTTTTTTGCCTCCTTTCCTCCTCCTCCTCCTCCCTCCTCCCTCCTCCCTCCTCCCTCCTCCCTCCTCTCCCATTCCCCCTCCTCCTCCTCCTCCTCCTCCTCCTCCTCCTCCTCCTCCTCCTCCTCCTCCTCCTCCTCCTTTCTCCCTTCCTCCTCCTCCTCTTCCTCCTCCTTCTCCTCCTTTCCTCCTCCTCCTCTGCCCCCTCCTCTTCTCTCCGCGCGCAGGTATCCTCCCTCCTCTCCTCTCGGCGGCCACTGTCGCTCCTTGCTGGCCACTGGCGGGCCCGTTCCCTCTGGGGAGCGCTTCCCGCGTCTTCCCTTCGTTTGTTCTCGCCTCTCCTTTCCTCTTCTCTCCTCTCCTCTCCTCTACTCTCCTCTCCCCTCCCTCCTCCTCCTCCTTGTGCGATCCGCTGCAGCGCCAGCAGGTGCTGTGCGCGCTGAGCAAGATCGACCTGGAGCACGCGCAGTGCGACGAGGTGAAGGCGCAGCTGGAGGGTCTGTGCGGGGTGCCGCAGCAGGAGGTCGTTGAGGCGGCCCTCCCTCCCTTGCTGCGGGTGCCTCCGGCAGGGTCTGGGGGGTCGTCCTGCGCATGCCCGAGCTGTGCCCCGACATGCTCGCGTCGTGAACGAAATTCACGTCGGAGGGTGTTTGGCAAACTTCCGCCTCCGGGGGGCCTCGCTGAGCCCTGGGGGTTGAATTCCAACGTGGGTCTGTTACTAGAGAGAGGGTCATGAAACAAACGTTGAAACACATATTATGAGGCGCGTCAAGCCCGACCCACACTGAATGCACGAATCCCTCCAAGCTGTGTGAACACCCTCTTTTGAGTACCCCCTCCCTTATACAACTGCTTCAGAACAGAGGGGCCGTGGATTCCAACCTGGGGGGCGTCCACAAGCTGCTCGCGATGCGCAAGCCTCTGCCGGCGACGGGGCCCTGACCTCTCTGGACGCCCGAAATGGGTACGGAAGCAGTGGGTACAATGCCCAACAGCAGTTCCTGTTCATTTCGAACAGGACTCGCTGTCCGCGCCGCCGCGGCCTGTCTCCATCCGAGGCAGAAGGCCTCCTGCCCAACAGCGGCCGCGGTTGGTTTGGGACAACATTTGTTGTTGGGCATTGTGCCCATTCTTTCGGTACCCATTCCGGGCGTCCAAAACTCAGCGAGCGAAGAACGGTATAAGATCAACTTTTTCGCTGTCGGGGGCGCCTGTCCGCGGCTGGAAGGTTTATACCCCTACGGTGCCACCGTAAGGGTATAAACTTTCCAGCCGCCCAGGGACAGGCGCCCCCGACAGCGAAAAAGTTGATCTTATACCGTTCTTCGCCCGTCAAAAGCCCTCCGGGCGAGGCCACGTCGTGGAGCGAAAAGGGCACGGCGTCGGGGCTCGGGGTGTCCGCGCGTGCACGAGGCGTGGCCTCCCTCCTCCTGCTCCCTGCTCCGCTCCTCCTCCGGCTTGCCGGAGAGCCAGTCCCCAGGAGGGAGAGAAGCACACAGACACAATGCATCGTCGACTCCCCAGAAAATATAGGAAGATGTGGGAAGTGGGGGGGGAAGACAGACGCCGTGAAAATGTTGGAAGATATGGGGGATCGGTTTATTTGCGTGTATCTGTTTGTGTGTCCTGGGGCCCCTTCAGTCTCATCCTTGCCGAAGAGTCAATCCAGCCAGATCCACGAGCACCGCCGTCGGCGACCAGCTGTGAAAGCGTGGTCTGCAGCCTTGCCGAGGGGGAGGAGCGGGGGGAGCGAGCGGCGAGCGCAGCAGTCGAGACGGGCCTGAGGCGCCCGCGCGCGCTGGCAGCAGCGGTTCGCGCGCCGCTGCCGCCCAGGCCGCAGAGCTCTCTGTTTCAAGGGGTGCGGCGCGGGTGCGCCAACCCCAGACCCCCTCGGGTAATGAGAACATCATGACGGGAGGTTTTTCCACGTGTTCGGCCTTTTGGGGCCCTCACCGGGCCTCGGGATCGTCCAAAAACGATTCAGGATGAAACACCGGTCCCGGGGAATGGGTCCAGGGTCCAGACCTCGGGGGTCGACGTTATGACAAAATCCTGACGTCGGGGGTCTGGAACTGTAGCCTTGCTTCTCGCAGCCCGAGGCGCGAAGCGAGCTGGCCTGCGCAGAGGAAGCAACGAGTGCAACAGGCGCTGGTCTTTCACTGCCGTACCCTCTGCCTAGGCGTCTCAGCTCCCACCTTCACCTCGCTCATCACTGCAGCCTGTGCCCACCTTGCGCAGCGAGTACACTTTCAGCTTCGGGCTCATCTGCCTGATCACGTGTTCTTCCACCTTGTTCGGTACCCTCTTCTCGCAATTATCGTCTTGCACCGCTGGTCGACGTCTCCATAGGCTTTCACCACGCTTCCTGTTCCGCTTCTGCCTTTCCGAAATTCTCTCGCGGGTGCTATCGTTGCATATCTCGTTCCGGCTTTATTATTGTTACAGACGATCGGACAACACGACCAACATTTAGCCAGCAGAGATGGATGATGATGATGATGATGATGCTGATGATGATGATGATGGTGATGA
>CAUYUJ010007361.1:30517-47322 GCA_963575745.1 Prorocentrum cordatum
TCGGCTCGGGATTCCGAGCTGGGCTCCGATCTCTGCATGGAGGCCTCCTGGGCTGCCGATCTCACGCCGATTCGACGCTCCCCGACTCGGCCGCCGCTCTCCGCCGCTCCGAGATCCGTGTCCAGCGCCGAGCCGACTCGTCGATGCGACTGGGGGGGCGCCTGCCCGTGAGGAGGTCAGAGGCCAGCAACATATGTACACGTACGCGGTTAGCTTCCCCTGGAGGGCATGAGGACGTTCGTGCACTCAAGATCGCGGAGGGCGTACATGTACATATGTCGCTGCTCGCTCAGGAGGAGGGGGGCTCAGCATTTTGGGAGCGGCCCGAGGGCGGCTCGGGCGCGCGCCGCCGCCGCGCGGACTGTGTGGGGGGCGGGCCGGCGAAGGCCGAGGTGCAGGCCGGCGCGCCCGCGGCGGGTGCGCGGCGCGGAGAGCCGTGGCGCTCGCCGCCGGGGAGCAGGGGCGCGGCTCCGCCGTCCTCGCGGGATGCCGCGGAGGGGTCGGCGTGAGCGGCGGTGGCCTGCTCTGCTCAGCCTTCCTCTCGACTATCGGGCCGGGCGAAAGGGGGGGATTGGGAAAGGGGGGGTTACGAATTTGCTGCATGCAGCTGGTTTCGGCCCACCGAGGGGCCCATTCCTCGATATATGGGCGCCTCCCGGCGCCGAGAGGCGCGGGAAAATCAGCTACGTGAGCTGATTCTCAAACCCCCCTTTGCTATCCCCCCCTTTCGCCCGACCCGAGACTAGACGTAGGAGTGACCTTATCGCCGGAGTGGCCTTTGGTGCGGGCACAGAGGGGCCCTCCGATGGCTGAAGGCGGAGCGGCAGCAGCGGCCTGCGCGCCCAGGTTTGGTCTCCCCGCGGCCCCCAAAGAGCCGCGCACCAAAGGTCACTCTTACCCAGGGTCACTCTTGCGTGTCGCCGATCCTCGCGCAGCCTGCGATGGTTGATGGTCGATCTCGTGCGCCTGACAGTGTTGGTGGCCCGCTCGGACCCAGCACCACTCTGAACACGTTCACCGCGCCCACGAGAAGACGAGCCTTGCCGTTGACGATAGCTGGACATAACTTGAGGTGCTTTACGGATCCGTAGGCTGACGAGTTCATCTTCGACGTTGGGCATTCGGCTCTGAGTGTTTATCCTGCTCATGCGCCTCTCATTCGACCTGTCTGAGCACCTCGCGTTGCATCCAGATAAGCGAATCGGGCGACCTCGTCCGCATTCAATCCACTGTGTCCTGATTCCACGTGCGCTTACCAAACCCGCCTCCCAGGGCTTCAATCCCGCAGCTTCTCCAATCTGCACAGCACACATACGACTCGCAGCTCGCATCCCACGGTGCTTTGTGGGTGGCATGAACTGTGCGACTTCGCTGTTCAAAGCAAGGGCAAACTAGAGGAGGGCTCTGGCAGTAATGACGCATGCAAGCTGGAGGAGAGTTCTTGTCGCCGTGATGCAGGTGAGTCTTCCTCACGTATGTATTCGCGGGTTCATTGTTGCACCTTGTGGCGCAGCGCGTTCTCTCCATCAGCGAGCGCATCGATGAATGCATAGGGCGTGTGGCTGCAGACTACCAGTTAAGGGCTGCTGCGACAGCTTCCTAGTACGATCAAGGACATCGTTGAAACCACGGTGTCGACCAAATGCTTCTTAGTACTTGCTGAGATGGAACCCACACGTACGCTTGCAGTGGGAGATGGACGGCTGACAAGTAAGTACCCATCGTCTGCTAAATGTCCGTACCTCAGGATTCCCAGATCCCTATGTACCTGAAAGCCTTGCCATTTCACAAGCCGGTTGAATTCCAGCTGTCCTCCTGTGTTCGGGGGGCCTGGCGGGAACCCGCCATACCCAACGCCTTCCTACGTCATTATTCGACTCCCTTCTTCTGGACGATGGGTGCGGCTACGGTGGCAGTCGCTCAACAACGGCATGCTGGGGAGACCGCGAGCCCCGTCGGCAGGCAGCCTGCCTGGGCACCGCTTCGCTCGCAACCTGGTGGCGTGGGCTGTCCTGGCCGAGCGCCGCTCCCCAGGCGATCGCCCCCGTGGACCGGAGGCTCTCCCTCGTCGTCACCCCAACACACTTACACTATACGTGCGTCGCCCCCCCAGGGGCGACGCGCGCACCGAGAAATCTTATAGTATATGCGTCTTGGCGGGCGCTTTCTGGCCACACCGCTCGGGAAACGATCTACTACAAGATGGGTCTACTAGATGTTGCGGTCGGACGCGCGCCTCCAAGGAGAACATCTAGTACTTAGTATGTCTTTGTGCGTCCCATTCCCGGCGCCAGCTCGCTCGGCGGCGTCCGCGAAGAGCACGGCGGCAGCCAGAGCTCGGGGGCGGCAAAGAGGGGGGGGAGGTCTGGGGGGGGGGTATCATGGCGGGGGCCATGATATATCCCCAGATTTCATGGCGCCTCTTCTTGTTTCATTACGCCCCTGGCCCCCCCGCTGGGCCGCGCACGTGCCGCCGGTCATGATTTGCACCCCCCCCCTCTTGGACACACACCCCTCTTGGCCGCTCCCGAAGAGCAGAGCCGCTCGCGCCGTGGCGTGCGCCCTCTTCTTGCGCGCGGCTGCGGGCCGCTCGGGCGCGCCGGGAGCGTCAGGGCCCCGCGGCAGCCCGCGGGAGAGCAAAAGGAAGACATGATGGGCCTGGTTCCCACCACCACCACCATAAGTTGGAAGGGGGAAGGAGGAGGACGAGGAGGAGGAGGACGAGGACGAAGAGGAGGAGGAGGAGGAGGAGGAGGAGGACGAAGACATGCAGCATCAACGCAACAGTGGTGTGCACCAATCGGCCCCTCCTCGAGACGTACGCCCCCCCCCCTTGGCGCCAGGCAGACCCTGTGCTGGGTCGGCAGAGCCTGCTATCGGCAGGGGCGCGCCTTCGTCCACCTGCATGGCAGGATGATCGACGGCCGACCCCGCATCGATCCTGAGTTGGACGATGTGGCTGCCAAGGCCAGCTCCGATGATGGCACCGTCGCCCTCAACGCTCAGGTGCTGGGCGCATTTGGGCCGACTGGTGAGCCACCCGAGCCGTCTATGGCCCGATACGGTTCGAGTTGGTTGGCCCTTGACGTTCGCGGGGTTCTTCGGATGATAGTTGCATATCCTTATCATTCTCAGATGGTGTTATTTAAGTTGACTGTCGCTTTCTCGCATCCCCTGCTTACCAAGTTTTTTTGTATCGCGGCTAAAACGAGCATGCATGCGCCAACGTATATGTTATGTTTCATCCTCATCCCCGCAATATTTGTTTTTGTCATCCTCCTTCCTCCAGATCCTGCTGCTCATCTTCCTCCAGCTCCGTGGATTGATTCCGATCGTGTTTGTGTTGGGACACGTGCTGCTGCTACCAATCCTCACCTATATCCTCTATCATGCCATTCACACCCTTGTCCTCCAGATCTTCCTCATCGTCCTCACCTCCTCTTCAGTTTCATCGTCATCGTCATCATCATCATCATCATCATCATCATCATCATCATCATCATCATCATCATCATCATCATCATCATCATCATCATCATCATCGTCATCGTCATCGTCATCGTCATCGTCATCACCATCGTTATCATTAGCATCGTCATCATTACCAGCATCACCACCACCATTAACTATCAGTATCATCAGCATCATCAGCAGCATCAGCACATTCATCAACATCAGCACCATCAGCATCATCAGCAGCATCGCCATCAACAGCACCAGCATCATTATCAGCATCATCAGCATCATCAGCATCATCATCATTCATCATCATTATCATTATCATCATCATAAGCATCATCATCATCATCAACATCATCATCATCATCATCATCATCATCATCATCATCATTACCATTACCAGATTCACCATCGTCTTCATTCTTATCATCCTCAGCTTCGTCCTCATCTCCATCCATATTGTCCACCTCCATCCAGGTCGTTGTCCTCATCCTCCACCCTCTCCTCATCGTCCCTCTTACGGTCTCAACCCTAGGCCTGCCCTTCTTGCGCGTCGCGGTGGCCATCCGCGTAAGTGTCGCCAAGTTCGCGCGCCCTGAAGGTCCAGCGGAGTGCGTGCGCGGACCCAAACAAACCAGAACTCAGTCCCTCCCTCCCCCCGAGCACTCTCGCCGCCTTGCTGCGCGAATGGCGGCGCTCCATTGGAATGCGGTCTGGCGCAAACCCCAAAAATGGCTCCGCAATCCCTTCAGGATCCTTCAGGCGTTGCCAAGCAACTGGCGCCGCCTCCCTGCATCCCTCTGGGGTCCAGCGGAACGCGGTGCTGCGCCGCTGACGCAGTCTAGCCCTCGCCCCTGTCACCAAGCGTGGGCAGTTGCAGCTTCTCTGCGCCCACGTGGGGTGCACAGCGGAGCGCCTGCGCGTTCTGGCGCAGGCCCGAGCCGGACCTCGCGCTCTCTGCGTGCCCTCGGGTGCACATAAGGGGGGCGATGCAGTCTCACGCAAACCCAAACGCGACCTCCCCCCCCTGGGGCGACTTCCCTCCTCCTCCTCCTCCTCCTCCTCCTCCTCCCTCCTCCTCCTCCTCCTCCTCCTCCTCCTCCTCCTCCCCTCCCCCTCCCCCGCCTTCCTCCTCATTCCCCTCCCCCTCCCCCTCCCCCTCCCCCTCCTCCTCCTCTCCTCCTCCTCCTCCTCCTCCTCCTCCCCTCCTCCTCCTCCTCCTCCTCCTCCTCCTCCTCCTCCTCGATGGGTAAGAAACTGGCTTGCCAACAGGTGCCCCTGTGGAAGTGCAGTATACCCCGGATGCCGCGGGGGCCCGCGGAGGTCCTGCTTTTTCCTGGTGCAGACTGCAGGCAAGATGTCTTCGTAAAGTACGCACCTGCTGCAGGTGCTGCTCAGTGTGCGACGATCGCTGTTCTCGGGCGCCCCTGGTGGGGGTCCAGCAGTGTGCGGCTCAACGCAGGTCCAGACTGGACCTCGCCCCCCTGGGTGTCACCAAGCGTTCAGCTGTCGCGACTTGGGGGGGTTCAGCGGGCCCCTGGGAGGTCCAGCGGAGTGTCCCCTCATGCGCACCCAGGCGAGACCTCGTCCCCTTGGGTGCTGCCAACCGACCGGAGCGGGTTACGTCCCCGGGTGATTGGGCTCTGCTTTTCGAACGCCGACACCGTCCAGAGGTCCCAAAACAGTGCGGTGATCACACCGTTGATTGGGACCTGGGTCGTTCTCCGAGGCTGTCTCGGGCAACTGGGGCTTTGCAGGGGCCCAAAGCCTTGAGGTGGCGGGCCGTGCGATGAGGTCTTTAGGGGCCCCAGGGTCACCACACGGTCTGCCGCCGAACCGTTCCGGGGACCCCCAGCTCGTACGGTCGGGGGCCTCGCTCAGCGTGTCGCGCCGCCAGCTTGGGCCCTCTGCGCTTCGGCGCGACACGCTGTCTACGTCCCGGTCCCCGAGCGTGAACGTCCCGAGCCTTTCCCAGCCTCCCGCCCCGCGGAGCTGGGCGACATGCTGTCCGCTTGCAGGGCATGGCGCGTCGCTGGGGCCGCCGCCGCGACACGCGCTGAGCAGATGTTCCTGCCCGCTGTTGCATCGTTGCTGCAAGCACCGTGCCTCCGGACGCCGCCTCAGCTGCAGTGCTGTCGCGGCGGCCTGCAGGTTCTAAGATCAACAAAAACGGCATAAACATAATGTCTCTGACGGTTCATACTCCCTCTAGAACATGCCCCCATCATGCCGCAACCGGCGCCTGTTCCCAGCTTCGTCCGCACCTTGGCCTCCAGCCCCAGTCCCTTGGGGATGAGGCCAGCAGGCGTGCATGGGCGACGGCATAAGTGACCCTACCTAGCCACCGCGAAGATCTGAGCTCCGCGCGGATTTCTGGGACATGATTTGAAGCCCCCTGGCGGCGTGCGTGTGTGTATGTGTGTGTGTCTGTATGCGTCACAGGCGATGCAATCTCAGCGAAGCTAAACCCAGTATACAGATGACATTTTGACTAACAAACTCGTTTAAGTCCTCCGTGCGGCATCGGTGCCGCGCCGACCTGGGTTGAGCACACGTGCCTCAAGTCGTCGCCCCGCTCGGAGCGCAACAAAAGTCATGCCTCCCTCGAGCCGAGCCTGTTGCAGATGACCCCGCAGTGAACTCCAGGACCCTTTCTTGCTTCGGAAGACGGCACTACTGGAAAAAAATGAACCCGAGGCCTTGTGGTGACTCTTGTTTTGTTCTTTCCTCCTCGGGGCCTCGGTCGAGGTGCCCTTGGCTTCTTTCGAAGTGTGTTTGTGTGTATGAGTATACGTGTAAGTGTGAGTTTGTATGTATCGGTGTCTGCGTTTGTGTGTGTGTGCGTGTGTGTGCGTGTGTGTGTGTGTGTGTGTGTGCGTGTGTGTGTGTGGGTGTGTGAGTGTGTGTGTGTGGGTGTGTTTGCGTGTGTTGGGGACTTGGATTCGCCTCGTCGCTGCGCGCTCGATCGCCAAAAGTATGTGTGTGCGTGCGTGCGTACGTGTGTGTGTGTTGTGTGTACGCGTATGCATGCGTGTGTTGTGTGTGTTGTGTGTTGTGTGTTGAGTGTTGTGTGGTGCGTGTGGATGTGGATGTGGATCTGTGTGTCGATGTGGATATGTTTGTGGATGTGGATCTGCGTGTTTGTATGTGCTTGTCTGTCTGCCTGGGTTATTTGTTGTATGGTGTGAATTGTGTGTTGTGTGCTGTGTGCTGCGTGGTATGTGTGTGTGTTCGTGTGTGTGTGTTTGTTCGGCCCCCTGTGTGAGTGTGGCTGGGCACCTTAGAGGAGAGAGTGTGTGTGTGTGTACGCGTGCTTGGGCCCCTTAGAAGCTCGCGTGTGTGTGTTTGTATGCGTGTGCGTGTGTGTGTGTGTGTTTGTGGTTGCGTGTATGTTTATGTGCGTGCGTGTGCCTTCGTGCGTGCGCGCGTGCGTGCGCGGGTGGATGGGTGGGGTGGGTGTGTGGGTGTGTCGGTGTGTGTGGGTGTGTCGGTGTGTGTGTGTGTGTGTCCGTCTGTCTCCCTCGGTTCTCCGCTGCCGCTCCTCGCTCGTCGCTCCCCTCTCCGCGTTCTGTTGGCCCCCCCTTGCCGCCGTCCTGCTGGCCCCTCGTCGTCCTGCTTCGGGCCGGCTTGGGCCATCGCTCCCTCGTGCCAGTTGCCTCGCTCCCTCTTCTGCGGCTTCTCCCGGCTGGTCCCTCCATCTTCCCTTCGCCCTCCCTCCCCCCCTCTGCAGTCGGACCCAGGTGCAGCTTCGAGGTCGGTTCGGCGAGGGCACCCTGATGTTCTTCGTGCCTGTTGGATGCTCTCGTGCATCCTGGGGGGGGGGCCTTTGGACGTCCTGTGTGTTTTGGCCGGCGGAGGGCCTCAGATTCTTGAGGGGAGTGTGGTCCTGGCCTGGGCTCGACTGCATCAGTGGCCTCGCGCGTCCCCCGGTCGAGGCCATCGTCGCGCACGTGCCGCCGCCACAGGGTGACGACACCGCACCCTTCAAGGACGCGGAGGGGGGGGAGACGCGGGGCACGCGGAAGCGACGGGGGGGAGTGACCCCTCTAAGTTGGTGGCCAGACCGGGAGGAGGAGGAGAGGAGGAGGAGGAGGAGGGTCCAGTGCAAGCCGAGGACGCATCAAAGATATTGAGATACACCCTCCCTCCAAGATGCCTCTTCATTGGCCCCTACAAGGGGCCACTTCTTCTGAGGAAATTGCCCCGTTGGGAGACAGCCGTGTGAATATATTGGAGCGCGCCAAAAAATATTCTCAGGACTTCAACGCCACGAGATAACCAGACTCTTACGTCTTGGCGATCCTGAATCTTGCCAGAACAGCATGCCTGGGATTTCAATACTGCGAATCAACGTAACTGGTGCGCCCTGACAATCCTGAATCGCTCCAAAATACCATTTCTTGTACGTGAACCTTGAGAACCCATGACGCTCTTGCAAATGTTTGAAAACGAATGTGCGTGGCACGAAGGCGAGAACCACATGTTGAAAGCGAACCGCCCGCAATCCGTGAAACGTTTTGGAAATGTTAGAACGACTGCGCGTGGGGCTGAGATGAGAGCCGCATTTTGAAAACGAGCCGCCCTCAATCCGTGAAGCTCTTGCAAGCTGTTAGAAACATGTGTGCGCGGCGCTAAGGTAAGAGCCACATGTAGAGAACAACCCGCCCTCAATCTGCGAAGCTCTTGCAAATGCTTAAAACGAATGTGCGCGTCGCTAAGGCGAAGGCCACATTTTGAAAACGACCCGCCCTCAACCCGTGAATATCTTGCAACTGTTTGGAGACAATGTGCGTATCGTTGAGGCGATAGCCACATTTTGAAAACGAGGCGCCCTCCATCCGTGACACTGCTGTCAAAGTTTAAGCATCAGGGTCATGACTGGTGATGGTGTCTCAGGCGAAACGCCCAGCCCGTCCTTTCGACTGGCCTCGGGGTGCGACAGGGAGGAGTCATCTGTAAGGAGAAGGAATGGATGGAGGAGGCGGAGGAGGAGGCGGAGGAGGAGGTGGAGGACGGAAGAGGACGGATGAGGGATTTGTTTGCAGCCAGTCACGTTCATGGCAGAGTTTGGGCCCTTGCAGGAGGCAGAAGATGGAGGTGAGGAGGGAGAGGAAAGAAGGAGGAGGCCAGAGGCCAGAGAGACGAGTTGTTCGGCAGAGCTGGATGAAGTGCCAAGGCGGCCGACTCACCCCCAAGACAGGCAGCGATGGGAACGGACAACAGCACGGCCAGGAAGCATTCGGGGATGGACAGAACCCCCACCCTGACACGTCCATTAGTGAAGTGTCCGTTTTCGGTTCTCGAGAGGGCGCCGCGGCCGTTATTTTCCAGGCTTGCGCCCGCCAGGTCTGGGCCCGAGGTCGTTTTCACTAAACCACGTTGTACTAAAGGGGGCTCTGTCCATCCCCGAAGCATGGCTTGGCGTGTCGCTCCGCCAGCTTCGGCCCACCACGAATCACCCGATCGGCCGCGGAGCGGCTTGCCATATGCAACCCAGCTCCGGGGGAGGGAGGGGGGAACGCACCCCAGTGAAGCATCTCGGGAGGGGGAACAAACACACAGGCACCATGAATCGTCGATCCCCCGGAAAATACGGGAACATATGGGAAGTGGGGGGGGAGACAAAAACCAAGAAACCATGGGAGAATGTGGGGAATCCTGTCATTTGTGTGGGTTTATTTGTGTGTCCCAGGGCCCCTTCAGTATCACGGTGGTTTTCTCTCTCTCTCTCTCTCTCCTGCTCCTCGCCATCCTGCCCGCTTCCCTCCGAAGCCAGACTTCAGGCTCTGCTGTTCGACGCGTACTACGACATCAGGCTCCTGAGCTGTCTTCTCTTTGACTTGTGAGTATCCTCATCCTCCCTCTCACCCCGCCCCTCTCCACCCTAGTTCATTTACTTCAACGAGTGCTGCACGGCGCGCGTTACCCATGACCTCGTATAGGAAAGATGGGACTGTTAGAGGTCGCAGTTTGAACGAGTGATATATACGGTGTATAGCTGCGGACATCCCCCCCACGCACGCGCAAGGCCGAGCCCGATCCTATCCTATCATTGTCCTCCTCCTCCTCCTCCTCCTCCTCCTCCTCCTCGTCCTCCTCCATCTCTCCTACGTTGAGCTCCTCCTCCTCCTCCTCCTCATCATCACCATCATCATCAGCATCATCATCAGCATCATGATCATCATCATCATCATCATCATCATCATCATCATCATAATCATAATAAGCATCATCATCATCATCATCATCATCATCATCATCATCATCATCATCATCATCATCATCATCATCATCATCATCATCATCATCATTATCCTCCTCCTCCTCCTCCTCCTACGTCCTCCTCCTCCTCCTCCTCCTCCTCCTCCTCCTCCTCCTACGTTCTCCTCCTTCTCCTTCTCCTCCTCCTCCTCCTCCTCGTCCTCGCCCGCATCCCTTCCAGACTCTTCATCCTTCGACCTCTCCCCGCCGAATGCCTCCTCGTTTCTCCCTTCCTTCCCCCCCTCCCTCCTGCAGATCCTGCTGGGCCTGGGAGCGGGTCTGGGCATGTGAGTGGAGTCGCTGTCTTCGACTACTCAGCCTGCCGCGGCCGTTTAGGTCTGAGGGGGCTGGGGTCGTCGCGATTGTAGGGAGGGTCGTCTCCCCCGAAGTCCTTCTCCGCCGCTTCGATTACCCACTGCCCTGGCCTCCCATAGGACGGGGCTGGGGCCGTAATTAGCCGCGGGAGGCACTTTCGGCTGGGAGCGGACCCGGCTAGCAGGGGGGCTTCCATGGGAGACAGGGGGGCAATGCCAGGCTTCAACGATCGCTTCGTTGCCCTGCTCGATCCAGCTTGCCGCGGTGCTGAAGAGCGGGGGCAGGGGTAAAGCGGAAGTCCGAGGCGGGAATTTATACATGACCACCGCTTGGAGGATCAATTTCCGGGGGCTTCAACAGACGGTGGATATGGAGATATTCGGGCCCCCAGTGATACATTATCCACCGCCCGCTGGGGCACCAGGGCGCCGGTTCCCAGGCGGTGGAAATGGACAAATCCCTGCCTCGCAGGAAGGTGGTTTCCAAGGGCGTGAAAAGGTCTGGGGAGACTGGGGTCGTTGCGGCACGAAGTGAAACCGGGTTGGGAACGGATCTGGCTGGTCACCCCGCCCACCTCGCGGGCAGGCTGCCGTATGCCTTGCACGGACTGGCAGGGCGGCCCTGGGGTGGATCCGTCTAGAGCTTCTTCCCTGCATCCGCACACGGTCCGCCTGGGACGTCTGGTGTTTGGGTGACCCCCCACAGGGGGAAGTGATCCGTCCCCCCTGAGTGGCCCTCGCCCTTCCTCCCCCGCGGCCGCCCGCTCTGTCCTGTGTTCCCTCTCTTGCATGCTGGCCAATTCGCTAGAACGGTGAGCCCGTTTAGGTAGTTCTTTCCGCTGGCCGCCGACAAAAAAAGTTTGGGTGGCCCCCCTCCTCCACCTGTCTCAGCTTCAGGCTCCAGGAGACAGCTGGAGGAGTCCGATTCCTCCCTCTCCTCCGAGCCGTTTCCGCTGAGGTCTGGGCGCGGAGGCAGGACGGGGTCATGCCCAGGAGGGCTCTTCTCCCAGCAGCCCTCCTGCTGCTGTCCCCGCAGCGCCCACTGCCCGCCCACGGTGGCCACCATCCAGCCATCCCATGCACCGCCCTACTCGTCCCCATCCTCTTCCACTTTTCTCGCGCTGCGGCGATTCAAGCGATAGCGACCGAATGCCTTCCCACTCGGGAGGTGTTCGTGTACCCTGGGTGGTCCTGGCACCACCTGCCTCGCAGCACTGGCGGTCAGGAGATCCGCTCGGTTGGCTGAGAGAGAGAGAGAGAGAGAGAGACCGGGGACTCCAGAGGCGGACAGTTCTTCCACGCGTCTTGCGTTCGCCATCCCACTCCCGAGTTTTGCAGGGCGGGGTGGAGAGCGTGTCAAGTATAAAAAGGCGTGCGACTTGCAGCAGGCGGTGCTCGGGCCGGTGCACTGTCCGCTTCTCCAGTCGGCACCCGCTGTCGAGGTGCAATCGCGATGGCAGCCTTGCAGACCGTTGATACTAGTGAAGGCTGTTCTGTCTGCTTGGCGGTGGTGCAGCAGCATGTTCTCCCACTGGCTGGACGATTGCCGTATAAGCGGAAATACTCAGGAGCGCTTCAGCGTGTGATCGCGTCATGTTTCACCGTGTGGTGCGTAAACAGTAGCACGTTGCTGGAAAGGAAGAGGAGGCGGATGAGACGAGGACGCACACCCACGAGACCTCGATGGCACAGTCAATACCCTGTGAACAGCTCGGGTTCGGACAGGGCTCGCTCTTCTTTGGGCCCCTGCACGGTTGTTCCTCTAGAGCTTTTCATGCACCCAGGCGCTTGTGGGGCCAGTCGGGCAGAAAGGGGCTTCGTCATCTATCTTCTAGGAAGTTGGGTACACATTACGTCGCTAGCCTGGGCGAGAGCTGGATACGCATGTGACCAGATGTCTTTCCCGCGCTCTGCCCTTATATGGTTTTGTAGGTTGGGCTCCCATATGTGTACCCAGGGCGTGGCCTCCATGTGATCCACCTGTGAATCCAGCCATGTGTGGTTCCAGCTTCCTGTTCGGCAGCTTGCGCTGACCGCTCACCTTCCAGTACACCAGTTTTCGGTGCCTCAGGCCGCCTGCGCATTCCTCCTGGCGAGGACTCTCTACGCGCGAGGCTCCCCCCCCAGGTATTCTCCCTCCGTAGCCGCCCTCTTCTTTCCCCCTTTGAGCGACGAAGCAGCGGGGTCGCCTGCGCCGACATTGCTTGGCGCGTAGGCTGCCCGAGTGAGGTCGCGCGAACGCACCCTCGCCTCCAACGCAGCGTGCCGCGCTGGCGGCCCGCGTGAGGCCGCCGCGCCAGGTCGCCGTGCCCTCTCGCGCAAGACTCTGCTCTTGTTCGCCGCTCGCAAGGCTCTGCTCTTGTTCGCCGCTCGCCTGTCTTGCGCGCCCCGGCCCCGCGTGGCCCGCCCGCGGTTCGGCCGCGGCAGCAGGTGCCGCCGCCGACGGCGGCCTCCGCCGTCGTCGCTGCCGCTGGCATCGCCGCCGTCGCCGCCACAGAGGTCGCCGTCGGGCGCCGTCGTCGTCGCCGTCGTCGCCGCAAGGGTCGCCGCGGGTCGCCGTCCTTGCCGTCGCAGTCGCCGCCGCCGCGGTCGCTGCCGCAGCGGGACGACGACGGGCGGCGCGCGGGGCGCGCGCAGAGGCGCGGCGTGGTCTTGCTGCTGGCCGTGCGCGACGGCGAGATGCAGTTCGGCAGCAAGGCCGCCTCTCGGCGCCGTCTGTGGCCGGCTTTTCTGTCGCTCCCCCACCGACGCAGCACCACCGATACACGACGACTCCAACAACAAGGATTCCTCCCCCTCCTCCTCCTCCTCCCCCTTCCGTTTCGCATAATGTTTTACCTGTCTCGCATGCATGCCTCACCATACACAACAGTATTTTGGAGGCCACGGCCTCGCTCACCTGGTCTCAAGTCGGCTTGGACTGCTGTCCGCATTGGTTGTCATTCGTTCGTTCGTTCGTTCTCTCTCTCTCTCTTTCCCCCCTGCCCCGCCCTCTAGGATCGGAGTAGGCGGAGGACGGTATATGAGAGTCTGTCTCTCGATCGGGGGCGCCTGTCCCAGGGCGGCTGAGAAGGGTTATACCCCCGCGCTGGCAGGCGGGGGTAGGGTCTTTACAGCCGCCCTGGGGCAGGTGTCTCCGATCGAGGAATCGTTTCTGTTACGCCGATCTTCGTCCGCCTAAGTTTGGCGCGTTCCAGGAGGAACGCACTCGCCTTCGGTCGCAAATCATGGGAGCCGTGCGTACCGCCGCAGTTCCGTCTTCCGAGAGCACCAGCATCGCCTCGCGTCTGGTAATCGACGAGATTGGGCCGAGGTCGCGTCGATGTGGCGTCGATTCTGCGTCGACGTAACGTCGCTGTAGCGTCGCTGTGGCGTCGCTGTGGCGCCGCTGTAGCGTCGATTAGGGGCAGGCCCGCGTCGGGCCCGCAGGAGCCAGCGAGAGGGTCTGGGAAGCTCCCACGAGCTGTCGCGGAGACCGCCCTCCGGGGTCCACGTGGCGCGCTCCGGAGGAGGGCGAGGGAGGAGGGAGAGTAGGAGGAGGAGGGGAAGGACGGAGGAGGAGGAGGAGGAGGAGGAGGAGGAGGAGGAGAAGGAGGAGGAGGAGGAGGGGGGGCGGGGAGGAGGAGGGGGCGGGGAGAAGGAGGAGGAGGAGGAGGAGGAGAAGGAGGAGGAGGAGGCGCAGGCCGCGTAATGGGGGGCGAGAACTGGGGGGTCGGCGAGGGCTGCCGAAAAAGAGCCCTTCAGGGGCCTCGAGGAGCCCTCCATAGGGCCCAAGAAGGGGCCTCTGGGGCCAGAACAGGGCACTTTTCTCCTCCCCCGTAGATGATCGCCCCCCATTAATTCGCCCCCACCCCCAGACGATGGCGCATTGTTTCTGGAACCCGCCATTTCAGTCCAATCGATCCGGTTTGATGTCGATGTCGGCCGGCCCGATCCGATGCGGTCTCGGCCTTCCCGCGATCCGAGGCGGCCCGCTGCTCGCTCGGTGCCGGTCGCGGCTCCTGGCGCAGCGGAGTGGACTCGGTGCCGGCTCCGTTCCGTTGCGGGACGATCCGACGCCTGTTCCCATTCAAGCCAGTTTCCTTATGTTTTGTTTGTTTTTCTTGCCATCCCTCTTCCTCCTCTCTTTCCTCCACCCTTTCCCTCCCTCCTTCGCTCATCCCTCCCCGACCACGGTGCGCGAGAGCGCGCGCTCCTAGGCGATCTCGTCCTGGGGGGGCGGGGCGGGATTTCGGTTTCAAGCCAGTTCAAGCTGGTTTCTTGGTTCTTGCCATCTGGTCGGGCAACGTCAACCACGGTCAGAACCATCCCAGCCCCTGCTGGGACCAGGCCAGGCAGGGCGTCGTGGTTGTGGCCAGGAGCAGAGAAGAATAATCAGAAGAAGAAGAATAATAATAAGAAGAAGAAGAAGAGGAAGAAGAATAATAACAAGAAACATAATAATGATAGTGTATATAATAAGAAGAGACAGCAGCAGCAGGCCACACATCAGTGCGCAAGGGAGATCGAGGTCATCGATACGCAGAGGAGGAAGCGTGGCCTCGTCCTCCTCCCCATTGCCCCCTCCTCCTCTCACGCCGTGCCCCCTCATCGGCAGGTGTTCTGCTCGTACAGCGGCCGGGTGTACCCCATACAGGAGACAGGTCTAACCCAAATATTTGGAGCACCCAGGGAATCCACCTTCCGGGTGGGCGAGGTGCAATATGAGGAGGGCGAGAAGGAGGAGGGGCAGGGTTCGAAGCTCAGAACTCGCTTGTTGCTGTCAGCTGGAATTGCAACTTCCTGGAAGCTACGCTTGCAGACCGTCAAATCAACAACTAAGAAACTGTGCTCTCTGGGCAGAAACCCTGAACGGGCGAATGGCCCAGGAAGAGACCGACCGCTACGTGGGAGGAAGAGCAACAAAAAGGGCTACGGAGAGAGAATGAGTAGAGAGGAGTGGAGGCAGGAGGGAGAGAGAGAGAGAGAGAGAACGAGGGAGCGAGAGGGAGAGAGAGGGACAAGCAAGGTGCCCTCGCGCCATATCTGACGTCCTATCCCCCCCCCATCCCTTTCTACTGCGTTGGTTGAACCCCTCTCCATTCGCAGCGTCGGGTGTCATGGAAATCCTTGATCCCCACGTTTTTTTTAGCTCCCCTGATACACCCGTTTTGAAACGCAACACGTGCCGTGTTCAAACCGTCCGTGTCAACGCGCTGCGTGTTGGCCCAGTGTGTTGGCCCACGTTCTGGCGTATCGCGCCACATCTGCGTCTTCAGGCTACGTGTTGAGCTCCGTGTCAGCACGCTATGTCCTGCTGGTTGGGCACAGCAGTGCATGGCGCGCAGGAGACAGAGCACATCCGGAGACAGGGGGTGGCCAGCGGCGCGGCGAGAGCGCTGTTCCGCTGGACGGAAGACCGGCAGAAACCCATGAGGCGCATGCTGCAGGGGGGAGCACAGCCCGTGCGGATGCATGGCTGCGGCCACGAACGTCGGCTGGGCGTGTCCCGCCGCCGGTGCTGGCCCACCACGCTTCGGCTTTGGACGCGCGAAATGGGCACGGGAAAAACATGGGCACAATGCCCAACAACACATGTTGTCCCAAACCAGCAGCGGCCGCTGTTGGGCAGGCGGCCTTCTGTCTCGAATGGACACAGGCCGCGGCGGCGCGGACAGCGAGCCCTGTCCAAAGGGAAGAGGATCTGCTGTTGGGCATTGCACCCATTCTTTCCGTCCCCATGTCGTTCGTGCCGAGCCCAGCAGGAGGAGGGGGAGAGGTGAGGAAGGAAGAAGAGGAGGAGGAGGAAGAGGAGGAGGGGGAGGAGGAGGAGGAGGAGGAGGAGGGGGAGAAGGAGGAGAAGGAGGAGGAGGAGGCGTGACACGCCATCGACGTCCCCCCTGCCCCGGCGTCGGCGCCCCGAGCCTCCCTGGCCTCGCGCCCCGCGGGGCGGAGCGGCGCGCCGTCCGCCTGCGAGGCGCAGCGACGTCGCGCCGGGGCCGCCGCCGCGGCACACGGTGCCGAGGGTTCAGGAACCGCAGGGTCGGCGCTGCGGCGGGAGCGCCGCTCCCGTGGAGATCCGAGGAGGGTGCAGAAGCAAGGGGCGCCCTCGAGGGCGCGAAGTGATTCGCGCTCCGCGGTGCGGCTCCGATTCCTCATGCTCCTCTTCTCCCTTGGGAGGCGGCGCGAGAGCGCGAAGTTATTCGCACTTCGCGCTTCGCGCGGCGCGAAGCGCGAAGTTGGGAGCCCTCGAGAAGTGCGGCACGCCCCGCAGTGGGACCTCCACTTCCGCTTCGGCAGCGAGCCCGGGGGGGGGAAGCGAGGAGGAGAAGGCCTTGTCACAAGGCCCAGAAGTCCCCCGGCCTTCCGAGAAGTTGTCCAAGCTGTCCCCGAGGACCAGAAAAACTTCTCAGAAGGCGCGAGGGCGTCTGAGAAACCCGCCGCCCTCGGAGAAGGCCTTCTCCTTCTCACTTCCCCCCCCCTCGCTCGCCGCCGACCACTGGTGCACGAGCACGACCACCGCTGCCGAGGCTGCGGCGACGTCGCCGTTCCGCTGGACGGACGCCCCCTGGTGAGCATCAGATGCGGCAAGCGAGCCAACGGGAGCACCGCTGTTTCCAGGGCAGTTCGCCTTCGGATTGCACGCAGGAGAACAACTGCCGCTGCTACAACAACAACAACAACAACAACAACAACAACAACTACTACTACTACTACTACTACTACTACTACTACGACTACTACTACTACTACGACTACGTCTACGACTACTATTACTACTACTACTACTAC
>CAUYUJ010007362.1:0-5000 GCA_963575745.1 Prorocentrum cordatum
CCCCCCCCCCCTTGCCCTTCACACGCTTGGGTTGAGAATGGTCGCCACCCCGCTGCCTGGATACTTTCCATTGCCTGCTGGTGGCGATCACCTCTAAGTTTCGTCTCCTGAACCACGATCACATCTGATTCAATATTCGCTCTCACATCCAAGAAGGACCCCCAAGAACCACTGTTGAGGGTCACGAAATCGAAGAACCGCCGTTTGCTAAACCTCACTCCCTCTTGCCGCCGCCGCTGCGGCCGCCAAAGGCGTCCCAGGCTGAGCCGCGCCCGCCGGCCCAGCCGCCGCTGGCTCGGCGCGGTCGTAGGGCCCGCTGCGGGCACCTCCTCGACCTCCACCGCCGTCGCGGGAGGGAGGGGCGCCCTGGCGGGCCCACGTGACCGCCGCAGCCAGCTTGGCGGCCAGGGCCCGCTTCTGGTCCTGGTCGAGCTCCTTCGTGTTGTCATCGACCTCCAGCACGGAATCGAAGGCCATCTCGTCCACGTCCATGGTGCTGCCCATCGGTGTTCCTGGAACAGGCCCAGGTACATCTTGGGCTCCCACAGGAGTGGGCGGCACAGGCACCGAGGCTTCTGCTGGGATAGCCGCCAGTTTCGCCTGCAGCGCCCTCCACAGGTTCTGGCCATCCTGGTCGAGGTGGCCGTTCGAAGCCAAGGCCCCA
Organism: Prorocentrum cordatum; assembly: GCA_963575745.1. NCBI lineage: Eukaryota > Dinophyceae > Prorocentrales > Prorocentraceae > Prorocentrum > Prorocentrum cordatum. Next base: position 665 of record CAUYUJ010007362.1, read on the forward strand.
AGTTTGTTGCCCCACTCCTGCACCTCTTTGCCGAAGCCGTCCGCACTGGGGGGTCTTGGCGGGGCCTGGGTCTGCGCCTTAGCCGTCTGGATCTCTTTCTCCACCGTGAGCTTCCATTTCCGTTCATCTTCGAGTTGTTCCTGAAGAACTGCGATGTTATCCTCCAGCTCCTCGATCCGTCCTTTGCAGCTCTTGAGTTGCTTCTCCTTCTTCTGTAAGAAAGATTCTGCCCGACGGACCAGAACGCTAGCTGGGAGAGCCTCATCTCTTGCTTGGCGAACATTACTGAGCACCTTCTGAAGCAGATTGGCGTCATCCTGTCCCAGCTGGTCAAACTTGGTCCCAGCTCCGTCGATGAGTTGGTGGAGGCAGTCGGCTGCGCCCAAAGGGGCTTGGGGCGGAGCGCCGCCTCCGCCCCACCTGCCTTTGCCTTTGCCACCGCCCCCCTTGCCGCCTTAGCCGCCCTTGGCCTTCCAGTTCCAAGCTCCCCAGCCATTGCCCAAGTTACTGTGCTGCCACACACCTTGAGCTGGTTGGTGAAGTTTCTGGGTGACCTGGCGGAGATCTGATCCACATGCGTAGCACCAACGATAATGAGTGGGGTTCCGACGGCAACCGCAAGAGCCACACACCACGCTGCCACGAGAGAAATGAACATCCTTGCCTGTCATAGGCAAGCAAGATGTACAGAGGAGTACGTAGAGAGTCATTCTAGGGCGAGGGAACCTCACTTCAGTACACGGACTGGTATGCCGCTGGGGCCGCTTCCCCCCTTGCCGAAATGACCTCTGTCCTTGAGCAATGCCTCCGGACTTGAGCCAAATGGCTACGGACCCTCCTCCTCTTCCTCCTCCTCCTCCTCCTCCTCCTCCTGGGACAGGCTGGGAGGCAAGGACGCAGGTTCGACTGCACCTGTCTGTCACAGTCGGCGGCCGCAAGCGGACCGACGGCGGTCGCGCGACGGCGGGCCGCGCCGGGGCAACGAGGCGCGAGGGCAAGGGAGCGCGAGGCGCGAGGCGGCTGGGGGGCTCGAGGCGAGGGGGCCACACTCAGACCATGAAGGACATCGTGTGCGTGCCCAGGAGGGCAGGGCCCCTGAGATCCGACGCTCCACACAGATTGGAGCGGGCGCTCTTTGACTGTTTTCGTCCTCCGGGGGCCATCGCCGGGCCTCGGGAGCGTCAAAAGACGATTCGGGACGGAAGACCGGTCCCAGGGAAGTGGTCCGGACCTCCCGGGTCCACGCACCAAAAAAATTTGAGCAGCCAGATGTCTGGAGCGGGCGGCGGGTAGAAGAGCAAGTACGCACACGCCTGCACCAAGCCCCGCCATGCCAGTCCTGAGCCCACGGCCGGTCTTCCGCCCAGGCCCCCCAGCCCCGACCGGAGAGGCGCAGGCAATCAGAGGACGGCGACAACGACGGCGACGGCGACGGCGACGGCGACGGCGACGGCGACGGCGACGGCGACGGCGACGGCGGCGGCGGCGGCGGCGGCGACGACAACGAAAACAACGACGACGGCGGCGAAGAACGGAGACGGTCCCCCCCTGACCACGCGCGAGGATCACAATGACCGCGGAGCCTCCTGCAGGCCTCCGTCGTCGTCGTCCTCCTCCTCCTCCTCCTCCTCCTCCTCCTCCTCCTCCTCCTCCTCCTCCTCCTCCTCCTCCTCCTCCCTCCTCCCTCCTCCTTCCCTTCCCTCCTTCTTCCCTCCTCCTCCTCCTCCTTCCTCTCCTCCTCTCCTGCACCTCCCTCTCCTTCTCCTCCTCCCGCTGCTCCCCTCCTCTCCTCCTCCTCCTCTCCTCCTCCTCCGCCTCCTGCGCCTCTTCCTCCTCTCCTCCTCCTCCTCCTACCTCCTCCTCCTCCTCCTCCTCCTCCTCCTCCTCCTCCTCCTCCTCCTCCTCTTAGTTTAACGTTTATTGATACTACAAATATTAATGGTTTGCTTCCTCTTCTTAGTAATAGTAGTAATATTAATATTCGTGCTATTATTGTTCTTGAGAACTCTATTAGTAGTATGATCAGTAATACTCTTAATGTGGTTAATATCCGCTGGCCCCCTTGTGGGGCCACCAGGCTGCAGGGCGAAGGTTCGCAGTTTGCTGTACCAGTTGCAGCTTCCAGTTTCCACTGTAACAGTTCTGCTTCTTGCTGCTTACTGTTCCTTGTTGATGGACCGCGCGAGGGGGGGAGGCCCAAACGAGCAGGTTTAGCACGTCCTGAGCGTGTGCTCTGAATTGCTGGGGTGTGTAAAAATTGACACCCCATCACGCAGATCGGCGGGGTCAGTGTCCAAAAACACAAGGGATTTGCTACATTTCTAAAGTTCAATGGCACCCCTCACACAGATCGGCGGGGTCAGGGTCCGAAAAAACAAAGGGATTTGCCACATTTCTGAAATTCGCTGGCACCCCTCACGCGGATCGACAGGGTCAGGGTCCGAAAACACAAGGGATTTGCCACATTTCTGAAATTCGCTGGCACCCCTCACGCGGATCGTCAGGGTCAGGATGCATAAGCACAAGGGATTTGCAACATTTCTGAAATTCGCTAGCACCCCTCACGCAGATCGGAGGGGTCAGGGTCCAAAAACACAGGGGATGTGCTACATTTCTGACATTCGGTGACACCCCTCACGCAGATCGGCGGGGTCAGGGTGCAAAAACACAAGGGATTTGCTACATTTCTGAAGTTCAATGGCACCCCTCATACAGATCGGCGGAGTCAGGGTCCGAAAACCCACGGGATTCCCAACATTTCTACAATTCGGTGGCACCCCTCACGCGGATCGACAGGGTCAGTGTGCAAAAACACAGGGGATTTGCCACATGTCTTGAAATTCGCTGGCACCCCTCACACAGATCGGCGGGGTCAGGGTCCAAAAACACATGTATTTGCTACATGTCTGAAATTTGCTGGCACCCCTCTCGCAGATCGGCGGGGTCAGGGTCCGAAAACACAAGGGATTTGCCACATTTCTGAAATTCGGCAACACACCCTCACGCGGATCGGCGGGGTCAGGGTCCAAAAACACATGGGATTTACAACATTCCTGAAATTCGGTTGCGCCCCTCATGCAAATCGGCGGAGCCAGGGTCGGAAAACAAACAGGTCCCGACACTGCTTCACGGCGGCGCCCAGACCTCATGATCTAGCTCTTGCATCTCCCAGTATCCGAGGAAAGGGGCCGGCGGCATGGGGCGAAGCCCTTACGGATTATTATGAAGATTATGTTGTGAACCTTACGATGTTTAAATTAATTATTATTATATTTCTATATATATATATATATATATATATATGTTTTAGCATTACGTTGTGAAATAAAACTATTATATAGGGAAATATTATCATTGTTGTGAATGATAATAACTATAGGGAAATATTACTGTTGATTAGTAACATTACTATTATCACTACGATCATTCTCAATAGTAGTCGTAGTAGTCGTGTGCTTACTACGATTATTAGTGTTACCATTATTATTCCTCCTCCTCCTTTTCCTCCTCCTCCTCTCCTCCTCCTCCTCCACAATTACACAATATGAAAATACTCTCCCACTTCCCCTGATGGCGTCCCGAAGATATCCGACCCCCCCCCCGCGTAGTGTTTTTTATACACAAGATTCCTGGGAAACGGGTTTTCGCTCGTGTTTTTTTTCAAAATGCTGCTCTCGCCGAGGCGCCGGCCTCATTTTCGGGCCCCGCTCGTTCCGAGTCGTGCTCCCGCTGCAGCGCTGGCCTCATTTCCGTGCTTCCGCTCGTTCCGACTCGTGCTCCCGCTGCAGCGCTGGCCTCATTTCCGCGCTTCCGCCCGTTTCGACTCGTGCTCCCGCTGCAACGCTGGCGTCATTTCCCGTGCCATGCCACAGCACATGCGCACACACGCACACACACACACACACCACCACCACCACCACCACCACCTCCACCACCACCACCTCCACCACCACCACCAGCACCACCAGCACCACCATCACCACCAGCAGCAGCACCACCACCACCACCACCACCAGCACCAGCACCACCACCACCACCACCACCACCACAACCACGCACCCACGCACGCACGCACGCACGCGCACCACCACCCACTAGTCCGCGGATAGAGAAAATCAGCGCCATGGTAAGGGATGGGAGGGAGGGGTAGGACGTCAGTTCTGACGCGCGCGGCACCTAGCTTGGTGCATACGCAGTCATCAGTCCGCATCGCTCACTCCTCAGAAGATATCCTCATCCCCATCCGAATCCGCCCCCTTCCCCCGCAATCATCACTACTCCTGCCTCCTCCTCTTCCTCATCATCCTCCTCCTTCCTACTCATACTGGTCAGCACT
>CAUYUJ010007362.1:10000-13013 GCA_963575745.1 Prorocentrum cordatum
ACGTCCCCCAACCGGGGGGGTGAGGTGGTGGGGGCCTGCATGGGGATGGGCGTGCGGGGAGGAGGAGGAGGAGGAGGAGGAGGAGGAGGAGGAGGAGAAGGAGGAGGAGAATGAGGAGGAGGAGAAAGAAAGTATGAGGATCAATTAGTAGGAGTTATGGAGGAGGAGAGTAGGGGTGGAGGATGGTGATGTGTGTGCTTAGTCGTCCTAGTCGTAGGGATGAGGATAGAGTCCGTAGGCGATTCTGAGGATGAGGAGGGGCATTAAGGGTGAATATCTGATGACTAAGGGGCTCATCTCGACGAAAGCCGAGTGCCACCACCGAATCGCCCTCTCCGGTCGCTGCATAGCCGTCCCCCCGCCCCCCTCGCTCCGCACCTGCGCGGGCCGGCCGAGCGCACTGCTCCGAAAGGGTGGGGGGAAAAGTGGAAGCGCCCCTGAGGCGACCGCCCCTCCGCGGGCCGAGCTGCCCCGGCCTCTCCTCGGAGCGCTGCCTGCCTGCCTGCCTGCCTCCTAACAGGGGCGGTCCCCCTGCAGGGGGGGTTGTTGGGCGAAAAAAAAAATATCAAAAAGATGCCTCCAAAATGTAAAGTGGTCACAAGATCGTCCCTGGACCATGTTTTGACGATTTGGGGCGTATCCCCCCTCTAGAGGGACAGGCCCGACTCAGAGTTAAACGATACGGATCCTTTACAGAGCTGGGGAGACCAGAAGGCACCCAGTTGGGTGGCCCAAGAGGGGGTCCAGCTGAAAAGGGGAGGCGCGGTGAAATAGATGTGGGAGAATTGTATTGCAACTGTACTGCGCCAGAGAATTGGATTGCCTTGCATTGCAGCTGATGCATTGCACGCGAAAGCCCAGCAACACATCTGCGCCCCGGGATGCACTGCACGCCCCAAATCTGCTGCAACCCCACAGGTCTATTGCACCACATCGATTGCACCATCCCCGCGGGCAGGGGCGGCTCGAAGGGGCCTATCGGCGGGGCCACCTCGGGGGAGGGGAGCCCTTTGCTCCCTCACTCTCCGCCCTCCTTGCCTTCCCTCCGGCCGTCCCTCCCTCCTCCCTGCGTCCTTCCCCTCTACACCCTGCGAAATGCTTAAGAAATCATGGGTTAAGAAATTCATAGTCTCAGAATTGAATAAAACCCAGAACTTCTATCAAAATCTTGTGATTTGCATTGAAACGTTAAGAATAATCGAGACTCTGGCCGAAAACTTGAGTTTTCTTAAGCATCGCCTAAGGTGTATTCCCTCCTCCCTGCGCCCTCCCTGCGTCGCTCGACCCCCCCCTTCGGGGCCATCCCGCGCCCGTGCCGCAGCTCCCCGGACCTCCCCCGGGCCGCGGCGCTCTGGCCAGAAGCTCGAGGCGACGCCCGCGGCGGCAACGAGGGCACCCGAAGAGGCCCCACAAAGAGAAGAAACGAAACGCACACACACACACACACACACACACACACACACACACACACAAACAACACACAACACACACACACACACACACACAACACACAACACACACAACACACACACACAACACACAAACAAACAAACAAACAAACAAACAAACAAACAAACAAACAAAACGAGGCGTTGTGAGCGGCCCAAACACCCGCCTGCTCCAAATGTTTCGATGCCTGGGCCCCGGAGGTCCGGGGACCCCTTCCCTGGGGCCGGCTTTTCGGCCCGAGTCGTTTTTGTTGCCGTTCCTGGGGCCCGGCGAGGGCCCGAGAGGCCGAAAACGATAAAAAAACGCCTGCTCCGACTCTTGGCGTGGCCAACGGGAGGAAGAACAAATCCGCCGACCCTGTCGGCGTGTGGAAGACGCATCCCAGTGTCGTCGTCTTTCGTGGATCACCGTCGTCGTCGTCGTCGTCGTCGTCGTCGTCGTCGTCGTCGTCGTCGTCGTCGTCGTCGTCGCCCGGAATAAAAGGAAATCGAACACGAAACAGAAGGAAATCGTAGTCGTGGCGCGGCCCCTCCCTACCCTCCCCACCAGGGGGGGGGGTGGGCAGATACTCGTCCCCCCCCACAGGGCGACCCTCTCCTCCCCCTCCCCCCTCCCCCCACCCCCTCCTCCTCCTCCTCGCTCCTCCTCCTCCTCCTCCACCTCACCTCCTCCCTCCTCCTCATCCTCGTGCCCCCTCCTCCCCCCCTCCCCCTCATCATCCTCCTCCTCCTCGACCTCCTCCTCACTCCTCCTTCTCCTCAATCCTCCTCCCCTTCTTCCTCCTCCTCCTCCTCGCTCCGCCACCTCCACCTCCATCTCCTCCACCCTCCTCCTCCTCCGCCGCCTCCTCCTCCCCTTCTTCCGCCTCCTCCTCCTCCTCCTCCTCCGCCTCCTCCTCCTCCGACACATCTTCATTGACCTCCGACGTCTTATCACTTATCCCGTCACCTTTGAGGACCGAGGTATCCAGGGTCGACGGCACTGGCCGTAAGGCCTTAGCAATAGGAGGGTTAGGAGTTGGAGCTAACCTCATTTGAGCGTCGGATCTCCAGAGGTCTGGGTCCCTCCTCCTCCTCCTCCTCCTCCTCCTCCTCCTTCTCCTCCTCCTCCTCCTCCGCGAAGGGCGAATCGGACGGCGCGGGGCCTCCGCGGCCAGCGCTTCCGCGCCGGGCGCCTCCTCGGCGGCCTCCCCAGCCGCGGCAGCGGCGGCCTCGGCGGCCTCGGCGGCCTCCGCCTTCCGCCTCCTCGCGGGGGGAGCCGCCGCCCGGGCGCCCTCCTCGCCATCGCTGGGTCCTCGGCTCTCCCCCGCCGCCCTGTGTGCACCTCCCTCCCCCGCCCCCCGCCGCCGCTCGGTCCCCGGCTCTCTTTTCCTCCTCCCGCCGCCACCGACCTCCTGCCCGCCCGCATCTCACCCCAGAAGTCCTCCCCCACCCCTTCCCGTCCTCCGCTCCCCACGTCCTCCTCCCTCTCCGCATTCCCGCCTCCTCCTCCGCCTCCTCCTCCCCCTCAATCCTCCTCCCCCATACTACTACTACTACTACTACTACTACACTACTACTACTAC
>CAUYUJ010007362.1:13113-15613 GCA_963575745.1 Prorocentrum cordatum
ACTACTACTACTACGACTACTACGACTACTACGACTACTACTACTACTACTACGACTACTACTACTACTACTACTACTACTACTACTACTACTACTACACCGCCTCCTCCTCCTCGTCGGCACCATCATCACCATCATCCTTATCATCATCATCATCACCATCATCATCATCAGCAGCAGCAGCATCAGCAGCATCAGCATCACCATCATAATCAGCATCCTCATCAGAATCAGAATCAGCATCAGCAGCAGCATCAGCATCATCATCATCATCAGCATCAGCATCATCATCAGCATCAGCATCAGCATAGCATCATCATCACCACCATCATAAGCAGCAGCGTCATCTGCATCCTCATCATCATCAGCAGCAGCAGCCGCATCATCAGCAGCATCATCAGCACCATCATCATCAGCATCAGCCTCATCAGCCTCATCATCCTCAGTGTTATGTTCATGATTGGTCGTAGAATAACTCATGTCTTTCATCTGTGAATATTAGAAGTAGAACTGCTGGTATACCTGGTCAACTGTATGCGTCATAGCCGTCTCAATATGAGCAGAAGAATTCGCACTGTTACCATTATCCGTGCTCTCCATACTGTGAGCACTAGAAGTGGTATGCATGGTTGAGACTTTCGAACCGTCTCCAAGCGGTCCCCGAGAGGGGTCCCAACGGACTCCGACAATCATCCGAGAGAGCTGAAACTCGGAGAACCCCCTCACGAACGGGCACTGCCAGCGTGCGGCCCCCCCAGGGACGCCCCCGGAGGGTGCTCCGAGGCTGGCCGGGCCGGAGAGCTCACGGGAGGTCTACGCCTTTGGGAGGAGCAGTGGTCACGGCTGCGACGCAAACATCCTGCCTCGGCATTGACCTCGGAGATGGCAGGCGGCATGTTCGTGAGCAGAGAGTGGCTACCTACTAGACCACCCCAACCCAACCCGAGAACCCGAATTTCGGGTTGGGGGGGTACGGGCGTCATGTGTGTTTTTCAATGTTCCCCGACCCTCCCCCAAACTGGAGATGGAGGGCAAATTGAGGCCTTCGGGTTTGGTTTGGTGTAGCTCCGCACACGTGACAAATGTTAACGAGCAGGACCACAGCAAAGCCCCCAACGCAACGCACACCGCCAGAGGCGGCGGAGAGCTTGAGAGATCCACCTACCCAGGGTCACGGCTGCGACGCACACATCCTACCTCGGGATTGACCTCGGAGCTGGCAGGCGGCATGCTCGTGAGCAGCGAGGGAAGCGCAACACTGAGCGCCTCGCTCGGCGCACGAAGATGGTCAAGTTTGCTCCTACGATTCGGCCTGCCCGTCTCACCTCACTCGGGGGCGCGCAAACATGGATTGGCGATCCATGGATTTGGCGCACGGTCGCCAAATCCATGAATCGGGGGAGGCCTCCTCCCCCAAATGCGGCCAGTGCCGCCTAGTTCGGCGGCGGAAGTCAGCGATTCCCCATGGAAACGGGGCCCGTCGCTAATCCACGCCCCTTTGATCCATGTTTGCGATCGCCTGGCTTACGCTTGGAGCGGCAAGGCGAGCAGGCGGCAGGGAGCTGCGGCTGCAAGCTTCACGGTGCTCGTGGGCAGGACCCGGTAGATCGCGGACGTAGGCCGGAGGCGGCTTGCAGCGCCCGCACCAAGCGCCAATGCCGCACGACCCCAGCAGATCGCGAAGCTCATGGCCAGGACCCCGCCGCACGGTTCACGGCTCATGCACGGTACGTGTCTCCTTGTCTCCTTGGCTTCAGCAGTGGCGTGCGCGACCAGAGGCCAGGGCAGGGATCACTCGGTCCTGGCCCAAGCTGCGACAGAAGCTGGAAGGGATACCGTCTGCAAAGAGGTCCGGGCACGTGCGTGGGCCCATGCCTGCCATCATGTGTCATGGGTTGGACCTGGGCCGGGAACGGAGATCCCCCACAGCCTGGGACCCTCCTGGCAGCTACTCGTAGGAGTTCCCTGACATCAAGTTCATTGGCATTGAAGCGTTAGGTGTTGTTTTTTTCTTCTGCTTGCATTGAGACGATAGGTGTGGCTAGCCTTTCTGATTCTGTGCTGATTGGGGCATGCAGCGATGGCCAAGCAGTGGACCAGCGCGAGCAGGCACCACGACGGGGAAAGACTCCAGGAAGGCAAAGGCAGCCACTCATACCGCAAGCTCCTACAGCAGCCACAGGCAATCCCCAAGATTGGTCGACGTCTTGCTGGTCTGTTGCTGAGCATCGCAGTAGGAGAAGCTTGACCCAAGGCGAGGAAGGTCGAGCAACTCAGGCGTCCCGAACAACTACCTGATGTATGTGTGTGTGACCACTGCGACGATCAAAGTGGGACCTCTCATCACCGGCTCTGGCTTTGCCGCTGCAACGCGAACGCCGACGCCTACATTAAGAGCGACAACCTTCCACCCATGGCCTCAGGCCAGCAGGATCCGTTTCCGTGTTCTCGGCATCGAGGGCTCATTCCTCGACGATGGACCGAAGTGTCGCCCCCAAAG
>CAUYUJ010007362.1:18113-38113 GCA_963575745.1 Prorocentrum cordatum
CACGGGGCATCGTGAACCTCATCACCCTGGCCACCGTCATCCACATGATCACCATTACCACCGCCGTCGCAGTTATCGTCATCGTCGTCGTCATCGTCGCAATCATCATCACATCATCTTTATCATCGTCAAACCGTCAGTACCAGGTCGTCTTTTTTGCCGTCACCGCCGACGTCGCCATGCACCATCATCAGCATCATCAACAGCCGCATCGACCTCGACTTTCCCAACTGAGAGTGAGACTCGTCGCTGAGGCAGCAGCACTGCTTGGAGGCGGAAGTATGGCCTGCGCTGCGGCGAAAGCGCCAAACCAATGAGAGTCAGTGACCTGATGCTTGGATGGTGCCCAATCGAGAGAACTCAGCGCAAACAAAACAAAGCAGGCCAACAACATTTTCGCTGAAGAACATTGTGATACATTGACGTTTGGCATCACTGGAAGCACTCCATGGGCGTTCCACCTCGCGTCGAACGGAATCGACAAGCTTGCTCAACAAATGTGCAAATACGCCACCACCATCATCGACCTCGATTCTCCTTTCTAAAAACAGAATAGGATCTACCCCCCCTGGCGATATCGGTCCCCCTTTCGGGTATGTAGACCACATTTGATTATGACCACATGTCCATCCTAAATATGAAATCACAATGTCCCAGGCCAGCCGGTATCCCCCCTCAGGTTCCCTTGTAAAAAACACTATGCGGTGACATTTGTTGTTCTAACATACCATTTTTTCACAAATCCCTCGTTAAAAAAGGGACGAAGTACACACGCGCGCGTCGTCGCGCGCGCATGCCAAAATCCTTCAAAAACCTTCGGTGCCGGAAGGATTTCGCAATCGAGTTTCCAAAAAACATACAAAAAAAAGGGTTTCGCAACACTGATTTGCTAAAAAAGCTTCCGCGCGAGCTCTTGCGAAATCTTAAGAAAACCATAAGTGATACAAGATGTTCACAAAATGTTATTAAACGGGCTTCGCGCGCGCGCATGTCGAAATCTGTCGAACGCCCTTGCGCGTGTGCCGTCGCGAGAATCCTCTGTAAAAAATGGGACGAAGTGCGGACACGCGCGTCGTCGCGCGCGTATGCCGAAAACCTTCAAAACCCATCGGTTTCGAAAGGATTTCAAAATCGTGTCCAAAATAGCTACAAAAACAAAAGGTTTCGCAACACGGATTTTCAACAAAAACGTGCGCGCGCGCTCTTGCGTCGTCGTCGTCGTCGACGTCGTCGTCGCCGTCCTCCCTCCTCCCGCGTCGTCGTCGTCGTCGTCGCCTACGTCGTCGTCTGTCTTTCCTCATGTTCGTCGTCGTCGTCGTCCTCTTTGGCGTCGTGGTCGTTTCCGTCGTCGTTGTCGCCGTGGTCGTCCTTCCTCCTCCTCCCTCGTCGTCGTCGTCGTCCGTCGTCGGCGTCTTGTCGTCGTCCCTCCTATCGCGCCGTCGTCGTCGTCGTCCTCGTCGTTGTCGTCGTCGTCTTCCCTCCTCCCTCGTCGTTGTCGTCGTCGGCGTCGCCGTCCTTCCTCCTTCTTCGTCGTTCGCGTCGTCGCCGTCCTCCCTCCTCCCTCGTCGTTGTCATCGTTGTCGTCGTTGTCGCCGTCGTCCTCCCTCCTCCCTCGTCGTCGTCTTCGTTGGCGACGTCGTCGTCGTCTTCGTCGTCGTCGTCGGCGTCGGCGTCGTCGTCGTCTTCGTCGTCACCGACGTCGGCGTCGTCGTCGTCGCCGCCGTCGTCGTCGTCGTCGTCGTCGTCGGCGTCGTTGACGTCGTCGTCGTCGTCGGTGTCGTCGTTGTCGTCGTCGTCGGCGTCGTCATCGTCGTCGTAGGTTTTGTAAACCAAGTTGCGGGTGGATGGGTGGGATGTTTGCAAGAGCGCGGGATGTGTCAACTCGTTTGTTAAAATCAGCTCCCTCCTTAGATTCCCCCTCTTGGTCATCATTATCGCCCTCCTCCATGTCATCCCCGCTCTCGTCCCCCTCATCATCAGAAGCATCATCACCGTTCTTGCCATCTCACCACCACCGCCACCACTACCACCACCATCCTCCTCCTCCTCCTCCTCCTCCTCCTCATTATGATCATCAGCATCATCATCATCATCATCATCATCATCATCATCATCATCATCATCGTCATCATCGTCATCACCATCACAATCATCATCATCATCATCATCATCATCATCATCATCATCATCATCATCAGCATCCCCATCATCCTCGTCATCATCATCATCATCATCATCGTCATCATCGTCATCATCATCATCATCACCATCATCATCATCATCACCATCATCATCATCATCATCATCGTCATCATCATCATCGTTATCACCGACATCGGCTTCATTATCCTCGTCATCACCATCATCACCAGCATCATCATATTATTCATCCCTCTTCTCATCCTCCTTCTCCCCATCATGACTATCATCATCAGCTGAATCATCAGCACCATCAGCATCATCATCATCATCAGCATCATCATCCTCATTATTAACTTTTCCTTGCGAATAACTTCTCCCTATCGCACACCGAGACGAGGCGGTAGCGCCGCGCACATTCATCATAAAACTCTACAACAGTTTCGAAGGTTCTTATGGCTGACGTTCCAGGAACGTTGTGTTGGCACGATCTTGGATTGACAGGCCGCAATAATCACGTTGATTCGCGTAGCCCCAGAAATCGCGTTCGGGAGCTATTTAGGATCGTCGGGACGCAAGAGTAACGTTGATTCGCGGCGTCGAAATCCCAGGAATGGTGCCTTGGCACGGTTGGAGATTCTCAGACACTTTTCTTTTTACGGGCCACTTCCAGCACTGATAATGGATCCTTCTAGGAACCTATGAAGAGGGAACTTGGAGTTACATTATCGTTGATGCATATTGGGTTTACATTAGACCTCCTCCTCTTCCAACGCACTCGTTTTTCCTTTTCCCCACCCGAGCAATGCTTGCACAAGCGCCTGGGTGTCAATCTGGCAGTTCCGTGCTCGCCGTCGTCGCCCTGTCGCCGCCTTGTCGCTGCCTCGTCGCCGCCCGTCGTCTGGGCCTGGGTGTCGGTCTGGCGGCTCCGTGCTCGAAGTCGTCGCTCGGTCGCCGGCTCGTCGCCGCCGCGTCGCCGGCCTAGATTCTCTTTCCTAAAAACGGATAGACTCTTCCCCCCACCCCCGGAGCCCCGGAGTTAACGGTCCCCCCTGGGGTATTGCGATTTCATATTTATTTTGCAGACTCGTCCATCCTAAAAGTGAACTCATACTATCCCAACCAGGCCGGTATCACTCCCCCCCGCCATCCTCTGCAAAAAACACTATGCGCGCACTCTCGTTTATCAAAAATCAGAAATGTTCAAGAATCCCTTGCAAAAAAACGGACGAAGTGCACACGCGTGCGTCGTCGCGCGCGCATGCCGAAATCCTTCAAGAACCTTCGGTTTCGGAAAGATTTCAAAATCGAGTTCCCAAACAAATGCGAAAACGCATGGTTTCGCAACACTGAATATATATATATATATATATATATATATATATATATATATACATATAACCAAAAAAACTTACGCGCGCGTTCTTGCGAAATCTTCAGAAAACAATAGGTGTTTCAAGACTGTCACGACATGCTACCAAACGGGCTTCGCGCGCGCGCGCATGTCGAAATCTGTCGAACGCCCTTGCGCGTGTGCAGTCGCGAGAATCCGTTGCAAAAAAACGAGACGAAGTGCAGACGCGCGCGTCGTCGCGCGCGTATGCCGAAGACCTTCAAAACCCACCGGTTTCGGAAGGATTTCAAAATCGTGTGTCCCCCCCCAAAAAAAAGTTTCGCAACACGGATTTTCAACAAAACAGTGCGCGCACGATCTTGCGTCGTCGTCGTCGTCGTCGTCGCCGTCCTCCCTCCTCCCGCGTCGTCGTCGTCGTCGCCTACGTCGTCCTCCGTCTTTCTATTGTCGCCGTGGTCGTCCTTCCTCCTCCTCCTCCCTCGTCGTCGTCGTGCGTCGTCGGCGTCTCGTCGTCGTCCCTCCTATTTCCTTGCCGTCGTCGTCGTCGTCGTAGTTGTCGTCGTTGTCGTCTTCCGTCCTCCCTCGTCGTTGTCGTCGTCGGCGTCTCCGTCCTTCCTCCTTCTTCGTCGTTCGCGTCGTCGCCGTCCTCCCTCCTCCCTCGTCGTTGTCGTCGTTGTCGTCGTTGTCGTCGTTGTCGCCGTCGTCGTCCTCCCTCCACCGTCGTCGTCGTTTTCGTTGGCGACATCGTCGTCGTCTTCGTCGTCGTCGTCGGCGTCGGCGTCGTCGTTTTTGTCGTCCTCGACGTCGGCGTCGTCGTCGTCGCCGCCACCGTCGTCGTCGTCGTCGTCGGCGTCGTTGACGTCGTCGTCGTCGTCGGTGTTGTCGTTGTCGCCGTCGTCGGCGTCGTCACCATCGTCGTCGTTGTCATCGTCGTCGTCGTCGGCGTCGGCGTCGTCGTCGTCGTCGTCGGTGTCGTCGTCGGCGTCGGCGTCGTCGTCGTCGGTGTCGTCGAAGTCGTTGGAGACGTCGTCGGTGTCGTCGCAGTCGTCGCGGGCTCGCGCAGCCGCAAAGATGCACCAGCAAACACCCAGCACTGTTCCCGCATGGGTTTTGCAAACCAAGTTGCGGGTGGGTGGGTGGGATGATTGCGCGAGCAATAGAGTTGACCACTTCAAATTCGGCAAGTGAGTTGCACAACATAAATTATCCCATCTACAGACTGCCAAACTATCGCCCCCGCCCCCCTGTCTTATCGGTCCGGCGGTTTTTCGAATTTCAACTTACAGATGACGCTGACCCATCGCCCATCCGAAATATTAACTCGTCCCATCCCAGGCCAGCCAGTATCGCCCCCCTTTTCTCGGTTCCCTGTCAAAAAAATATGCGCCCACATTCGTTCATCAACAATCATCCGTTCCCAAGAACCCCTTGCGAAGAAAGGGGGGGGAAACAAAAAACTACAAAAAACATGCGAAATACACACGCACGCGTCGTCGCGCGCACATTCCAACTTTCTTTACAAATCGCAGGTTCGCAAAGATTTGGAAAAATTGACCGTCACGAAAACCATTTCGAAAACCAAGCGAACGCGTTGTTATTGTATCCCGAATAACTGCGCTCGCGCTCTTGCAGATTCCTGTCAAAACCATAGGTGTTTCAACATGCTCCCAAAACGCTACCAATCGGGTCTCCCGCGCGCGCATGTCGAAATCGTTCGAACGCCCGCGCGAGCGTGCTGTCGCAAGAACCTTTTCTTGCCAAAAAACAACAACAACAACAACAACAACAACAACAACAACAGCAACAACAACAACAACAACAACACAAAACAAAAAAAAACAAAAAAAAACAAAAAAAGAAAAAAAAAAAAAAAAAAAAAAAAAAAAAAAAAAAAAAAAAAAAAAAAAAAAAAAAAAAAAAAAAAAAAAAAAAAAAAAAAAAAAAAAAAAAAAAAAAAAAAAAAACGCGTCGTCGCGCGCACATGCCCAAATCTGCCCAAAATCTGAAAGAACAAAATGTCGTAGGAATGCCAAAACGAATGCCGTGATACTTTTGTCATTTTTTTAAAATCGTTGTACAACACCAGCGTTCGACACAGCCTGTGCGCGCTCTCTGGTAAATTATTGGGGAAGCCCGCGGTTTCTCAACAGGGCCATCGGCTTCTGCCAAGCGGGCCTCTCGCGCCGCATGCCGAACTCATCCGAAAGCGCTCGCACGCGTGCTCGGGGGGCACGACCCGTGTCAGATTACACCGCGCGGGCCACTCGCGCGCGTCGACCACGCGCGCATGTCGAACTCTTTCCAAAACCTTCATCACCGACGCGAGAGCATCGTCATCGCTATCGGCGGCGTGATCAACATCGAAGCCGTCGTTGGCGTTGCCGTCGTCATCGCCATCATCGTCACCATCATCGCTACTCTCATCATCGTTTCTACCGTTGTCAACGCTGCCATGATACCGCGCCCGCCCCAGTCACCGACTCGCACTGAAGTGCCCGCTGGAAGTGCCCAGCGGTCAGCGCCACCGCGGCCGCGTAGGTCGCGCCGCATTCGGTGGCCGCTGCGCGCGCGAGCATGCGCGGGCTAGCGCGGCCGCAGGGATGCACCAGCCAACGCCATGCACTCATTGCAATCGCCTTCGCATGGGTTTTGCAAACCAAGTTGCGGGAGGGTGAGTGGGATGTTTGCGCGAGCAAGGGAGTTGATTCAAGTTCGGGATGGTGAAATGCACCGCATAGATTGTACCACATAGATTGCAACACGCAGATTGCACAACATAGATTGCAGCACATTGATTGCACGACATACAATACACCGCAAATATTGCACAACACAAAGTGCCCACATATACTGCACCATAAAAACTGCACCACTCATACTGCTCTACAGAGATAGCACAACATGGATTGCACTACATAGATTGCGCAAGCTAGATTAAATGCACCACATAGATTGATTGCACCACGAAAATTACACCACACATATTGCTCCACAGTGATTGCACAAAACATATTGCTGGAAACATACTGCTTGAGGCCCCAGCTGACGAACATCCATATAAGTACCCCCCCCCTGTCGCACCTCCCAAGCGTGTGGGTAGGGTTGGCTGGGCGATTCGCTCGAGACTTCCTCGCCATATAGAATCTTGAAACTTCAAGTTTGTAACAGTTGACCGGATGGGGGGCCGGTGGATTTCAAAATGTGGCTCTCGCCTTTAGCGGCGCGCACATTCGTGGTGAAAGATTGCAGCAGTTTCACGGATGTAGTGCGAGAGTTTGCAACAGCTTCCAGAGTCACCTTGGTTCACGGCGCTGAAGTCCTAAGGCTTTTGTTTTGGCACGACTGATGGTTTCTCAGACGGCTGTCTTCCAATGGACTACTCCCCGCAATGACAATAAGTTGTTGAACCTCCGCCTCCTCCTCCTCCTCCTCCTCATCCTCCTCATCAATCTCCTCGTCTTCGTCCTCCCCCCCCTCCTGACCCTTCTCCTCCTCCACTACCTCCACCTCCTCCTCCTCCTTCTCCTCCTCCTCATCCTCCTTCTCATCCGCCTCTTCCTCCACCTCCTCCTCCTCGTCCTCCTCCCGATCCTTCTGGTAGAGTTCCGCCAGCCTCCGTCTGGCGGAGACCCGGTTCTCCAGCTGGGAGCGGTGCGACTGTGCTAGGACCGCCAGGCCAGTGGGCTCGTGCACGAGCCGCACCGCAGTCGCGACCTGCGGGGGGGGCGCAGCTCTTCCGCATCCTCCTCCTCATCCTCCTCTTCCTCCTCTTATTACTCCTCCTTCTCCGCCTGCTCCTCTCTATCCTCCCTCCATTCCTCCCTACCTCTCTCATCCTCCTCATCCTCCTCATCCTCCTCATCCTCCTCATCCTCGTCGATGATTCATATTGTTATTCATCCTCCTCCTCCTCCTCCTCCTCCTCCTCCTCCTCCTCCTCCTCCTCCTCCTCCTACTCGTAATCATCAGCAGCAGTATCATCATCAGCATCATCAGCATCATCATCATCATCATCATCATCATCATCATCATCATCATCATCATCATCATCATCATCATCATCATCATCCTCAGCATCATCATCAGCATCAGCAGCAGCAGCAGATCATCATCATCATCATCATCATCATCATCATCATCATCATCATCAGCATCATCATCATCATCAGCAGCAGCAGCAGCATCAGCATCAGCATCAGCATCAGCATCAGCATCAGCATCAGCATCAGCATCATAATCATAATCATCATCATCATCATCATCATCATCATCATCATCATCATCATCATCATCATCATCATCATTCTCATCCTCGCCAGGCTGCCCAGTCGAGACCGCTCAAGCGCCGTGGATCGGGCGCGGCGCTTCATGCGTACACGAGAGGGGCAGCATGACCAGGACGACGGCGGGGGGGAGGACTGGGCGCGGCAGATGCAGCAGCGGGAGGACGAGGACGGGGAGAAAGTGGGGATGGGGAAGAGGCAGCATCACTGAAGGCAGGCGGAGGACAAGCAGGAGAAAGACGAGTAGCTGGAGGAGTTGGAGGCGGAGGCGCAGGCCCCCTTCTCCGTCATTCCCTTTCCCGGCCTCTCCCCCAGCTCCGCCTGCCCAACCACGCGCTCCGCCAAGCCCAGCGACTGGCCTGGTGTGGTGGGCGCGATCACTCCGCCGCTGCCCCCTGCTCTTGCCTGCACCTGCGGGTTTCCCCGTCGTCCTCTTCTCGCCCGCTCCAGCCGCAACGTGCAGCGAGCAGATCGCGCAGTTGCCCTGGGCGGTCTCTCTTTCCTCCCCGCCTCCTCGTGCTCTGTTCCCGCGTTTGTCCTCGTCCACCGCGGGGCGGACAACGAATGCCGAAGAATACGAGGAGGAGGGAGATGACCAGGGTGAACCCCGGACGCATCAACGATGTTGCCAGGAACCCTCCCTCCCCGTTCCCTCGTCGTCGGTCCCTACACGAACACACTGTCATTGCAGAAGTGGCCCAATAGAAGACAGTCGTCGGAGATTCATCCATCGCGCCGAAGCACCATTCCTTGGACTCCAACGCCGCGGAGCAACGTGACTGCTGCATCTTGACAACCGAGAATCGTTCCACAACACCGCCCGTGGGACTTCAACACTGCGAATCAGCTGAATGCTGCGTCCTGACAGTCCAAAAACGGGCCAGAACATCGCACCTGGGACTTCCACCGTACGCACCATTGAAACTGCTGCAAGCTGTTACCACGAATGCACGCGGCGCCAAAGTGACAGACTAAATCTTGAAAAGGACCAGCCGTCCATCCGTGAAATTGCTGCAAACTTTTAGCACGAACGTGCGCGGCGTTGAAGCGAGAGCCACATTTTGAAACCCGCCCGCCCTCCATCCGTGAGACTGCTACAAGCATTTGACACGAATGTGTGCGGCGCTAGGGCGAGAGATGTTGAAAACGACTCGCCCTGCCAGCTGTAAAATTCAAGCTTCGGCGCCAAGACTGGTAGGGAAGTCTCGGGCGAAGCGCCCAGCCCGCCCCACCGACACGCCTGGGGGTGCGACAGGGAAGTCCCTACATAAGAAACGATATAAGAAACAAAGGTAGAAGAGCAGGCGGATAAAGGAAGAAGAAGGTTCGCCTGATGAATATCATCTCAGCCTCTGGACCCTAGTAGTAGTATGAGTAGTAATGATAGTCGTCGTCGTAGTCGTAGTCGTCGTCGTAGTCGTAGTCGTAGTAATAATAGTAATACTAGTGTAGTAGTAGTAGTAGTAGTAGTAGTAGTAGTAGTAGTAGTAGTAGTAGTAGTAGTAGTAGTAGTAGTAGTAGTAGTAGTAGTAGTAGTAGTAGTAATAGTGGTAGTAGTAGTAGTAGTAGTAGTAGCAGTAGTAGTAGTAGTAGTAGTAGTAGTAGTTAGTAGTAGTAATCATAGAAGTAGTAGTAGTAGTCGTAGTCGTAGTAGTAGTAGTAGTAGTAGTAGTAGTAGTAGTAGTAGTAGCAGTAGTAGTAGTAGTAGTAGTAGTAGTAGTAGTAGTAGTCGTAGTAGTAGTAGTAGTAGTAGTAGTAGTAGTAGTAGTAGTAGTAGTAGTAGTAGTAGTAGTAGTAGTAGTAGTAGTAGTAGTAGTAGTAGTAGTAGTAGTAGTAGTAGTAGTAGTAGTAGTAGTAGTAGTAGTAGTAGTAGTCGTCCCCCCAAGGCTCTGGGGAGCCTGTGGCGGGGGGGGCTACTGCTGCCCTCAAACCGCGGGTGGCAGCCACCCTTCCTTTTCTCGCGCCCTCACCGTTACGCGCACTCTTCCTTGCCCTGAAGGGACGTCCTGGGATGGCGGCGGCCGCTGGCGGCGCCGCGGACGCAGGTGCAGGGGCTCGAGTGGCTGGGAGTAACGTCGCGGCGGCCCGAGGTGAAGGCGGTGCGCTGGCAGCCGCAGTAGGCAGCGGAGGGGCCGGGGCCGCCCCGTGCGCCTCCGCTGCTGCACGCGCATCGGCCGACGCAAACGCTGTAGACATCCCGGTGGACGCCAGGCGACTCGCGGCAAGAAGGCCCACTGCACCCGCTGCATGGGAGGCTTCGAGGCGGGCGAATGGCGCGCGACAGGCGCCGTGACGCGCCCCGTGGGCTCCCAGGCTCACGCGGGCAAGAAGTGGTTCCACATGGCCTGCGTTGATGGCCCCCTACCACCAGCGACGGCGATGGTGGGCTTCACGCAACTCCCCGAGGGTGACAGGGAACGCCTCGCGGCAGCCCTGGAAGCCCGAGGTGGCCCCATCTTGCCCCTGCTGGAAACGGTTGAAGGCCAGGCACCCACTCCTCCCTCCCAGGGAGATGGCGCGGCAGGGAGCGCTGGGGCCGCCCCGAGGCCCCCTGCCGCCGCCGCGCCAGGGGCGTATGGCCCAGACTCACGAGGGACCCCCCTTGTGGCAGCCGAAGCAGCGGCACCGTCCACGGCGGACATCTTGCAGCCGCCACTCGACGCCCCTGCGGACGCGGACGATGACGGGGGGCTTGAAGCAGGCGTCTACGACGACTACCTGGACGATCAGGTGACGGACGAGGACGCGTACCACGAGATTGGCTTTGTCAATCTGGTTTGGTGGGATGCCATCGGGTGGGACCGCATCCTGCTACAGGGCGCGCCCACCACGGCCATGATCCCCGACAGCATGGCTGCCGCCGTTAGCCACGTGAAGGTGCGGCTGTGCCTAGCGATCGAGCAGGCCCGCCAGGGCAACGATGATCAGGCGTCGCGCACGCTGACGCGGCTGTGGAAGGTGTTCTCATCGTTGGATGGGCCGCTGTCCAGCGAAAATGCGACCCCGACCCCGACGACACGGCGAGAGCGTCTCCAGGAGCGTTCGCAGTGGATTCAGGACGGCCAATGGGATGTCGCCTGGCTCTCCATGGAGGACCAGACGCGCACCTCGGTCACCACGAAGGGCCGCGAGGACCACGCCGCGGCCCGCGTTCGCCGTGTCACCGAGCTTGCACGAGCTGGCGAGATGTCTCGGGCGGCAGCGGCAGTGTGGCCCCAGGGTGGCATGGCGGATGCAGCGGCGGCGGTGAGGAAGTTCAGCACCACCCAGCAGCCTGCGGCGCCTCGCCCAGGCGAATGGGGCCCCCCCCCTGGCACTGGGGCCGCCCCGCATGGGCCAGGGGGGGGGGGGGGGGCACAGCGGTGGGAGCCGATGTGGCGATGCCGCCAGCCACGCCCCCTCACGAGCTCAACGGTGCGGCAGAGCTCCACCACCGTGTGGCCAACCACCTCAAGCGTCAGTTTGGCCGCTTCCCCCGCCGCGGCGGGGCGGGGCCTGGAGGAGGACGCTACGAGCACTGGGCCCCGCTCAAGCGCGACGAAGACGGGGCGGAGGCGGTGGCCAACACGCTGGCGCGCCTGGCCATCGGCGACCTTCCTCCCGAGGCTCTAGCCGCCCTGACGGCGGCGCGCCTCGCAGGCATCCAAGGCAACCCCTGGGGACGTGCGAGTCCTGGGCTGTGGGAATGTCACCCGCCGCATGGTGGGCCGCAGCGCTGCCAAGGTCCACCACAAGGACATGCGGGCGGCGGTGGGGGGCCAACAGTTTGGCCTGGCCAAGGACGGATGTGGTGCCCTCCACCGACGTCTCTGCACGATGGCCAACTCGAGCCCAGGCAAGCGGGCGGTGGCGGTGGACCTCGGGGATGCGTTCAGCAACATCCCCCGAGACCTCGTGGAGGAGGCCGTGCGCTCCAAGGTGCCCGCTCTGGCGCCGCTGGCGGAGGCCTGGCTCCCTGCTCGCACACGCCATGCGGAGGGGGGTGGGTCCCAACCTGCCCAGCTGGTCGACCAGATCCGTGGCCTCGACCAGGGCTGCCCGATGAGTCCAGGATTTTACGCGGTCGGCACCGCGGATGTTCTCAGCATCGGTCGCATGGCCGCGCGTGCGGTGGACGTCGAAGGGGATTGCCTGGCGTTCTTGGACGACACGTACTTCGTGAGCACCGCGGCCGCTGTGTTCCGCGGCTTGGATGCCTGGCGAGGCCGCATCGAAGCCCACGGGATGAAGCCGAAGATGTCCAAGACCCAGATCTGGCCCCCAGATCCCCACGCTGTCCTGCCGCCGGAGTTTGCGGAGTACGCCCAGTACCGCGTCCAGAAGCTCAAGGCGGCGGGGTCTACCCTGGCCTACACAAACCACGACGTGGACGCCGACTGGAGGGACGCCCCGCTCACGGACTTTGCCGTCCCGGAGGACCTCGACGAGGGTGGCCTCGCGCCGGCTGGCGGTGCCGGGGCCGCCCCGGGCGCCGCCACGCCACTCCGGCGAGGCCTTCCTCCAGAAGCAGGCCGACGCTCCGCACGCATGGGCTGTCGGCCTTTGACGCCTTCCAGTTGATGCGGATCTGGTCGAGGGGCCCCTGCGCCCACATCCAGCGGGCGCTCCCGCTCACGGCGGCGTGGGGCCGCAGGGTGGATGACGGAGTGGTCGCCTTCGTCAACGCCCTTCTGGGGGTCACGGCTGCCCCCCGAGAGCAGATCTTCATGAAGGTCAGCGACGGAGGTCTGGGCTGCGGCAGCGCCGAACAGCGCGACCCCGCTGCCCTCCTGGCGCCCTGGGAAGCCGGGATCCACGCGGCTGCCCAGGAGCTCCGAGAGACGACAACGATCGGCTTCTCTCGGCGGTGGCCGGGCCTCGGCCGTGCCCTCTCGGCAGCGGACAAGCAGGAACGGCTGGCAGGAGGCCGTCGCCCCCAGAGTGGCCGTTGGCAGGGCCTTCTGAAGGGCGGAGGGGCAAGGACTAGAAGACGTACACCCAGCACGCACGGGACCACGCCACCAAGACGTTCTTGGCCGCGCTGCCGGCGACGGCGGCGGCGGCGGTGCATAGCGCCTCGGGCAGCTCAGCGGGCGCCCGGTTGGATAACTTCGAGGGGGTTTCGCCCCTCGCCGACCACGCGTTCTGCATTGCGGCCAAGAGGCGCACGCATCTGCCGCTGCTGCAGTCCGAGTGCACGTGCCAGAACCGACCGGCAGCGCCCACTCGCGCGATGGCGCAGGCCGGCCCGGCGTGTGGCCGCACGGTGGACGTCCGTGGCGTTCATGCGCTCAACTGTCCCAGGGGAGGTGGCCCGGCGCGCCGCCACAACGCCATCCAAGATGCCGTGGCGCTCTGGTTGCGCGGTGTGGGCCACCACGCCCTAGTGGAGCAGGTCATTCCAGAGTGGCACACGGAAGAACAGGGCGCGGCCACAGTGGACGTCGTTTACTATCGAGGTATCCATGGCCGAGTATGTCTCGACATCAGCTTGGTGGACGAGGTGGCCGTGGCCCAGACGGGGCGGCCGCATCAGGCATCCCTGCAGCGCAGAGAGAAAGTGAAGCACCGTAGGTACCCATTTTCTGGCCTGGTGCCCTTTGTTCTCGATGTCAATGGCCGCTGGGGTGCAGAGGCGGAGACGCGGCTGCGCCGTGCCGCGGGGGAATTGCCCGAGGCTGAACGGCCCGCAGCACGCTCATCCCTGCGCTCGGCAGTGGCCAACGCCCTGCAGGGCCAAATCGCTGAGCAGGTCGCCCTGGCGACGGAGGACGTAGTCGGGCTGGGTGCCAGGGCCGCCCCGAGCGTCCGGTCTTGACTAGATGTGGCTCCCTCCCATATGCGCGTGCCCCCTGACCCCCCCCTTCCCCCTCGCCTTCCTGCTGCCCTGATCAGTCGTAAAAAGTTGGTTACATCAGCAGTGTGCACGGTACTGTTCAATGCCCTTGTAGTGTGCATGATGCGCTCTTGCTTTGTCATGTCTGTCCTACACGCCGCGTTGTGCAGCTACCCTGCCTTGTGCGCGTCGTGCTCCCGCCATGTCATATTCGTTGTGTTCACAGTCTTAATATTGGGCTGCTCTCTCAACCCACCCGCGCTGGGCCTTCATGCCGCCAGTAGCACCTGCTCGAGACCACTGGTTAAAGAGGCGTCAAGAGGCGTTCAAGATCGGGGTCGCCCCGCGGGTCCTGGGACCGTCGGCGGCCCGCCGTCCGCTTTGTCGCCCGCCCGCGACGTGGTTTCCTCGCCCCCCTTTTCCCCTCTCCTGCCCGTCCAGGGCCCCGAACGGGGGTCTGGCCGTTTTCCGCCTGCACAAGGATCGGTTCCCATGCACCTGGAGCCGATGGTTTCAGCCTTTAGTCTTCATGTTTTACCTTTGCCCCGCCTTGGCAGTCGGCCGCCCCATTTTGGTTCGGTGTACAGCCTCTCCCCCTCCCCTCTCTTCCTCGGCAGCTGTTTGGCTCGTGAGGTCTCGTCTCGCACGATCTCTTGAGCTGCATCTCCCGTGCCATCCTTCCGGCCAAGCGATGGCGCCCAAGTTCTCGAAGCCCGCGCCGATGCCGTGGCCTGCTGTGACGCACGCCGACTCGCCCAGTCACGACGCGGCGCCTCTTCGCGAGGCGTCGGCGGCGAAGGCTAAGGCGAAGGCCGAGGCACGCGCGAAGGCCAGCGGTGCGACCGCGGCCGACGCGCCCACTTCCAAAGCGGGGCCTGCGCAGCGCCCTGGCCAGAAGGTGAGCGCGTCGGAGAGCGAAGATGTCTCGGACGAGGGGTTCGACGTGATGTCTGAGGCGGCGACCTTTCGGACGGCGCCGACACTGCCCACGGGATCAGTGACGCCTGCCGAGGGCGCCGACGGAGGCAGCGGTACGGGGGCCGCCCCTAGTGCCGCTGCCTCCGAAGGTGCCTCGGACGGAGGCCCCACGGCGGCGGCCGAGGCGCCTGCTGAGGCCTCCGCGATGCCCGCGTCGGCGGTGGTGCCAGTGACGAGGGCTGCCCTGGCAGCGGCAGCCACCTACTCCAACTTCACCACGGAGCAGCGCCGCGGGTTGGACGCGATCACCCTCGCCACAACCTCCAGCTGCGGGAACAGGCCGTGGGCGGCCGCGGCGGCCGAGGTGCGCGCAGCGACGCCGATGGCGGCCGCTCCGTGGACGATGAGACCGCCAGTGAGGCCCCGAGCGCAGCGACCACGGGCGCCCTCAGCGGTCATGGAGGCAAACGCCACCGCCGACGCAGCAACAAGGCCGCCTACGGCCAGGCCCCCCCCCCCACCGAGCGGCGGCACACCTGCCGCGCTCGAGGACGCCGAGATGATGGCGGACGAGGACTACGCCGAGGCAGGCTACGTCCACTGCATGGGTGCGTACTGGGTCCCGCCGCAGCGCCTGGGCTGGTGTCGGGTGTGCACAGAGCTGGACGACTGGAAGATCATGATGGTGGAGTACGTGGACGAGCTCAGTTGTGGTGAGATGCGCCGCTACGCTGAGGCGTCAGGGCGCAACCATACATACCCCGAGCTGCGGAAGGGTGCTCAGGGCCAATACAAGCTATACACGTGCTCGCGCTGCGTGGCGGCGACGCAGAACATCACCGAGCACGAGGCCGTGACGCGCGCAGCGCGCCTGAACAAGGGCGCAGGCTCCATCGACCACGCCGCCAAGCGAGTGGCGAAGTTCCGTGCGAGCTTCGACCACATCAAGGAGGGCATGGGCGTGCTGGGGGGGTTCGCGCTCTCCGAGGAAGGCTTGCTTGCCCTGCGGAGGTCAACGGAGGGCGCAGGGGTGGGCATCGATCCCGAGAGCACGGGCGCCCCCCCCCAGCCACGGAAACGGTAGCGGAGGAGGTCGGTCGCCCGATGGCGATGGCGGTGGGGGTGGTGCCGTGGCCGTCCCGCGCGCCACCTCCACCCCTCGAAGATGGACCTGGCCCCGCAGCCCCCCCCCCCCCCCGCGGCGATGAGAGCGACCCCCCGCCCGATAACGATGCTGAGGACCAGGAGCACCAGCTGACCGACGTCAAGACTGTGGAGGAGGCCACGGATATCGAGCCCCTGCTGCGGCTCGGCCTCTCCAAGAAATCGCTGAAGCGCATGGCGCGGGCCTATGGCGTCCTCAAATTCGAGACCATGCGCACCCACATGCTGGAAGGCCTGGGGCCCATCCTGGAGAAGAAGGAGGACATGGTGAGGGGCACAGAGGCGCAGGACGGGGTCCAGAAGTGGCTCGACGCGCTGAATGAAGAGGCAGAGGAGGATGTGGGAAGGCCGAAGAAGGGCCTCCTGGAAGCCTCGGGGTCGCGGGCGCACACCTGGGACACAAACGTGCCTGGAAGGAGGAGTGCCAGGGCAACACCGCGGCGCAGGAGGCCCACCGACGCACGGGCGACTACACGGACCAGTTCTACCGTGGCAAGGGCTTCACGTTCAACCTGTACTACAAGTGCTCGGCCAACAAGACCTGGGACAATCCCAGGGGATGCTGCTCGGTGATCCGCTCGGATCGCTGGACGCAACTGCTCACCTGCGCGCAGGAGGCGGCGGGGGAGACGGACCAGCGCTGGTACTGCCATTGTGGTGCGCGCTACTCGACCTCCTACGGCGTCAGCATCGAGTTGATAGAGGAAGAGCAGAACCCGCCACGTGCGTACTACATGCACGCGGAACACCCCGAGGAGGACATCCGCGACTTGAAGGCCCTGCTGCGCTACGACAAGCTCAAGAAGGAGGGGGTAGCGGTGTTCAGCGCTGTGGACCTCCTGAAGCACCTGCCCAAGGTCGAGCCGCTGGCGGTGGGCACCGTCTTCAAGCGCTACGCTCCACGCCAGCCGCAGTGGGAGGGCCACTATGCGCTAATGGAGGGGCTCTCCTGGGAGAGCCTGACCGAGTTCAAGCGGACCGACCTGTACGCGCAGGTCGCCTGGGGACTGAACAACCCAGAGTGGGCGGGCTACACCAAGATGCAGCGGAATATGGGCCAAGAGGGAGCGCCTGGAGACGGCGCACAGGGAGCTGGCGCTCTACGAGCGCCGCCACAACCTGCGGGAGGGCAGCCTCACGGGCGGCGGGGGTGGCACAGGGGTCGCCCCGCGTGCCACCCCCGTCCGCACCGCCAGCGCCCCTCCAGCTAGCGTGGCCCGCGGCAGCCAGGACCCGCCACCGCCGCCTGCCGGGGCCCCGCCAGCGGCCATCATGGCCCCGCCGCCGCCGCCGCTGACGGCGCCCCCTGTGGTGCCGCCGCCGCCGACGGACCCGCCGCCGCCGACGGTCCCGCTCCCGCAGCAGATCCCAAATGTTGCCGCCCTGAACGTGGCCCTCGGCGAAGATCTCGAGCGCCAGATCTTTGGGCCCTCAGGGCAGGCGGGCGGCAGTGGCGACCTCGGGGGAGAAGTGCAAGCGCTGCCGTCGCAGGTCTTTGCGGCCATTGCGCAGGGAGCAGGCCAGTCAGCCTGAATGATGAAACCCAGCAGGCCCACAGCATCGGATACTTCTAAGCCCTCGGGGGGGCTACGTGAGTCCATGCCAAGATCTCGTGCCTGCCACTCTCAGAGGTGCTGAACCTGTAGGTCTGCTCACGCCCCAGCTGCAGCAACGCCGCCTTACCCGCGAGCGCGGTGTGCCCACAGTGGTACCCCCCTCGCGCCGCGGCCCCTGTTGCTTTAGCTTCCGCTCTGCGCGCGGTCATCTGTGCGCCTAGCCACCCTGGCGTGCCAATTGGCTTGCCATCTTTGCCTCCTCTCACGCCTACTTGCGCTCGTGAGCCTCGCTGGCGGTGCTGGGGTCGCCCCGTGTGCTCCCGCGACGCCGCTGGGCGCCTAGCCATTTTGGCTTGCCATCCTGGCCTCCTCTCGCGCCTTCCTGCGCTAGTTGGCCTAGATGGCGGTACTGGGGTCGCCCCGTGTGCTGCTGTACCGCCGCTGTCGCTTTACTTTGGGCCGTGGGGACCAGCTGCCCTCGGATAAGCGCCCGCCGCTGCATGCACGTCAGACCCGCCCTTTCACCCAGAAGAGGTGCCCGCTACATACTGGAAATGAGGCAGCCACAAGGACGCTCTTCCCAAGGTGGTTGAGCCGTGGTGATGTGGTGCACGAGACCGCCAGTAGTAGTAGTAGTAGTAGTAGTAGTAGTAGTAGTAGTAGTAGTAGCAGTAGTAGTAGTAGTAGTAGCAGCAGCAGCAGCAGTAGTAGTAGTAGTAGTAGCAGCAGCAGCAGCAGCAGCAGTAGTAGTAGTAGTAGTAGCAGCAGCAGCAGCAGTAGTAGTAGTAGTAGTATAGTAGTAGTAGTAGTAGTAATAATAATAATAGTAGTAATAATAGTAGTAGTAGTAGTAGTGGTGGTAGTAGTAGTAGTAGTGGTAGTACTAGTAGTAGTAGTAGTAGTAGTAGCAGTAGCAGTAGCAGTAGCAGTAGTAGTAGTAGTAGTAGTAGTAGTAGTAGTGGTCGTACTAGTAGTAGCAGTAGTAGTAGTAGTACTAGTACAAGTACTAGTACTAGTACTAGTACCAGCACGAACAATAGTAGTAGTAGTAGTAGCAGCAGCCGTTAGTAAATCAGTAGTAGTAGTAGTAGCAGTAGTAGTAGTAAGTAGTTAGTAGTAGTAGTGTGGGTAGTCAGAGACAAGTCTAAGTATTAATAGTAGTAGTGGTAGTAAGTAGTAGTATTACTAGTAGTAGTAGTAGTAGTAGTAGTAGTAGTAGCAGCAGCCGTAGGAGTAGTATTATTATTCGTCTTAGTAGTAGTAGTAGTAGTAGTAGTAGTAGTAGTAGTAGTAGTAGTAGTAGTAGTAGTAGTAGTCGTAGTAGTAGTAGTAGTAGTAGTAGTAGTATTACTAGTAGTAGTAGTAGTAGTAGTAGTAGTAGTAGTAGTAGTAGTAGTAGTAGTAGTAGTAGTAGTAATAGTAGTGGTAGAAGCAGTAGTAATAGTAGTAGTAGTAGTAGTAGTAGTAGTAGTAGTAGTAGTAGTAGTAGTAGTAGTAGTAGTAGTAGTAAGTAGTAAGTAGTAAGTAGTAAGTAGTAAGTAGTTAGTAGTAGTAGTAGTAGTAGTAGTAGTAGTAGTAGTAGTAGTAGTAGTAGTAGTAGTAGTAGTAGTAGTAGTAGTAGTAGTAGTGGTAGTGGAATAATCGTAGTTGTAGTCGTTAGTAGAACACTAGTGATACTAGTAGTCGTAGTAGTAGTAGTCGTAGTAGTAGTGGTAGTAGTTAGTCTAAGTCGTTAGGACTTTCCAGTAGTAGTACTACGAGTAAGTAGTACTTTAGTAGTAGTAGTAGTGGTAGTAGTAGTAGTAGTAATAGTAATAGTAGTAGTGGTAGAAGTAGTAGCAGTAGTAGTAGTAGTAGTAGTAGTAGTACTAATACTAGTAGTAGTAGTAGTAGTAGTAGTAGTAGTGTAGTAGTAGTAGTAGTCTAGTAGTAGTAGAGTAGTAGTAGTAGTAGTAGTAGTAGTAGTAGTAGTAGTAGTAGTAGTAGTAGTAGTAGTAGTAGTAGTGGTAGTAGTAGTAGTAGCAGTAGTAGTAGTAGTAGTAGTAGGTAGTAGTAGTAAGGCAATCCGGGGTTTGGTGGCCGGAGGGGCCCCTTAGAGGCCTCTCAGAAGCCTTTCAGGGGCCTCTCAGAGGCCCCTCAGAGCCCTCTCAAAAGGTTCTCAAGCGCCTCTCAGCAGCCCCTCAGAGGCCTCTCAGAGGCCTCTTAGAGGCCTCTCAGAGGCCGCTCAGAAGCTTCTGAGAGGCCTCTCAGAAGGCCTTTGATCAAAGGCCTTCAGAGGCCTCTCAGAAGGCCTTTGAGGGGCCCCTCAGAGGCCTATCAGAAGCCTCTCAGTGAACCCTCAGAGGCCTCTCAGAGGCCTCCCAGAGGCCTCTCAGAGGCCTCTCAGAAGCCTTTCACAAGCCCCCTCAGAGGCCTCTCAGAGTCGTCTCAGAAGCTTTTTCAGAAGCCTCTCAGAGGCTCTTCAGAGGCTTCTCAGAGGCTCCTCAGAAGCCTCTCTGCCCCCTCTCTCCGTAGTCGTTGTCGCGGGGGGAGGAGGAGGGGCGCGTCCAAGAGCAGGGGGGAATGGTCAGTTTCTTGCTCCCGCCCGGGGTCCCGCCCCCCCAGAGGAATGTAGTAGTATGTAGTATAAG
Organism: Prorocentrum cordatum; assembly: GCA_963575745.1. Lineage (NCBI taxonomy): Eukaryota > Dinophyceae > Prorocentrales > Prorocentraceae > Prorocentrum > Prorocentrum cordatum. The sequence goes on from CAUYUJ010007362.1 coordinate 37,973, forward strand.
GCGCTAGTGGGTAGCATTCGGCACTAGCAGGTACTACTAATAGGTAGTAGTTGGTAGTACTAGGTAATAGTTGGTAGTTGTGAATAGAAGTAGGTAGTAGTAGGTACTAGTAGGTACTGGTAGGTAGTGGTAGAAGCTCGT
>CAUYUJ010007362.1:43113-47322 GCA_963575745.1 Prorocentrum cordatum
GCGGGTGTGTCCGGCGCTGGGGCGAAAGCCCAAACTGACTCGTCATTATCTTGCACAGCTGTGTTCTAGAGCATTTTCGATCGTAGTCGTCGTTAGTTCGTTCGTCGTTCGTCTTCCCCCCCCTGGCCACAGAGGGAAACTCCTGGAGGAAGGAGGCGAAAGCCTCCTGTCCCTCGCAGCTCCTTGGTGCAAGAGCCAGGGCACACGTGCCACTTGTTTACGACGAAAGCGCACGGCGCTGAAGCGAGAGCCACAGCTTGAAAAAGAAAACCGCCCTCCATCCTTGAAACAATTGCAACTGTGCAGCACGAATGCGCGCGGCGCTGAAGCGAGAGCTCCCTCGTGAAAATGGCCCCCCTCCAGCCGCGAAACCGCTGCAAACGCTTACCACGAATGTGCACGGGGCTGACGCGAGAGCCACAGTTTAAAAAAGAACCGCACCCCATCCTTGAAACTGTTGCAACTGTGTAGCACGAATGCGCGCGGCGCTGAAGCGAGAGCTCCATCGTGAAAATGACCCCCCTCCATCCGCGAAAATGCTGCAAACTTGTACCACGAATGTGCACGGGGCTGACACAAGAGCCATACTTCGAAAAAAGAACCGCCCTCCATCGAGCCGCATGTTGAAAACCTTCCCCCTCCATCAGTGGAACTGTTGCCACGTTCAAGCTTCAGGATCGTCGCAATTGGTGTGAAATCTCAGGCGAAACACCCGACCCGCCCTGTCGACACGCCTGGAGGCGCGACAGGGAGGAGTTATCTACAAGGAAAACACATGGAGGCTGGGTAGAGACAGGGTTGGTGGGGCTGGGGAGGGAGGCAGGAGATGAAAGAGATCTGAGGGGAAGGAGGGGGAGGAATTTCCCGCGTGACCTTGTTCACGTTCTGGCCACCAGGACCCTGTGACGTCGTGAACTCCTCGCGGAGGTCTTTCGGCGACACCCCCAGCCTCTCCAGCTGCAGGTCGGCCTTCTGCGAGCTTCCTCTCCATTCTCCGCCTGTACCCTTCCCTCTCCCCTCCTCCGCCTCCTCCTCCTCCTCTTCCTCCTCCTCATGTGCCTTTTCCCCTACTCGTCAACATCCTCCCCGCCTCCATCCATTCTTCCCTTCCTCCTCCTACTCCTCGGCCTCGGACTGGTGATTCCTCCTCCTCCTCCATCCCTCTCATTCTAAATCACTCCTCCGTGTCGCACCTAAAGTTCGCACGAGTTTCACGGATGGAGGGCGGGCCGTTTTAAATATGTGGCTCTCGCCTCTGCGCCACAAGACAGTCGTTCTAAAAGTTGCACGAGCTTCACTGATGGAGGGCGGGCCGTTTTGAAAATGTGGCTCTCGCCTTAGCGCCGCAAACAGTTGTCTTAAAATATTGCAAGGATTTCACGGATGGAATGCGGTTCCTTTTCAAAATATGGCTCTCGCCTTATCGCCGCGCAAATACGTTTTAAGAGTCTGCAGCTGTTCCAAGGATTAGCCTGGATAATGTCCCAGAGAAAATGCTTTGGCACGATGTCGGAATGTCAGGGCGCAACAGTCACGTTGAATCGCGGCGTTAAAGTTCCAGTAAGGGCGCTCTGGTACGATTCAGGATCGTCAAGACGCAACGGTAACCTTTGATTCGCGGCGATGAAGTCCCAGGAATGGTGTCCTGGCACAGTTCCAGATTTTCAAGCGGTTGTCTTTCAACGGAGCACTTCCTTGAATGAAGATGAATTCTCATAGGAGCCAATGAAGAGGGAACTTGGACGGAGAGTTGAATGCAATGTCGTTGATGAGTATTAGGTTTGCACTCCTCCTCCTCCTCCTCCTCATCCTCATCATCATCATCATCATCATCATCATCATCATCATCATCATCGTCATCATCATCATCATCATCATCATCATCATCATCATCATCATCATCATCATCATCATCATCATCATCATCATCATCAATCATCATCATCTCTCTCCTCCTCCTCCTCCTCCTCCTCCTCCTCCTCCTCCTCCTCCTCCTCCTCCTCCTCCTCCTCCTCATCGTCCCCTCATCCCCTTCCTCACCCTCCTCCTCCTCCTCCTCCTCCTCCTCGCCCTCCCTCCCCCTCCTGCGAGGCGGGGGTCTACCCTCATCCACCGCCTCTGGAACCGACGTCCTGGGATCCCAGCGGGCGGTGGATTTGTGCATATATATATATATATACATACATACATACATACATACATACATACATGCATGCATGCATGCATGCATGCATGCATGCATGCATGCATGCATGCATACATACATACATACATACATACATACATACATACATACATACATACATACATACATACATACATACATACATACATACATACATATGAATGTGTATATATATAAGATTGGGACCCAGAGGACCCGAATAGATCCACACCCACCGCCCGCCGAGCTCCCCGAAGACGGACCCCTCAGGCGGTGGTTGTGTAGAACTTCCCGCCGCGGAACCTCCCCCCGCCCTGAGCCCTGCATGAGCCGGCCTTCTCCGTGCCGAGGGCACGCAGCGGAACCCTCGGCCTGCCCGAGGCCCTCTGGCCCAGGCCAGCCCACGCTCGGAGCGGGGCCACCAGGCAGGCCACCTCCAGGGAGGAGGAGCCAGAGCGATGTATAGCAGGGAGGCACGGAGGGAAGGGAGCGAGGGAGGGGGCGGGCAGGAGGGCGTGAGGAGGGAGGGGCCCAGGACGAGGATAAGATCGGGCAAGGATATGTCCACCCATCTAAGAAAAATGTGCAGTAAGGATGCAAGGGCCTTGGAAGGCCATGTTGACGTTTTCCGAACGATGTTGGCCAGCGAAAGTCGGTCAGGATTGGCCGAAGGGGCAAGGATGCGAGGGTACCCTTGGGAAGGTTGCCCATCCCTACTATGCGGGTTGCCTGCAAGTCGAGAATCTCTGAGGTCTGGCAGCTATGGTGGATGTCTCGGGCGCCGCGGCCTTCTCGGAGCGTTCCGGAACGCTCCGGAAGCGTTCCCGAACGCTCTGGAACGGATTTGCCCTCGTCCTGGCCCCGTCCGAAGAGGGGGCGGCAGGAGGGGAGGGGTTGCGTCCTCCTCGTCGTGGTCGTCGTCGTCGCCCAGCACCATCACACTTACAATCTCATCCTCACCGTCGTCACCGTCGTCGTCGTCGTCGTCGTCGTCGTCGTCACCGCCATCATCGTCGTGGCCGTCGCCTCCGCGGGGGAGGGGGGAGACGAGCCGACCCACCAGCACCGCACACGCCTCCAGCGCGGCGGCGCGGCAGCGGCCGCGCCGGCGCGCCCCCGCCCCTCGCGGGCCACCCGCGGGCCGGCAGGGCGGCATGGCCGGCGGCGCGGCCAGAGGGCGCCGACTGCACGCCTTGCGGGGGCAGCTCACGGAAGCTCGGGGTCGCCCCCACGGCGCCGAGCGGCGCGCCGCCCAATCGCGCGGATCTCGCCATCGCTCGGACGTCCATTCCGCCAAATGATCAAGGATGCTCCTCGATGGTCCTCGCCGAAGGAAAAATGCACACGTCCGAGCGATGCCAAGCGATAGCGGGCACAGCGCATCGCCCTCGCACGGCGCTGCTACGGGGCGCCACCGGGCGCTGTTCGGCAGCACTGGGCGCCACCGGGCGCTGCTTGGCGGGCGCCATTGCGCACTAGTGGGCGCTCGTCGCCGACGCGCGCGCAGCCCAAAACGAGGGGAAACTTCCGTAAGTTGATACCCGAACATCTAAACCGATCATGGCCAGGCTCATCCTGGGCCCAGGATCGGCGTATACGTGCTTCTCCACTGGCCAAGAGGGGCCCCAGGACACACAAACAAGAGGCACGTGTGCCATGGCTCTTGCACAAAATTATCCCAGTGCGACCCTACCTAGGAGTTGGAACCCCTAGGAAAGCAGCATTAGTAGTAACAGTAACGCTAAGTTAAAGCTAAGCTAAAGCTAAGCTAAAGCTAAGCCACAGCTAAGCTAAAGTTAAGCTAAAGCTAAGCTAAAGCTAAGCTAAAGCTGAGCTAAAGCTAAGCTAAAGCTGAGCAACAGCTAAGCTACAGCTAAGCTACAGCTAAGCTAAAGCTAAGCTAAAGCTAAGCTAAAGCTAAGCTACAGCTAAGCTCAAGCTAAGCTAAAGCTAAGCTCAAGCTAAGCTAAAGCTAAGCTAAAGCTAAGCTAAAGCTAAGCGAAACGCTAAGCGAAAAGCTAAGCGAAACGCTAAGCTAAAGCTAA
>CAUYUJ010007363.1:0-47318 GCA_963575745.1 Prorocentrum cordatum
CGGAAAAGCGCCCCTCGCGCAGGAATTCCAAGGATGTCTCGCGCGTGCCGCGTCCCGCGCGCGGGTATTTGGATTTCTTGGGATTTTGAAAGGATGTCTCGAGCGAAACGCTTGTTTTCATAATTTGTTGAGGATGTCTCGAGCGAAACGCTGGTTTTGCAAAATTGGAGGATGTCTCGAGCGGTGGCCTCGTGGGGGGCCAGAATTCAAAGGATGTCTCAGGCGAAATGCTTGTTTTCACGTCCCGCTCGCAGGAATTCCGAGGATGTCTCGCGCGTGCAGCGTCCCGCGGGTAGGAATTCAGATGATTTTGACAGGATGTCTCGAGCGAAACGCTTGTCCCCAGCACGTTCCGTAGCGCGTCCCCTTGGCAGGTCCCGCGATGCGTCCCCATGGCACGTCCCTTGGCACGTCGCGTTGGCGCGTCCCTTGAGACGTTCTGCGTCGCGTCCTCCTGGCATGTTCCCCTGTCCATTAGCTCTGGGGCAGCTACTATGTGTTCAGGCAGCTCGAGCTTAAGATCCAGATCAGTTCGGTCAGGACTCGGATGCAAAGGAGGACTCGATCCACGAGGCTATAGAGCACAATCGCGCCATGGCACATCGCAATTCAGCACGGCGCAGCACAGCACTGATTTCGGCACGGTACATCAAGGTCGATGCACTCAGCATTGCAACTTGGCACGTTCCTTGGCACGTTCCGTGGGGCGTCCTTTGGCGAGTCCCCCTGGCACGTCGCGTCGCGCGTCCCCTGGCACATCCCGTGGCACATCCATTGGCACGTTCCGTAGCGCGTCCCCTTGGCACGTCCCGCGGTGCGACCCCATGGCACGTCCCCTGGCACGTCGCCTGGCGCATCCCTTGGGACGTTTCGCGGCGCGTCCTCCTGGCATGTTCCCCTGTCCATTAGCTCTGGGGCAGCTACTATGTGTTCAGGCAGCTCGAGCTTAAGATCCAGATCAGTTCGGTCAGGACTCGGATGCAAAGGAGGACTCGATCCACGAGGCTATAGAGCACAGTCGCGCCATGGCACATCGCAATTCAGCACGGCGCAGCACAGCACAGCCCTCGGCAGGGTACATCAAGATCGATACCTTCAGTATTGCATTTGCCCGTCACCCAATCAGGTGTCTTTGAAAACGCTGCCATGTGTTACAGTTCTACATTCCTTTCCGGGTTCGTGGGTCGATCATGTTCCCGGAAAGGGCGCGGGCCCAGGGTTCTCTTTTAGTAGGTTAACCCCCCGGCCCCCCTGCGACTTGGGCCGGCGAAATTATTCTGCGATGAATTACGTGCGGGAGTAGGGCCGGCGGAATTATTTTTGAGGATGTCTCGAGCGAAACGCTTGTTTTTCAGAATGTGTTGAGGATGTCTCGAGCGAAACGCTGGTTTTGCAGAGTTGGGGATGTCTCGAGCGAAACGCTTGGTTTCAGAATTTGTTGAGGATGGCTCGAGCGAAACGCTGGTTTTGCAGAGCCGACCGCGACACGGAAAAGCGCCCCTCGCGCAGGAATTCTGAAGATGTCTCGCGCGTGCCGCGTCCCGCGCGCAGGAATTTAGATTTCTTGGGATTTTGACAGGATGTCTCGAGCGAAACGCTTGTTTTTCACAATTTGTTGAGGATGTCTCGAGCGAAACGCTGGTTTTGCAGAGTTGGGGGATGTCTCGAGCGAAACGCTTGCTTTTCAGAATTTGTTGAGGATGTCTCGAGCGAAACGCTGGTTTTGCAGAGTTGGGGTATCTAACATGGCGTCGGGCCCAACGCCGGATTATGAGGAAAAGTGATGGCTTCTTGCTCTGAACAGGGGGGTGCGCTTTGAGGGCCTCTCCAGGGAAGACGTTGTGAGGATGTCTCGAGCGGGAACGCGAATTCAGCGTATCCAAGTCACGCAGAGGGGTATCTAACATGGCTGTCCCGAGCTGGTACCACGTGTTTTTTCATGCTCAGGCCACCCAGGGAGATCTCTAACATGATTGTCCCGAGCTGGAACCACGTGTTTTACGTGTCCAGGCCATCCAGGGGGTATCTCTCATGGTTGTCCCGAGCTGGCACCGTGTTTTTACGTGTCCAGGCCACCGACACGACGCTTGTCCCCAGCACGTTCTGGAGCGCGTCCCCTTGGCACGTCTCGCGGTGCGTCCCCGTGGCACGTCCCCTGGCACGTCGCCTGGCGCGTCCATTGGAACGTTCCGCGGCGCGTCTTCCTAGCATGTTTCCTTGTCAATTAGCTCTGCGGCAGCTACTGCGTGGACTATGTGCTCAGGCAGCTCGAGCTTAAGATCCAGATCAGTTCGGCCAGGACTCGGATGCAACGGAGGACTCGATCCACAACGCGGTAGAGCACAATCGCGGCATGGCACATCGCAGTTCAGCACGGCGCAGCACAGCACAGCCCTCGGCACATTACATCAAGATCGGTACACTCACTCAGCATTGCAACTTGGCACGTTCTTTGGCACGTTCCGTGGCGCGTCCTGTGGCGAGTCCCCCTGGCACGTCGCGCGGCGCGTCCCCTGGCACGTCCCGTGGCACGTCCATAATGCATTGGCACGTTCCGTAGCGCGTCCCCTTGGCACTTCCCGCGGTGCGTCCCCATGGCACGTCCCCTGGCACGTCGCCTGGCGCTTCGGCGGCGCGTCTTCCTAGCATGCCCCCCGTGAATTAGCTCTGGGGCAGCTACTATGTGCTCAGGCAGCTCGAGCTTAAGATCCAGATCAGTTCGGTTAGGACTCGGATGCAAAGGAGGACTCGATCCACAACGCTACAGAGCACAATCGTCACGTGGCACATCGCAGTTCAGCACGGCGCAGCACAGCACAGCCCGCGGCACGGTACATCAAGATCGATACACTCATTCGGCATTGCAACTTGGCACGTTCTTTGGCACGTTCCGTGGCGCGTCCCGTGGCGAGTCCCCCTGGCACGTCGCGCGGCGCGTCCCCTGGCACGTCCCGTGGCACGTCCATTGGCACGTTCCGTAGCGCGTCCCCTTGGCACGTCGTGCGTTTCGTGCGTGCCCGCTCGAGGAAAGTGCGCCCCCCATCTCGGATCCTCGATAAAAAGACGGGGTCCGCAGACCCCCGTTTTCCTTCGTAAAAAAGAGGGTGCGGAGCGTTTTCCGCAGAATCCTCGACAAATAACGGGGTCTGGAGCCCCGACCGCGACGCAGAAAATGCACCGCGCGCAGGAATTCCGAGGATGTATCGCGCGGGCCGCGTCCCGCGCGCAGGAATTTCGAGGATGTCTCGACTAATTCGCTTGCTTTGCCATGATTTCTTTGGATTTTCACAGGATGTCTCGAGCGAAACGCTTGTTTTCCAGAATTTGTTGAGGATGTCTCGAGCGAAACGCTGGTTTTGCAAAATTGGGGGGATGTCTCGAGCGGGAGCCTCGTGGGTGGCCAGAATTGAGAGGATGTCTCAGGCGAAATGCTTGCTTTCACGCCCCGCGCGCAGGAATTCAGAGGATGTATCGCGCGTGCCGCGCCCCGCGCGCAGGAATTTCGAGGATGTCTATGCTAATTCGTTTGTTTAGCGAGGATTTCTTTGGATTTTCACAGGATGTCTCGAGCGAAACGCTTGTTTTTTTACAGAATTTGTTGAGGATGTCTCGACTGATTCGCTTGTTTTGCCAGGAATTCTTCGGATTTTGACAGAATGTCTCGAGCGAAACGCTTGTTTTTTTCAGAATTTGTTGAGGATGTCTCGAGCGAAACGCTGGTTTTGCAAAATTGTGGGGATGTCTCGAGCGGGAGCCCCGTGGGTGGCCAGAATTGAAAGGATGTCTCAAGCGAAATGCTTGTTTTCACGTCCCGCTCGCATGAATTCCGAGGATGTCTCGCGCGTGCCGCGTCCCGCGCGCATGAATTTTGAGGATGTCTCGGCTAATTCGTTTGTTTAGCGAGGATTTGCTAGGGATGTGCCACGGGATGTGCCAGGGGTCGCGTGGCGCGTCCCCTGGCACATCCCGTGGCACATCCATTGGCACGTTCCGTAGCGCGTCCCCTTGGCACGTCCCGCGGTGCGACCCCATGACACGTCCCCTGGCACGTCGCCTAGCGCATCCCTTGGGACGTTTCGCGGCGCGTCCTCCTGGCATGTTCTCTTGTCCACTAGCTCTGGGCCAGCTACTATGTGTTCTGGCAGCTCGAGCTTACGATCCAGATCAGTTCGGTCAGGACTCGTATGCAAAGGAAGACTCGATCCACGAGGCTATAGAGCACAATCGCGGCATGGCACATCGCAATTCAGCACGGCACAGCACAGCACAGCCCTCGGCACGGTACATCAAGATCGATACACTCAGCATTGCAATTTGGCACGTTCCTTGGCACGTTCCGTGGGGCGTCCCTTGGCGAGTCCCCCTGGCACGTCGCGTGGCGCGTCCCCTGGCACATCCCGTGGCACATCCATTGGCACGTTCCGTAGCGCGTCCCCTTGGCACGTCCCGCGGTGCGACCCCATGGCACGTCCCCTGGCACGTCGCCTGGCGCATCCCTTGGGACGTTTCGCGGCGCGTCCTCCTGGCATGTTCCCCTGTCCATTAGCTCTGGGGCAGCTACTATGTGTTCAGGCAGCTCGAGCTTAAGATCCAGATCAGTTCGGTCAGGACTCGGATGCAAAGGAGGACTCGATCCACGAGGCTATAGAGCACAATCGCGCCATGGCACATCGCAGTTCAGCACGGCGCAGCACAGCACAGCCCTCGGCACGGTACATCAAGATCGATACACTCAGCATTGCAATTTGGCACGTTCCTTGGCACGTTCCGTGGGGCGTCCCTTGGCGAGTCCCCCTGGCACGTCGCGTGGCGCGTCCCCTGGCACATCCCGTGGCACATCCATTGGCACGTTCCGTAGCGCGTCCCCTTGGCACGTCCTACGGTGCGACCCCATGGCACGTCCCTTGGCACGTCGCCTGGCGCGTCCCTTGGGACGTTTCGCGACGCGTCCTCCTGGCATGTCCCCCTGTCAATTAGCTCTGGGGCAGCTACTATGTGTTCAGGCAGCTCGAGCTTCAGATCCAGATCAGTTCGGTCAGGACTCGGATGCAAAGGAAGACTCGATCCACGACGCTATAGAGCACAACCGCGGCATGGCACATCGCAATTCAGCACGGTGCAGCACAGCACAGCCCTCGGCACGGTACATCAAGATCGATACAATCAGCACTGCACTTGCCCGTCACCCAATCAGGTGTCTTTAAAAACGTTGCCACGCGTTACATTTCTATATTCCTTTCTGGGTTCGTGGGTCGATCATGTTCATAATTTGTTGATGATGTCTCGAGCGAAACGCTGGTTTTGCAAACTTGGGGGATGTCTCGAGCGGGGGCCTCGTGGGGGGCCAGAATTCGGAGGATGTCTCAGGCGAAATGTTTGTTTTCACGTCCCGCTCGCAGGAATTCCGGGGATGTCTCGCGCGTGCCACGTCCCGCGCGCAGGAATTTTGAGGATGTCCCGTAGCGCGTCCCCTTGGCACGTCCCGCGGTGTGACCCCATGGCACGTCCCCTGGCACGTCGCCTGGCGCGTCCCTTGAGACGTTTCGCGGCGCGTCCTCGTGGCATGTTCCCCTGTCAATTCGCTCTTGGGCAGCTACTATGTGTTCAGGCAGCTCGAGCTTACGATCCAGATCAGTTCGGTCAGGATTCGGATGCAAAGGAGGACTCGATCCACGACGCTATAGAGCACAATCGCGTTGCAGCACGGTGCAGAACAGCACAGCCTTCGGCAGGGTACATCAAGATCGATACACTCAGCATTGCATTTGCCCGTGACCCAATCAGGTGCCTTTGGAAACGTTGCCATGCGTTACAGCTCTATATTCCTTTCCGGGTTCGTGGGTCGATCATGTTCCCCACCAATCCGCCTGTAGTGGGACACGCCCGACCTGACCGTAGCCGTGTGAGCTCGGAAATGCAAGCCCATGGCCTGCCCCCGGATGACGGGAGGAGCATCTGGCCCCCTGAAGGCTCTCAGGGCCTCTTTGGGACGCATTTCGGGTGATCTTGGGCGCTGTCGGATTCGTCCTGGAGGTCTTTGGGCCCGCGTGGAGGCTCTCCCGGGCGATCTTGGAAGGCCGTCTTCAGTCCGTGCGTCTCCGACCTTCGGGGAATTTTGTGATAGACGCTGGAGGACCGCGTGCCTTGCGGAGCCATCGCAGCCGCCGGGTAGAGCCCCCTCCCCTGCCATCCGCGCGTCGCGCTCCACTTTGCGCGCGTCCCGTGCAGGTGGCCAAGACGTCGTCGCGCTCGTCTACCGAGAAGACCCGGTCTGCGCACTGATGGTGGTAGGTGTCGTTCCACAGCAGATCCCCCCTCATCGGGCAGCTGAAGTGTCGTTGGCCTCCGTGCCCTTGAACAGATCGTGGTAACCGCGTCCCCCTGATAATCATTAACACCCCCCCCTTAATCCCTGAGAGTCGATGATAGCCGGCCAATGCAGACTCGGTCGAGGAAGAGGGGCGGCAAGGTCGAGCTTGATTATCGCGGTGGAAAGTTGCTCGACGAGCGCGTTCCACTAGTCGCCAAGTAACTTCTTGCAAATGGCCTGGATCCCCCGCGGGGGATCTACGATACATTATATCAAAGCAGACATGTGTTTTTCCCGGAAAGGGCGCCGGCCCAGGGTTCTCTTTTAATAGGTTTACCCCCGGTTTTGACGGCTGTAGGGCCGGCGAATTTCTTTTGCGATGAATAACGAGGTCGCGTAGGGCCGGCGAATTAAAATTTGAGGATGTCTCCAGCGAAACGCTTGTTTTTGAGAATTTGTTGAGGATGTCTCGAGCGAAACGCTGTTTTGTGTTATAGATTGTCCTCTCCTGGGGACCTGAATTCTGAGGATCGCTCAAGTGGATTGCTTGTTTTCATGTGCCCAGGTCTTGAGGATGTCTCGAGCGAGACGCTTGGTTTCACGCCTCCAGGTGGCCCAGACAGATGTCTAGCATGAGGATTTGTTGAGGGTGTCTCGAACCAGAGGCTTGTTTTCACGCGTCCAGGTCGCCCAGGCGGATGTCTAGCATGAGCATTTGTTGAGGATGTCTCGAGCGAGACGCTTGTTTGCACGTGTCCAGGTTGCCCAGGCGGATGTCTAGCATGAGGATGTGCTGACAACGTCTTGAGCGAAACGCGTGTTTTCACGTGTCCAGGTCGCCCAGGCACAGCACAGCCCTCGGCACGGTACATCAATATCGATACCCTTAGCATTGCAGCCTGGCATGTTGCCTGGCACGTTCCGCGGAGCGTCCCGTGGCGAGTCCCCCTGGCACGTCGCGCGGTGCACGTCCATTGGCACGTTCCGTAGCGCGTCCCCTTGGCACGTCCCGCGGTGCGTGCCCATGGCACGTCCCCTGGCACGTCGCCTGGCGCGTCCCTTGGGACGTTCCGCGGCGCGTCCTCTTGGCATGTTCCCTCTGTCGATTAGTTCTGGGGCAGCTACCATCTGCTCAGGCAGCTCGAGCTTACGATCCAGATCAGTTCGGTGAGGACTCGGATGCCAGGGAGGACTCGATCCACAACGCTATATAGAGCACAATCGCGGCATGGCACATCGCAGTTCAGCACGGCCCAGCACAGCACAGCCGTCGGCACGGTACATCAAGATCGATACACTCAACTATGCACCTTGGCACGTTCCTTGGCGCGTTCCGTGGCGAGTCCACCTGGCACGTCGCGCGGCGCGTCCCCTGGCACGTCCCTCGGCACGTCCATTGGCACGTTCCGTAGCGCGTCCCCTTGGCACGTCCCGCGGTGCGTCCCCATGGCACGTCCCCTGGCACGTCGCCTGGCGCGTCCCTTGGGACGTTCCGCGGCGCGTCCTCCTGGCATGTTCCCTCTGTCGATTAGTTCTGGGGCAGCTACCATCTGCTCAGGCAGCTCGAGCTTACGCTCCAGATCAGTTCGGTGAGGACTCGGATGCCAGGGAGGACTCGATCCACAACGCTATATAGAGCACAATCGCGGCATGGCACATCGCAGTTCAGCACGGCGTAGCACAGCACAGCCCTCGGCACAGTACATCATCATCATCATCATCATCATCATCATCATCATCATCATCATCATCATCATCATCATCATCAGCATCAGCATCAGCATCAGCATCAGCATCATCATCAGCATCAGCATCATCATCATCATCATCATCATCGATACATTCATCGTTGCATGTGCCCGTCGCCCAATCAGGTGTCTTTGAAATGTTGCAATGCCTTACATTTCTATATTCCTTTCCGGGTTCATGTGGCGATCATGCTCGTACTTTTGCGAGTAGGCGCTTTGCGAGTAGTGGAACGCGCTCGGCGAGTTGCGAATCGAAGTTGCTACCTTCTTATGTTGAGCATCGTCGCAGTCGATGGCACAGTGGTGCGCCCGCCGCTCTCCTCGCCGTGGGGAGCGGCTCCACACAGTGGAGACCCATGCCAAGATAACACCCTGCTTGCCTCCAGGGTGCCCTGGTTTTCTTGGGTTTCGATGGTTTTTGCGATGGACAGCGCGACGTTCCCACAACAAAAATCAATGGACGTCCTGGGGTTTCAGGGTTGGGTTTCTTGTGACAGGTTTCTTGTGGACTAGCCTCCACTGTATGTCGAGTGGCTCCGCCGCTCTGTCCCGCGCGGCACTCTTGCCGACGTGGAGGGGAGCCGTGGAGTTTCTTGCCCAGTCGACGCGCGACTGCGCCATAGTTTTAAGTCGGGCCTGTCCTTGCACAGGAGGAACATTCAGAAATAATCACATATTCTGTGATTATTTGTTTGACATTTTTGGTCCATGAGGGGTGCGTCCAGCTCCTCTCTGGGACAGTCCGCCGACGTACCACCGCCCCCCCCCGGGCCCCCGCTGGCGGCGCAAACGGACATTCCCAGGCCCCCCCCCTGGGCGTCCTCCTCTTCCGGCCCCAGCGGCCCTGGGGATCACCCCGACCCTTCCAGGGGCCCATACAAGGCCGGAACGCCAGCCCCACCGTCGCCGGGGGCGCCCGCCACCGAAGAGGGACACATGCAGCTCGCAAAGAACGCTGAGGGCCTCTACAGCGTCCCCTGGTACATGGTCCAAAGCAGCGCGGCGTCGCGCCCCTGCCTCGGACCCGTCCCTGGAGCAATCCCGCTACAGTCAGACTGGATACGACAGCTGCAGACATACGGCAAGGAGCTCAAGAGGGTCTTCTTTACGGAGTTCTACGCCCGAGACTTCCCTTTGAATGCAGGGCTTGTTTGAGGCGCAAAACAAATGAAGTAGGTTTAGAGTAGCTCCTGAAGTAGGTCGGCGAAGTAGGTCTGCAGCGCGCCTGGCAACAGTGGTCGGCGCAGGTAACTCGAAGGGAAAGGATGGCGAAACCGATTGCCGCGAGAAGCTTTCAGAGGAAAGGAATGCGACACTCATGTGCAAAAGTTGCTTTCCAGGGAAGGTTGCCGGGAAAACAATATCAAAAGTTAACTTGTCGGGATCGGGTCAGTCATGATATTTTCCAAACAAGCTTCTCGGGGGAATGCTGGAATGCCGCCGGCAAGGCGCGGCTTCTGCTAGCAAACCAGCCGAAGTGCGCTGTCTTGGGTTCTTCTGGACTCCTTCGGGGCTTATCTTGAGGCTTCCAAAGTCTTCGGAAGCGCATGGGCCAAAAGGCCCAATTCATTCGTGTCTCGTACGATTTGGAAAGATTTCGGCTTCTCGGGGGTGTTATTGGGTGGCTCCGCGGCCACTCGGGGCGGTCTCGAAGCGGTATTTGGGCTTTTTGGAGCATGCGGGAAACAATGTTGATCCATCTTGGGCTATCCTCAACCATCTGTGGGACCGCGTTGCATTCTGCGAGGTCATGCCGGCTCTATCTTTGACCGTCTCGGGCGCTCCAGCGACCCGCCGCCCCCCACTGCAGACCCCGGAAGCACGGGGGGGGGTGCATCCATCCCCGAAGGGAAAACTGGGGGTTGTTGGAACAGGAAGCGCTCTAAACCACCTCCGTCCTGAGATCTGGGGGCATTGCGTTTCCCCCTTGGTCTGACCACAGCGGGAAGTGGGGCATGGAGGGCGGGGCGAGGGCCGCGGGCCCGAGCAGGGGGAGGGGGGGGGGGCGAGAGGGAGGACCAGGAAGGTTAAGAAGGTGAGAAACGGGAGGGTGAAGGGGGGCTCCAGAAGGCGGGTAGGGGGGAGGCGGCGTTTCCGGGGGGAGGAGGTGGAGGGAGGCTGGAATAATGAGGACGCGTGAAGGAGGAGAGGAGGTGGAGAGAGGTGGGAGGAGGAAAGAGAAACGGAAGGGGAGTGGCGCCTCCGTCGGGCCGGGCCCGGAGGGGCCCCGGGGGGCGGGGGGCGGCCGCGTCAGGTTCGGTTTCTGAAGAACCTAGGGCGCCAGGCGGCGGCCCCCTGCCCGCCAGCGGGGGGGCCGCCAAAAGGCCCAGTCCTGTCGCGGTACGTTCGCTTGTCGCCCGACAGCGAAATCGCGCGCTCGATCCTCGACCCTCGGGGGGGGGGGAGACCGCCCCCTCTGGGGGGCTCCCGCCTGTCGGGGGCAACCTACAAGTGTTTTGGGTTTGTTCACCTTCTGGGGGTACTTCGCAGATTCCTTTCTTGGCGCGCCACCCCCGGGGGCGACTTCTGGGATAGTCTCGGGCAAGCGTGTGCTGATGTTTCAAGGAACCGCGCCCCCAAGTAGGTCGGAAAGTTGGCTTGCAGAATGTGTTTTTTTGCAAAGTAGGTTCCAAAGAAGGTTTCCGGACTCCAAAAGTAGGTTTTCGGTAGCGCAAAGTATGTTTCGGAGGCCTCAAAGTAGGTTTTAGGAGCCTCAAAGTAGGTTTCGGAGGCCTCAAAGTAGGTTTCAAACCTACTTCAAACCTGCTTCAAGCCTACTGCAAACCTACTTCAAACCTACTTCAAACCTACTTCAAACTTACTTCAAACCTACTTCAAGCTTATTTCAAACCTACTTCAAACTGTTTTCGGAAGCATGGAGGGTCAGGGATTGAAGGTAGGAGGAGGAGGAGGTGGAGGAGAATGTGGGGGAGGAAGAGGAGGAGGACGAGGAACGGAGGAGGAGGAGGAGGAGGTGGATGAGGAGAGTCGGGAGGGGGATGTGGAGGAGGAAGAAGAGGAGGAGGAGGAGGAGAGCCAGGTCGAGGAAACGGAGGGCCAGGAGGAAGGAGGAACAGGAGAGAGGAGTAGGAGGAGGAGGACCAAGAGGATCCCGAGGGTCGGGTGGTGGATGAGGGGCGGATGAAGGGAGGATGAGGGAGACAAGGTAGGAACAAGAGGGGGAAAATGAAGAGGAGGAGTAGGAGGAGGAGGAGGAGGAGGAGGAGGAGGAGGAGGAGGAGGAGGAGGAGGAGGGGGGGGGGGCGGGGAGGGCGGGGAGGATCGGGGGCATGAGGATGAGAACATGGACGCTGCGGCTGATGAGGGAGAGGCTGATGGGAAGCATGATGTGATTGATGACGAGTGGCTTTGGGGAGGGCAGAATGACCTGGGGCGGGGCGGCCGTGATAATGAGGGGGGGGCCGTAGCGTGTCCGAACTCCGCCGGGACACGGCGCGGGGGTTTTGCTGGGGCGGTGATTGTTGGTGGCGGCCCGGTTTGTCCAGGATGCCTTGAATTGCGTTGTTCGCCGTGCCAGTTGCTGGGGCTGCCCCAATTGATTTTTGGGTCGCCCATTGTCGTGACTGGTGTTCTGGCGGGTCGTGTTTGCGGAGGTCTTCTCCGCAGCCGCTCTCGTTAACTTTCTATGTTGAGTGCCCGAGGGTGCATCGCGCGAAGAGTGTCGCCGCCCCTGCCTGAAATGCATCCCTGGCGCCCTTTCCTTTGCAAGCCTTCTTGGCGAGGTTGCCGCGGCCAGGGAACGTCCCCGGGTGCACTTGCCTGGGCTACTTTGGCGGATTCGCTTCGCCAACTTAGCTGCCCGCGACATTTGCGCCGACGCGCTTTGGCAAACCCAGTAACGGGGGGCTAAATGCTCGACGACACGTTTTCCCCGCGCGTTGCACCTTCTTCCTGGAACCTACTATGCTTGCGAACCTTTCTCCCGAACCTACTTCGAACCTGTTTAAAACCTATGTCCTGCTCGCCATTGCCCTGCATTGCTGGGGAAGTCTCGGTTCTACGCGGACGTGGGGCCCCCCGACGACGGCTCCACAACAACCCGACATATCATCGCTAGCAAGACCACCCGCGCTCTAGACGTGCAGGTCCACCCCTGTTCTGCGCCTGGAGAGCAGCGCAAAGATCTCGTGGGTAAGTGCCAGCTACAGGATCGGCTCAAAGGCCAGCGACAGGGGCAAAGCGAACGCTACCTGCTCGCGTGGGACAAAATGTACGACGGCGTGCAGCGCGGCCGAGAGCAGCACCATGAGTTTGACGAGCACGACCGGTACCAGCAGCACTACCACTCCCAGCACCACGCGCAACGCGTCGGCGAGCGGTGCGACCGTAAGAGCACCATGAGCGTGATTAACACGACCGGTACCAACAGCGCCACTGCGCCCAGCACGTGGGCGAGCAGTAAGACCGAGTGCAGCGCCGCGAGTGTGACGAGCATCGCCAGCACAAGCAGCACCACTACGTCCAGCTCGTCGGCGAACAGCACGAGCAGCTCGCGACCGCAAAACACCCTGGACATGCCGACCTTCGGCACCATGGCATCCTGATCCCTCCTCTCTCTCCCCATTTCGCTGGCAATTGCGACCGTTAGTCGCCCTGATCCTCCTCCTCCCCCTCTTTCTCTACCTGGATATCCTGCCCGCTACTCCCCCCCCCGCTCGCTACCCCCCCTCCCATGGCGGCAGCTCCCGGCACTGCGCGGGCCCGGTCCGGTGCCGGGCGCCTGCTCCTTGCCGCCTCGGCGGCCCCGCTGGTCCAGGCGTTGCGCGGCTCAGGCCCGACCCTTGACATTGCGGCTCGGCAGCGCAACGTGTGTGGCTTCCGCCCGTCCTCACGCGCTTGCCGATGCAGGGCAGGCATCCTCCCTGCAGCGCACCGGCATCCTGTCGGTCACGGCGGCAAGTTTATTTAATCGCTTCGCTCATTCCGCCGGCACGTACAGTCTCATGTCTGCCGTTTGCCCGAGGGCCTGGTGTCAATGCGGCGCTTTGGGGGTTCCTGGGGCCGCTTGGGGGACTCCTGGGGCGCTCGGGGGGGCATTTGAGGTGCCTCCTGGGGCCGCTTGGGGGACTCTTGGGGGCTTCCTGAGGGCCTCGTGGGGGCTTACTGGGGCCTCTTAGGGGCCTCTTGGGGCCTCGTAGGGGCTTCTTAGGGCCGAGGGCTCGAAATGTTGTTTCGTGTTCCCTCTCTGGGGCCCCTTTGGGGGCGTTCTTGGGGCCCTCTTGGGCCGTCTTGGAGGCTTCTTGGGCCGTCTTCGAGCCCTCTTGGGCCATCTTGGGGCCCTCTTGGGGGCCTCGTGGGCCCTCTTGGGGCGATCTTGGGGGCTTCTTGGGCCGTCTTGGGGCGTCGGGAAGCCGAAAAGGTGGAAGCTCCAAAATCTTTCAAAAACCGCAGGAAAAATTGTGAATTTTGCCTCCGGGGGCCCTCTTGGGAGTGCTCTTGGAGGCCTCTTGGGGCGTCTGGGGGCTATCTTGGGCGTCTTCGAGCGATCTTGTGGCATGTCGGACCCCTCGTGTACCATCTTGGGGGCCTCTTGGGGGCCTCTTGGCCTTTCTTGGGGCTCTCGGGGACGTCTCGGAGCCCTGTTGGTGCGCTCATGGAGCGCTCCTGGAGAGCTCTGGGGGAGTCTCCCGGGGATCGGTCGGGGATCGCCCGGGGTACTTTTCGTCCGGGGACCCCCAGGGGCCGCCCCGCGCGCGCGAACTGGAGAATTGTTAACCAGTTACCGGAGATCTTAGCACGCCTCTGGCCCGTTGGGCCGGCGAATTGTTCGCCCGGCTGCCGCGCCTCAGGCTGCGGATCCCCATGTTCGTGGATTGGACTGCCACGGCTGGTACTCCTGGCATCACTTTGGTGGCGCAACGTTGCACTCCGGCTCAGTGGTGCTTCTCTTCCTCTCGGACGTCGACCTGGTGACGCGGCGCGTCCTCTCCCGCAGTTAGTGAGGTTGGTGTTCTCGAAGCGCCGCTGACGGCGCCACCGCTGGCTTTCTTCCTCCCGGAACTTCACCGCCGGGCTCCTGTCCAAGGTGCACCTTCTCCTGCACATCAACTTCGGCGCCGCCTGATCCCGGGGCTTCGCCCTCTCCCGGCCGCGCGAGGCCCCGCTTTCTTCCGCCCTGTCTCTGTTAATTAAAGCTATGCGCGTCCCGCTTAGCTTTCAGCGGAAGAGGTTCGCTCTCGCCCCGCAGATCAAAAAATTAGACAATATGTGGCCATGGGGTGGGCGGAGCGCGACATGGCGGCCGGCGCCCCGAACTTCTTCCTGATTTCCAAGACCTCGCCAACGGTGGACTTCTCGGCTGAGATGACCCCAGCCCCTGGCGCCAAGGTCTCGGGCACCGACAGGCGTTGCCCCTCTGGCGCAGCCCTGGTCCATTACGACGCCAGGAAGAACGGGCCTTTCCACGACAGCGACGCCGCAGTCAGAAGACCAGCCCCTGGCCAACCCTTCTACAGGGTCGACCGCGCCACGAGGGTTGCCCAATTCGAGAAGGTCAACGCCGCGATCCAGGAATTCTTCTCGGCCGGGTGCGAGAGGGCCGCCCTGCGGGGCACCGCCCTCCCGGCCATAGTCTGGGCGCTCGTCTGCCGACGCGAGGGGCGCGGCGACAAGGTTGGCGCCTTGTCCGTGCCCGAGCAAGGCGTAGCAGCGGACCGACTGCTTGCGCAGGCCTCGGCGACGCTGGAACGCATGATCGACGACCCCGACCAGCCCGGCGCCAGCCGGCGCATGGCCGAACCGCCCCTGGCGCTCCAGCAGGCAGACGAGTCCGCCGGCTGCGTCTTTCAATGAATGCTGCCTGTCCTGAAGGAGGAGCACCTGGAACGCACCTGCAACCTGCGCCGCGCCAACAACGCTCAGCGTCGCTGCGTGCTTGCGACCCAGAACTCACTCCTCACCCTGTGCCGCGGGCCGCCCAGCACAGGTAAGACCAAGGTCGCGGCCTGCATAGCGGATGCCTACATGTCGCGTCTCGCCCCGGGATGGGGCGCGGGGCGCTTCGGCGGCGCCGGCGGCTCCATGGGCAACCTGGCAGAGCAGATCGGGAAGAACCTGGCCCCAGGCTGCGGTGACCTGTTCCCTCGCTTGGCTGCGCGCCTCGCGCGCGAGGACAAGGTAAATTGCAGCGCCGCCAGGGAGGTCACCCCTGTCGCCAAGTACGCCGAAACGCACAGCGCCCCGGAAGGCGAGGTCACTACGGACCACGCGCACTGGCTCCTTAAGTCTCGGGCAGAGATCGCGACCGAGGCGAAGCTCATCCCGGCCGCGCACGAGGCGGGAACTGACCTTTGGGACAAGAAGTTCCTCATCTGCCTCTTGGGCGAGGCAGGTCAGACGTCCGAGCCCATGGCCATCGTGTCCCTGATCCACGCCGTCCGATGCGGGGCCAGAACAGTCCTCCTCGGCGACGAACGGCAGCTGCGCCCGACGGTCAAGTCCCAACGGGCACTGCGCTGGGGCCTCGGCATTTCCATCCTCGCCAAGTACGTGTCAGCTATAGGGGGGATCCCTGATTGCAGCGTCACCCTGGAAGTGTGCTACCGGATCCACCCTTCCCTGCTCGCATGGCCCTCGGTCACATTCTATGGAGGCAGGCTGGTCTCGGCCATCCTGGGCCCCGTGCGGCAGCGCCCCTGCGCCGACGGACTGCAGTGGCCACTCGCAGTACCGCTGTCCAGCGAGGAGTACGAAGCAGCAAGGAACGAGGAAAGCAGATGCGGCCCCGCCAATTCCCTGATCGACACCGCAGGCGGATTCAGGAGTAAGGCGGCATGTCCGCCGGCCCCGAGAGGAAACGGCAGCGCCGTCTTCGACCAGAGCTGGTTCCTACTCGCGCACGTCCCCTCACAAGAGGTCCAGTCCTTGCGCCAGGACGGTTGCGCCAACGTCCACGAAGCACGCGCCGTGGTGGCCCTGGTGAAGGCCCTCCTGCCCTGGGCAACAAGCACCAATAGTGCCATCCTGGTGCTGTCGCCGTGCAAGCTGCAGCTGGTCCCCGCGCTGGCAGGCGACCCCTGCCTTCCGCGGGGCATCAGACGCTGCTCGCGGGCGGCCCGCGCAGACGGATCCGAGGCGAGCGTGGGCGCGACCGGCTCCCGGCGCTACCAGGGCCGGGGCAGTTTCGTTCCTTTCCCGCCGACAAGGGACACTTCGCAGGTGGGACGTGGATCAACCGCGCCACGGCAGCCAGCGGCTTGAACGAGCGCTTCGACGGTTTCGTGGACCTGTTCCCTCACCTCCTGGAAAACGAGACCCTCCGCGTCACCGCCGTCGACTCCGCCCAGGGTCATGAGGCATCCGTTGTTATGCTACTGACCACCCGGGCCAACGCCGGGCGTATTTGGGGCCACGTGGACGACCGACATCGCATCGACGTGGGCCTGACACGCCCATCATGCAACCTCATCATGACCGCAGACGCAAGGATGTTCCGCGCAGCCACCGCCGCCGCCGCAGCACCTTGGCTCAGAAGGCTAGCCTTGCGCTCGAGGTCCACCACAACCTGGATGGATCTCTGCGCCAGGACGACATCCCCGACGCCGCCAGCCCAGGGGAGAAGGCCCGGCTGCGGGCGGATGCCGACCGCCATCGAGGCCCGTCAAGCTCAACAGGCGGGCTTCTCGCCCCGCGCCGACCTGCCGCTCCCTGCAGACCACGGCTGGAAAGACCTGGAGGACGACGTCAACGCTGCAGTCGTGCGACTCCTGTACTTCGCAGCGTTCGGACCCTGCATTCTTTGGTGCCATGGGCTGCACCCGCACCAGTTCGGCGTGGCGGATCAGCCAACGGACCCAAGCATGCAGGACAGGAAAGGATGGAGTATGAACGGGTGCCTCTTCCTCTGCTCCATGCTGGTGGGACTGGGCGCCGGTAGCTTGGTTTACACGGCAGTCTTCGCGACCAGCACGTGGGCCATCGGGCACGGAGTTTCGAGAGATAACAGCGCCCAGGCCGTTGACCCCGCCCAGATCCCACCAGGAAGGGGGCGACCGAACATGCCGGCAGCGTGGCGCATCAAGGAGGCCTGCGCCCCCACCGCCGTCACCAGACGCCGCCCCGAATGCTGGCAGCCGTCAACCTGCAAATGCCAGAAGCACAAGAAACCACCCACGCCAGCGGTGTTTCAGGCCTTCTGCGACATGGACTCAAGAGGGCGCCCGACCGCAGTCCTGCGCCGCCTCCTGGACAGCACCGGCGCGGCCCTGGGAGCCATCCAAGCCATGGTCCTGCTCGCCCTGTCCCTACTCTTGCAGCGCGAACCGCGTGCCTGCCTGTGCCCGTGCGGGGGCGCCGGGGGCGTCGGCGACGTGATCGAGGCCATTCTTGGCATGTGCGAGCCGCGCCGCCCGCGCGACAGGGTTGCGCGGGGCCGCCTAGGTGCATTGTTCGGACTTCAGGACTGGCACTTCAGGGAGCTACACTCGGCGCTGGAGCTTCTGATTTCTGCGGTGTCACGCTTGGTCATGGTCGCCCACCACCGCCGCCCCCTTGCCATCGAGGCGAACTGCCCCCCAACCTGGAAGGGCCTTGAGGCTGGGAGGTTCCCGCACCAGGCCACCCTCGCAGTCATCGAAGGTATTGTTTCTACCGCTGACCTCTCGGCCCTGGCGGACCACGAGTGTGCGGTATGCGCGCTCTACGTCGACGTGCTCGGGTCCGGCATTGGCCTCGCTGCCGACCCTGCAAAGCAAGCGGGCAGGGTCGCCTGGATAGGCGGGGGGTATTCATTCGCGCACCTGCACCTGGACGCGCCCGCCCCGCTCGGGCCCCGCCCTGGCGTGACGCTACGGCCTCCCTGGATAGACGAGCGTGGCGCCAGGTGGACGAAGGAGCAGAACAGGGCCGACTTCTACTGCCAGGGATGCCTCCGTGGCCCGTTCAAGCACGATTAGGGCGCGTGCGTCAGCAAGCGGATCCGCCAGGTCATCGCGGTCAGCAGGCTGACGGAGTGCTACCAAGGGAGGGGCCTGACCTGGCTGTGCATTTGCTGCTGGACCACGAAGGCCATGGAAGAGCGCCGGCCTATCTTGGATGACGTGGAGTTCAAGGATTGGATCAACCATCGCCCCGACGACATGCCAGTGCGCACGACGCGCGCCCTGCCGGCGTGAGTCGCAACGACGGTGCATCGATGCAGTTTGTATTTTCCCGGAAAGGGCGCGTGCAGAGGGTTCTCTTGTAGCTGTTTACCCTCAGAACCGACGGCTCAAGGGCCGGCGAAAGTATTTGCGATAAATAACGAGGTCGTCTAGGGCTGGCGAAATTATGTTTGAGGATGTGTCGTGCGAAACGTTTTTTCCTGCAGAATTTGTCGAGGATGTCTCGAGCGAAGCGCTGGTTTTGTGTTATAGATTGTCCTCTCTTGGGGACCAGAATTCAGAAAATCTCTCACGTGAAATGCTTGTTTTCACGTGCCCAGGTTTTGCGGATGTCTCGAGCGAGACGCTTGGTTTCACGCCTCCAGGTTGCCCAGACAGATGTCTAGCATGAGGATTTGTTGAGGATGTCTCGAACCACAGGCTTGTTTTTGCGTGTCCAGGTCGCCCAGGCGGATGTATAGCATGAGGATGTGTCGAGGAAATCTCGATCGAGACGCTTGTTTGCACGTGTCCAGGTCGCCCAGGCGGATGTCTAGCATGAGGATGTGCTGAAAACGTCTTGAGCGAAACGCGTGTTTTCACATGTCCAGGTCGCCCAGGCACAGCACAGCCCTCGGCACGGTACATCAATATCGATACCCTTAGCACTGCAGCCTGGCATGTTGCCTGGCACGTTCCGCGGAGCGTCCCGTGGCGAGTCCCCCTGGCACGTCGCGCGGTGCACGTCCATTGGCACGTTCCGTAGCGCGTCCCCTTGGCACGTCCCGCGGTGCGTGCCCATGGCACGTCCCCTGGCACGTCGCCTGGCGCGTCCCTTGGGACGTTCCGCGGCGCGTCCTCCTGGCATGTCCTCCTGGCATGTTCCCTCTGTCGATTAGTTCTGGGGCAGCTACCATCTGCTCAGGCAGCTCGAGCTTAAGATCCAGATCAGTTCGGTCAGGACTCGGATGCCAGGGAGGACTCGATCCACAACGCTATATAGAGCACAGTCGCGGCATGGCACATCGCAGTTCAGCACGGCCCAGTACAGCCAGTCGTCGGCACAGTACATCAAGATCGATACACTCAACTATGCACCTTGGCACGTTCCTTGGCGCGTTCCGTGGCGAGTCCCCCTGGCACGTCGCGCGGCGCGTCCCCTGGCACGTCGCGCGGCACGTCCATGGGCACGTTCCGTAGCGCGTCCACTTGGCACGTCCCGCGGTGCGTCCCCATGGCACGTCCCCTGGCACGTCGCCTGGCGCGTCCCTTGGGACGTTCCGCGGCGCGTCCTCCTGGCATGTCCCCTCTGTCGATTCGTTCTGGGACAGCTACCACCTGCTCAGGCAGCTCGAGCTTAAGATCCAGATCAGTTCGGTCAGGACTCGGATGCCAGAGATGACTCGATCCACAACGCTATATAGAGCACAGTCGCGGCGTGGCACATCGCAGTTCAGCACGGCCCAGCACAGCACAGCCCTCGGCACGGTAGAGCAAAATCGATACACTCAACTATGCACCTTGGCACGTTCCTTGGCGCGTTCCGTGGCGAGTCCCCCTGGCACGTCGCGCGGCGCGTCCCCTGGCACGTCGCGCGGCACGTCCATGGGCACGTTCCGTAGCGCGTCCCCTTGGCACGTCCCGCGGTGCGTGCCCATGGCACGTCCCGTGGCACGTCGCCTGGCGCGTCCCTTGGGACGTTCCGCGGCGCGTCCTCCTGGCATGTCCCCTCTGTCGATTCGTTCTGGGGCAGCTACCATCTGCTCAGGCAGCTCGAGCTTAAGATCCAGATCAGTTCGGTCAGGACTCGGATGCCAGGGAGGACTCGATCCACAACGCTATATAGAGCACAATCGCGGCATGGCACATCGCAGTTCAGCACGGCGTAGCACAGCACAGCCCTCGGCACAATACATCAAGATCGATACATTCAGCATTGCATTTGCCCGTCGCCCAATCAGGTGTCTTTGAAACGTTGCCATGCCTTACGTTTCGATATTCCTTTCTGTGTTCGTGGGTCGATCATGTTCTCCATCGCACGGTCGATGCATCCATCCTTCCATGCAGGCTTGAAATGAGACCTGTTCCTCTTCCCATGGGGACCAGAGGGCTGCCGTGTGCGGGGGCCATCTTGGAGGATCGATCTCAGGAGTGGGGCTCCTTGATAAGGGTCCCCCCCTCCAGGAGGCCAGAATGTGGCCAAAACCTCAGTCAAATCAATGATTTGGGCCTTGTCACCGAGGCCTCTTTGGGCGTCTTGGGGTTCTCTTGGGAGTCTCTTGAGGGCATCTTGGGGCCTCTTGGGGCCTCTGGGGGCCTCCTGGGCACCCCTCGGGATCGTCTTGGGGCACACTTAAGGCCCTCGGGGGCCATCTTGGGGCCATCTTGGGGCCATCTTGGAGGATTGACCTCAGGAGGGTGGCTCCTTAATTTGGCCACCCCCTTCAGGAGACTAGAATGTGGAATGTGGCCAAAGACCTACGTACAATCAATGATTTTGGCTTCCTCGCCGAGGCCGTTTTGGTCGCTCTAACCACTGGCGACCCCCCTTCCAAATCCAGGGGTAGGGGGTATGGGGAGGGGTCAAGACACCTTCCAGATAGCAAGCCGTCTAGCTCACTCCCACCCGCTCTCCCAACACATAAGGATCACCCGAGCCTCAGCATGTTCAGCGGTCGTCTTTGGATGGGCAGCTACTGGGAACCAACACCAAGCCCATGTGCGCGACGCTGGGGCGAGGTGCGCCACGCGTGCCAGGCGCGACACGCGCGTCAGGCACCCCTGGGGCCCGAGCGTGCCAGGCACGCCTGGTGCGTCAGATGCGCCATGTGCCTCCGCGTGCGCCAGGTGTGCCGCATATTCCAGCCGCGCCAGGTGCGCCACGTTTGGGGTACGTCCACGGTGTGTCAGTGGCGCCTGCGCACGTGACAGCACACATCGGTAAACATGTCGGCCCCCACCATCCTTATCGAAAACCAATGCCAATTATTGTCTGCTGGGCCTGCGCTCAGCAGGCCATACGCCACAACCCCCGGCGCCCCTGTCAAAAAGCACTTGGCAATGATCGCGGGGTGGCCGCGCATGATCCGGATGTAGCCGCGAGGTGCATTTCCTATGGTGTTTTGTCAGGGATGGTAGCCCTGTGCACAGTAGGCAATATGCTGACAACCCCGCCGCCCCTGTCAAACAAAAATACAAAGTGCTCGCGGGCCTCACGAACATGACTCCAGACTTTGCCCCAAAGTGTACTTTGTATTTTTTTTGACAGGGATGGTGGTGGGGTCCGCATTGGGTTGGTTGCGCATGCTCCGAATTTGGAGGCAGAGTGCGTTTAGTATGGCTTTTGATCGGGATGGTGGGGGGTGGGATCATGGTTCCTGGTTGGCCGCCGGTCGCCTGGGGGAGGGGGTGTATATTCATAGGGAAAAGTGATCAACCCCTCCCCGAAGGGGAAGAAGGAGGGTTGGAAGATGGAAGTCGCTAAACCACTCACGCCTTAAAGGGCTGGTGGGATTTTCTCAAGGCTCGTGCCGTTGTCTGTCACTTTTGAATTCTTTGTTTTTCAGATTCGCGACCCCGCCGCTCCGCAATCGTGCCCTCGCCCTGGCGCTCCCAGCAATTTGCTGACGAATCGCGCTCTCGTCTTGGGATTCCCCGACACTTTACGAACGAATTGTGGTTCAATGTTCCGCCCGCCCTCCCCGCCGGATAGGGCCCGTCCGCCCTCTCCGCCCATGTAAGTCTGCCCATCCGACCCGTGCCCGCTAGGTCCGCTCGCGCGAACCTCCCGCTTGGATTCGCCCACACGAGAAACAAGATGCCCCCGCCCACAGGAATACGTTCACATACGTCGCGCGGGCGCGAAACTTAACGCGCCTGCGACTAGCGCGTCGCGGTATTTTTGGCTGAAGGTTCATTTCTGAGTGATTCTTGTTGCCCTCCCCGCTGAACCCATTATGTTTTCCTCATTGAATTGTTCCACTCCCCCTCGGAGTCGCACCCTGCTGTCTTGTCAGGGAGAACTTTATGCTCAAACTGCGACCCTGGCGCCTGGACTAGAAGAGCGACCCCCGCCTGATATTTCCTCCCATTTTACTCTGGAATCGCACTTTGACCAGAGAGTTACTTGCAAGTGATTCAGAATCGCCCTCTCACATGGAACCTCTTCGCAGTTTATCCAGGCGCTGCGCCCTTGAAGCCCTGGAACCGCGATCTTGCGCGAGACATTCTTGCAAGGGTTCCTGTTAAGGGTCCTTGCAGATGAATCCTTGTCTTCTCCGACGGTAGGACCCCGCATGAGCATCTGCCAAGCTAATCTGGAAGTACACCTCGTCGTCGTCCTTGTGATTGCGGAGGCTTTTTTCCTGTCTCCTCGCCCTCCTGCATCTCTTCCCCCCCGCCTCCCCCCCTCCCCTTTGCAGGGGCGCGCGCGCCGATTCTTGCTGCTCTCTGCCGCTCTCTGCCGCTCTCTGCTGCTCTCCGCTGGTGTCTGCCGTTCTGCGCTGCTCTCTTCTGGCATACCTGGTAGGCCGACGACCTCCTCGGAATACTAACGTCAAGTGCGGACCCCACGGGGGAGGGGGCTCCCGCTCGAGATTTCCTCGCGACTCTCTTACAGACCAGCCTCCCGCTCGGGGCTCCCGGTCGAGACGTCCTCGCGAGTCATTCACCGGCTGGGCTCCCGCTCGAGACCTCCTCCCGATTCAGGCATAAGGGGCCAAACAGGGACGACAGTCACAAGTCTGCCAGTGACCGCGTCGGATTACTATCATGAAGTGTGAGCCCCATTCCGCAGCCGTTTTGGCTCGAGGCAGTTGGCTCTGTCAGAAGAAAGCAGCAGGCCTACACCCCGAAGGCCTACACCCCGAATTTCGATGGCGTCCGTCCGTGACGTCGATATTGATTGCCCCGGGGAGGCATCCCTTGCACTCATTGATGCCGAGAAGGGGGAGATATCCACTGAGGTTGACACGCAGGAAGGTGACCTATCCGACATCGATCCACAAGAGGGAGATCACGAGGAGAATGGCGCCGTCAGCCTCATCGACAGCGGCAGGGCACGCTTTTTGATGGGGGTCTTCGCCTTGATCATCTCGTCTCTGTCCAACTCGAGCCAGTCGGTGGCAGTGAAGATGGCCGGACGTGCCGGCTGCCAGGCCTTAGTTACTGCAACAGTGCGGTTCACGATCCAGACCGTAGTTTCAAGTTGGAGCTTGGGGAGCGTCTTGAGTCCAGCGAACGACATTTGGAGCATTGGCAGCAGCAGAAGATTCTGGATTCTAGTACGATGTGTGGCGGGCAGCTTGAATTTCGGCATCTTCTCTGTTGTCGTGACGTCGATGGCCGTAGGAGAGGCAACTATGATCAAGTATGCGTCACCAGTCATCACTTGCGTGCTAGCTCGTTTCATGCTGGACGAGGCTTGGGGGTGGTCAGAGAGCGCCGCCCTGCTCGCGTGCACAGGCGGGGTAAGTCTCGTCGCTTGCGCGCACGAAGGTGGAGGCGGTAAGCATTACCAGGGACACCTCGGCCAAACCTCTGCTATAGTGTTTGGGCTCTTGGGGTCTGGTTGCAACGCAATGAGGAACATCTCCCTGAAGCGGCTGGGCAAGGCCACGGAAGCCTCGGACGTGAATATTCCAACGACGACTGCGCACCAGGCTGACCTGATGACATGGCTGACTGGCGTCATCGGCTTTCTCATGTGCGGCGCCGCGGCGCTGGTGATCGAAGGCCCTCGGGCGTTCACCTCGCTTTGTTCACCAGTCTGCCTGCTTTGGGTGATGGCAGTTGGTGCTGCTGGGTACTGCACGCAGTGGTCTATGAATTGGGGCGCGCAGGGTGGGACCGCAACCCTGAATAGTTTGATCAGCTACCTGGATGTGGTCTTCTCCTTGACGTGGCAGGTTGTCCTCTTCGGGGAGCCGTTGATGCTCAAAGTCGCCCTCGGTGCCTCATTGGCGTTCGTGTCAGTGGTGCTGGTGACAGCACAAAAGGTGTGCCAAATTTGACGGGCGTGTGTTCTTCTGATGTACATATTTCATATTTAGTAGTTAGGTCGGGGGGTTTAGGCTTTGTGTGAAGGCGCAGAACGTGGTTTGACTTGATTGTTTAGGATGCTTGAGGTTTTTTGTTGTGTTACAGGTTTTAGTCTAGGTCGTTGGTTGGCAGATCGTTCTGCATGCTTAATTGAATCGCTTCGCTCATTCCGCCGGCCAGTGATATGGCATCGCTGGTTTTTGTCTGTGTGTTCGTTGCCCATGTTGCGCTCTTGGGGGCGGGTGTCGTTCGGACGCGTTGCGTGGGGAGTTTTGATGGTGAAGCAGTTCCCTGGGGGTCGTCTCTCGATGGGGCGAAATAGAGTCGTCGTCAAGATGCTTCTTTGGGGGGCCTCTTGGGGTCTGTTGAGAGGCCGTTCGGGGGCGCCTGGGAGACATGTTTGAAGCCTTCTGGGGCTTCTTTTGGGCCTCCTGGGAGTCTCCTGGGGCCTCTTGGCGACATCTTGGGGCCTCTTGGAGGCCTCTTGGGGCCTCTTTGGGACCTCCTGGGCGCCTTCTGGGACGGAGGGCTCCATTTTTGAGTTCTCGGTATCCCTCCTGAGTCCCTCTTGGGCCCGTCTTGGGGCCTCTTGGTCCGTCTTGGGCGGCACTTGGGCCGTCTTGAGGGCTCTCTTGGGTCGTTTCGGCGCCGTCTTGGGAGCTTCGTGGGCCGTCTTGGAGCGGTCTTGGGGGCCTCTTGGGCCGTCTTGGAGCGTCCGGAAGCCGAAAAAGCCAGAACA
This sequence comes from Prorocentrum cordatum, assembly GCA_963575745.1. Taxonomy (NCBI): domain Eukaryota; class Dinophyceae; order Prorocentrales; family Prorocentraceae; genus Prorocentrum; species Prorocentrum cordatum. Next base: position 24,937 of record CAUYUJ010007363.1, read on the forward strand.
CAAAAAACATAGAAAAAACCAATGAAAATCAACGATTTTGGCCTCTTGGGGCTCTCTTCGGAGGCCTCTTGGAAGGCTCTTGGGGCGTCTTGGAGGCCTCTTGGGCTGTCTTGGGGGCCTTTTGGGCCGTCTTGGGGTCATCTTCGGCGTCTTCGAGCGCTCTTTGGGCGTCTCGGGGGCCTCTTGGGCAGTCTTGGGGGCCTCTTGGGGCACTCTGAGCGCGCTCTGGGGAGCCTGAGAGGCCGCACCCAGAAGGAAAACCATCTCTGAGTAGACTTGGTCGGGCGGCGGTCGGGCGGCGACCGGGCGGCGACCGGGCGTTGGTCGGGGTACTTTTCGCCGGGGGACCCCCAGGGGCCGCCCCGCGCGCGCGAACTAGAAATACTGTTAATACTGTTAACCAGTTACCGGAGATCTTAGCACGCCCTGGCCCGTTGGGCCGGCGATTTTTTTTGTTGGCCGGTAATCCGCACCACCTCGCGTTCCTCTGTCTTCCCTTACGCTTCCTCATGTGTCTTCCTCCCCCTCCCTCTTTTCGCCCTTCACCACTGCTCTGCCTCCCTGTCAAGAGCTCTTTGTCATCTCACCTTCTCCACTTCTCGCCCCCCTCGTCGTCCTCTCTTGGCACCCCCCACGCTTGGTGCCGACAACTCTTTGTACCAGGGGTTTCGTCCTGTACTAGGCCGAACCTGCGCGTTGCTGGCACCTCCCCCGCCCTCCTTGTCCTCCCTTTCCCCTCCCCCTTCCCCTCCTCCGAAGTTTTTTTTTTTTTTGCTCTCGCCTCTGCCGCAGCCCCCCGAATCTCGCAAACCTTGTGCGTTGACAGACGGAGTGTACCGACACCATTCCCGACCGAGCTTAGGTTCGGCTCAAGGCGTCGTGCGAGGGGCGCGTCGCCTGAGTCGCCAGAGGCGCCGGCAAAGTGGTGGAACTTAGTTTGTCAGCTTTAATTTGTGTAACTGTCGCAGCTTCTCGCAGCTTCTGGCCTCAGTGAGCCAGAGGGACCCAGGCTCAGATACTGGGAGACCCCCTAAGTCTGAGGAAATGAAGTGCGGGCCCCATCGGAGGGGGTTCTGGCTTGAGATTTTCTTTCCGCGCACTCACAGACGATGCTCCCGCTTCAGACTTCTCTTTGACTTGGGCAGAAGTACCCGGCGCGTGTTCTGAACGGCCTCTCTTGGGAAACGTTTCCTGGGGGCCTCTTGAATGGGCCCTTGTGGCTTTCCTTGGGGCTCCCATTGGGCCACCTCGGGGGTCGCCTTGATGTTCGTTTGGGGGTCCGTCGGGTAAATCTGGGAAGCCACGGGGGGGGCCATGCTCGATTCTTGGAGCGCCCTCCAAAGGGCCAAACGAAATGCATCCTGGAAAGCGCTACCCACGGCACCCTCCAGTGGGGTTTTATTAAATCGCTTCGCTCATTCCGCCGGCCCGTGATATGGCATCGCTGGTTTTTGTCTGTGTGTTCGTTGCCCATGTTGCGCTCTTGGGGGCGGGTGTCGTTCGGACGCGTTGCGTGGGGAGTTTTGATGGTGAAGCAGTTCCCTGGGGGTCGTCTCTCGATGGGGCGAAATAGAGTCGTCGTCAAGATGCTTCTTTGGGGGGCCTCTTGGGGTCTGTTGAGAGGCCGTTCGGGGGCGCCTGGGAGACATGTTTGAAGCCTTCTGGGGCTTCTTTTGGGCCTCCTGGGAGTCTCCTGGGGCCTCTTGGCGACATCTTGGGGCCTCTTGGAGGCCTCTTGGGGCCTCTTTGGGACCTCCTGGGCGCCTTCTGGGACGGAGGGCTCCATTTTTGAGTTCTCGGTATCCCTCCTGAGTCCCTCTTGGGCCCGTCTTGGGGCCTCTTGGTCCGTCTTGGGCGGCACTTGGGCCGTCTTGAGGGCTCTCTTGGGTCGTTTCGGCGCCGTCTTGGGAGCTTCGTGGGCCGTCTTGGAGCGGTCTTGGGGGCCTCTTGGGCCGTCTTGGAGCGTTTGGAAGCCGAAAAAGCCAAAACACAAAAAACATAGAAAAAACAATGAAAATCAACGATTTTGGCCTCTTGGGGCTCTCTTCGGAGGCCTCTTGGAAGGCTCTTGGGGCGTCTTGGAGGCCTCTTGGGCTGTCTTGGGGGCCTTTTGGGCCGTCTTGGGGTCATCTTCGGCGTCTTCGAGCGCTCTTTGGGCGTCTCGGGGGCCTCTTGGGCAGTCTTGGGGGCCTCTTGGGGCACTCTGAGCGCGCTCTGGGGAGCCTGAGAGGCCGCACCCAGAAGGAAAACCATCTCTGAGTAGACTTGGTCGGGCGGCGGGCGGCGGTCGGGCGGCGGTCGGGCGGCGGTCGGGCGTTGGTCGGGGTACTTTTCGCCGGGGGACCCCCAGGGGCCGCCCCGCGCGCGCGAACTAGAAATACTGTTAATACTGTTAATCAGTTACCGGAGATCTTAGCACGCCCTGGCCCGTTGGGCCGGCGAATATGAGAATTTAAAGGTTTGCTTGGAATGTCCTCTCGGGTTGTCTCGGGGGCTCTTTGCAAGCCTCGTGAGGGATATTAAAGCATAGCTAACATAGGGCACCAACAACGCCTTCGGTGTCCTGGCCAACCAGGAGCACCGACTATGGGGGAGACGCGGCATCGCAGCTGAAGATGACTTGTGAGGTCCCCCCAACCTGCCCCAGGGGAGGCGGCGACAGTCGATGCGCGCATGGCTGCGGCACGCGGACCTCCCATAGTACACGCGCGCGGACGCGCATGTGATTTGGAGGACTCTGAGTAGCCACGGTTGTTGCGCCTTGACGGGGAGGCTACGGCGCGCCCGCAACATGTTTGTGTCAAGATTCACGGTGCCCCCACGGAAGGCGCCGTGATGCCCCCCACCCCCACTCTTAACCACAATTGCAGGGTTATCGCCGTATCTTGCGGCGGCGATTGCGTGAGCATGTGAAGGTAGATAATATTACGAAGACGGCCTTGGAAAGTAGAACGCCTGAAGAGACCTATGGTCGTTCCGTCGACACGCAAGAAACAAGCATAACTTCAGTACCACATTTCAACATACACCGCGCACCAACTCCCACGCAGGTCGAACATCGAGTGAGCGGAATTACGGTAAGTGAAAAAGAGCATCTCGTCCCGGGCCGCTGATGTCATCTCATTGCGCAGGTCGCCCTCCATGCGTCTAAGGTCGCGAAGCTCGCGCGACATACACGGGAGCCCCGCGCTAACCCTAAAGGCGCCCCGAGAGATCTTACGCGACATCCAAGGGGCCCTGCATGAGCCCCTCCCTCCACAAGCTGCGCATTTGGAGGGACAAAGCTTTGGGGTAGTTTGTGAGTTGTTCAAAAGCGCCCTGTATGCACCGTGGTATGGAATTACAAATGAGGTCCACCAATCAACGTGAGTCCCACATGGGCCTTCACGATCCCCACGAATGTCTCGCGGGAGTGTCCCCCGGACCCCGCGCGGCCCCTAAGCCGGCCATCCAACGCCCTCCACGAGCCTCACGCAAGCCCCACAAAGCCCCAGGGGGCTCCAAGAGCCCCCCAGGGGGCCCAACAACCTGTCACGAAAAAGGGCCTTGTTCGTGACAGGTTGTTCGGCCCTCTTGAGGGGGGGTGGAACACTCCTGGAGCCCTCTTGGGGCCTTCTTTGGGTCCCTCTGGGAGCCCTCTTGGAGCACCAAGAGGGCTCCAAGAGGGCCCCCAGAGGGCTCCAAGAGGGCCCCAAGACGGGGCTCCTTGGGTGGGCCGTGCAAGAGCGCATGGAGGCCCCAAGAAGGGACCCAAGGAGCCCCCAAGAGGGAACCCAAGGAGCCCCCCAAGAGGGCCCAGGGAGCCCCCAAACGGGCCCCCAGAGGGCTCCAAAAGGGCTCCAAGAGAGCCCCCAAAATCCCAGAAAAATCCCAGACACCGTCTTAGTCAAGTCTGGGATTTTTCTGGGATTTTTTGGGGGCCCTTGGGGGCCTCTTAAGGCCCTGAGAAAGCTCCCGCAGGGCCCAAAGAGGGAGCCTCTTGCAGGACCAAGAGGGCTCCAGAGGCCCCGAAGACGGCTCCCAACGGCCCCCGAAGGCCCCAAGACGGCTCCGGAGGGCCCCAAGACGGTTCATGTTTCTCATGTTACTCCTCCTTGTTTTCAACCTCATCCTATGCATCATCCTTCTACCCACTCCCCCATCCATCCATCCAGTATCTTGCTCCCCCTCCCTCTCTCGCACGGCTCGGCGATCCCATGCTTTGCTCCCGCACTTCCCTGATCACCTCAACTCGCCTGGGCGTCGTTCCTGGATGGGCTGGTGGGGATGCGCGTAGCGTCAAGAAGTTAAATAATCGTTTGCTGCGTGAACTTGCACGGCCATAGCCTTGCCGCCCCTCCCAGCCCTCCTTCCCTCCCTGTTCCCTCCCCGTCCTCGTCTCGGCTCCTGGTTCAGCCTGGCCCTGCCATGACCCTGGCGGACGAGCGTGGCCAAGCGCGGGCGCACGCACGAGCAGCGTTTTTTCCCCCACGTTCTCTTATCCATCCAATCCTCGAGATGAGAATGCGGGCACCCCGCAAGCGCACGCGACCCCGCGCGTGAGCCACCCTAGAAACCCGAGCGCTGCCACGGCAAAGTGCCGTCGACAACCTAAGACAGATCAAGAGCCTTTACTACAGATGCCTCGTAGCCCTGCAGACCGACGTCCGCAATGGCGCAGCCTTTCATGCGGCAGTAATCTTCCCAACACCTGCATATCACCCAGAAGAGGGCGTTCGGCTTGCCGACGGTGCGGCAATGGGCACCGAACGGAGGCACTCTGCCGTTCCATGACGACGTCGCCCTGGACTTCCACAGGTACCCGCCTGGAGGCATGTAGACCTTGGCCTGGCGCTGCTCTGCCATGGCCAACTTGCCCTTGTCCAGTTTCGGCACGCCCTTCGGGGCCTTGTTCGCCGGCTTGCCCCCGTCCTCACGGGGGCACCATCCACGCGCGAATGCGGACCATGGCCAGGCCCATCCCCAATGATACTTTCACCACCGAGCAAGTATGTGAATATGTACCCGCCCACTCCTTCCAGTACCCACCCCCCCGCCCTTTGCCCTCCTCCCTCCCTTCATGCCTTCGCCCCCTAGCCCGTTCCCCCTTCGCTCCCCCTTCCGCTTCATGCGAGGTGGGTCTGGCCAAGGTCTGCGCGCGCACGTGGCGGCGTCGCCCCGTCCTTCGACGCAGCCCGGCGCCGCTGCGCAGCCTCCTGGAAATCGACCTCGAAGGCTGATCTCTCATCCACCCTCTTCTGGATCTCCTTCTGCTCGTTGCGGACAAGCCGCTCGTCTGGCTGCGCCAAGCACTGCGCAGCCTCGTCGCAATTCATGATGATGGATTCGGTCTCGTCCACGGCGCCCTTGCTGTCGTAGCGAAGGCGTTGAGCGACGACGTCGGCAGCATCGGCCTCGCTGAGTTTCAAGATCTCCTGGACCATGTACAGTACAACCTCATACAAGCTGGGGTTGTCCGGAGGAGCCAACCCGATATTGCCAGCGATCTTCCTGAGGGTGCCGCAGGGGAGATCCCAGAAAGCAGCCCTGGTTGCGACAAACTGCATGGGCTCGGCCTTCCCATCAGCGAACAGCCGAACGCCGGCTTCCCACTTCGCCTTCGGCAAATGCTTGTCCTGGTACGCAGGGCTGCGCCAACGAACGGGCATGGCCACGAGGCCCTCCCAGTCGAAGACGCTGAGGAACTCTGGTTCATCCGCCGCCTCGGGGAAGACGACGTAATTCTTCGAGGGGTGCCCTGGGACTGGCAACAGACTGCAAGGCATCGCCGCGACGCCAGAGTCCTGGAAGTGAAACAAGGGGAAATGCCAATCGAAACCCTTGTGCCTAGTTCCGCCAGCTCTCTTGAAAATGATGGCGTGCCTGTAATCGCAGAAGCAACCCATGAAGCAGTTCTCCAAGTCCCCAATGCGCTTGTGATCACGAGCATCTCGCCAGCACGCTGCATCTGTCCCTGGTTGCCCCACGTTCTCAGCAGTCGGGCTCCAATATGGAGGCGCCTGCTTCGTGCTGGCAATGGCGAGCTTGTCGAGCCACGACTCCTCCCTGGTCTTGCCGAACGCGTTCTGCTCAACCAACGTGGGCGTCGACCTGGGCACGGGAACATTCGGCACTACGGGCGTGTACTTGTTCCGCTCGGTGAGCACAGTGGACGACAGAGTAGCTGCCAAGCCCCTCTCAGGCCTCCGGAACTTCATGGAACCGCGGCATTGGCCATTGTTTTTCTGGATGTTGTTGATCTCCTCGATCATGACGCTCGAGAGGATGCCGCTCCACCTCTCCTCCACCAGGTCCACGACCTCCTTGCTGGGTGGAACGCGGACCTCCTCACCTGCTCCTTCAGCTTGTCGCCCTTGTCGGGCGCGTCAGCGACCTCCCCGAAAACCTTGTAGTCCAACTCCAGCTGCTGCGCAATCCGGGCCGACTCCGGGCCCCCCGCCATGGCCATAACAGCGCGGTTCGGCCACATGTTCGTCATGAAAGTGAGACGGCGACGGCGCCTAGCAACCAAACCTGCGCAGATGTCGCCCGCCAGCTGCGCGAACTCATCCTCGATCTCGATGGGGCCTTCGTCCTCGTTCTCCAGCGCGCGGAGCTCGGCGAGGCGCATGAAACCCAAATTCTTAGCCATGCCTGTCTTCACTAAGCAATTGAGGATGGCGAGCTGATGCTTGGCAAATCCATGCGACATCTCATCCAAGACCCACTTCCTGTTGGCAGTCACGTCCCTGCAGACTTTCGCGCTCTGCCCCTGCCAGGTCGCCAAGGGCTCGGGCAACAACGCCATGATGGCGATGATCCTCTTGCTCCTCTCCGTCTCCATGAAGCACGCCGACATCGCCAAGTTATTCGCCGTGCTGGCGCGGAGCAGCTTGGTGTCCGCCTGGGTGGCGGCGGAGCTGGTGGTGGTCAGCGCCGCAGCGTGCGACTTGACGCCTGCCGGCATCTTGTCCACGGCCGCCGCGGCCTTCTTGTCCAGCATGCCGCACTCGAGGGCGACGTACTCTCGCTTGAACCTCTCTTGTTCCCATCGCTGGTATAGCTCGTGGGCCATCTTCATGCGGTCCTGCTTCTTGTAATTCTGGGCGCCGTCGCGCAGGTATCGCCACAGCGCCTCGTAGATGTTCTTCTCGCCCTCCTCGACCTGGACGGCGTCGCCTAACTCGCGGAGCATGGCGTCGGCGCGAGACTGGAACAAGAAGGAGTCCGCCTTGTAGTGCTCGAAGAAGTGATCCATGGCATCGGTGAGCTGCTCGAAGCGCATGCCCTCGTCCTGGTCGGGGCCGGAGTAGACGTTGATGCACACGAGGAATATCAAGGCGTACTTCCATACGCCGTGGGCCTGGTACGTCAGAGTCAAGTCTCGCTGAGCACCGTGAGACCAGTCCCACGTCAATATGGCGTTGCAGTCAAGGTAGCGGAGCATGCAGTGCCCAGCCGATAGCATGTCCCCACCCTGGTCCGACGAAACTAAAAGCCCAGGCCAGTTGCGCCAATTGGCATCGCTCCACGTCTCTTCGTCGGAGACTCGGACGACGAAGCGGAGCCCGTCGAATTTCGTGCCCACCCTCAGCTGGCGATCCATGTTCTTCAGGGCTGTCAACACGCTGGTGCGGTGCCTCTTCTTCGGTCGGAAAACGTGCTTGATGCCCTTTTTGCCTGGGGCCTTCCGCTGGGACCACTCCTTGTGGCGACGGTTCCCGTCGTTGACGATATGCGCAGAGAACGGAGAGCACACCTATCCAGGCACGGGGCGGACAGGGGGACAAGTGGATCTCCCTGTGGGGGGGGGAGACAGAACTTTGAAAGGTGTGCATATGTTTTGCTTGCGTTTTTTCTATGCACACCCTGTGTGGTTGTGCGTATGCACAGTTTGTGCGTTTTTCGAATGCACAGTTGGTTGCTGGTCCACTGTGTGCATGCGAGGTTTCCTGGTTTTTTGATATGCACACCCCCTCTTGCGCTGTGCATACGTTTGGCGTGCGTTTTGCATATGCACAGCCTCTGGGTGTTTTCATCCCCCAACAGAAAGATCGCCCTGTCCCCCAATCGCCCGCGCCTGAGGCGGCAAGACGAGCGCCTGCCCATCGGGCAGCACGACGACGGAGTTCTGCAAGCTGGGCCCACCAACGTTTGCCTTATCAGTCGCCACGGTGAAATTGCGAAGGGAAGCAGACGCGCACTTGCACGCATGCAGGTGCTTCTGGAGCTCCTGGTCCAACCTCTCCCGGCACCACGCAATGTCGATGAGCGGCGCAACTTCGACCTGCAGGGGGGCCTCCTTGTCAGTGCCTTTCTTCAGAGCGCCCTGCGCGTACATCTCGATCTGCCGGGCGCATGCCCAGACCACCTGGTTGAGCACGCAGTCCAGCTGCTGCATGCCGCTCAGGACAACGACGAAGTCTACGAAGTCGATCTCGTCGTTGCCGCGGCCGCAAGCAACGTCAAGGCGCGTCCAGAGCTCCTCCCACATGCTGTCGTTATCCTTGATGGCCTTGTGGTCCCGGACCTGCTTGATCGACATGCGGCCCTGCGTGACCTCGACGGTGAAGTCGCCAGCGACCTGGAAGTGGGCGCCGCATGCAACCCTACGCAGGTTCTGGCAAATCCCGCCTTGGATCTTGGATCGGCGACCGCACCGCGCAGGCACGACTAAGGATGCGCGCGCGCCGATGCAGAATCCAAGGCGGGCCTTGCTCACCAGGGTAGGCGTTTTGTCGGCATCCCCATCGCCTCTTCCAGGAGAGGCCATGGAGGGCGCCACGAGCTCTGCAATTTGACCTGGATGGTCAGCACCTTGCGCTGGTACACGCTTGCTTTGACCAGCGATCTGAACAGGGATCCCGCGGCCTGCTTGGCTGACCCCATCTTGAGACCACCAGCCTGGTGCGCCTGGGAGGTAGCGCTCGTAAGGAAAACGTGCAACAAATCATACGTAGACAAACTGCCCGATGGAAGTCGTATTGTGTCCTCTGCGCGGTCATCTTCCTCCTTGTTTGCTTTAGAAGACCCTGCAGTGTAATGCACGGTCGTCCCCGTCGCCTGCTTGAACGCTTTCCTCCAGCCATTTTTCTGCCTGTACAACCAGACAGTACGTTTCTTCTCGTTGGTGTTCAGCTTCATGCTTGTGTGGAGCGTCAGGGCATCCCAGAAGAAATGCATGCCACCCCGGGTCCATTCCAGCCGATAGACCTGGTGCTTGTGACGCGTATCGACATCGCCAACTGCCAAACTGATGGTCATCGCCTCGCACAGCGATCTCTTGGTGTCCAAATTCCACGGGTGAGCCTTGCCCCTCTCTTCGACGTAGAACTGGCCGTCCCCATCGGTCACGAGCGTGCGACCAAATTCATTCTGCAACGTCAAAATCCAGTCGCCCCCGTCGTTGACTGCGGCACCGGAGCCGTCCTTCGAAAAGACAAGCTGCCACGGCCCAGCCTGCGGCAAAGGAATCCTTTGCAGCGTCGCCTTGTGCACCACGAAAGTCACCTCGCTCCCCATGGGGGTGTTCAACTCGACATACCCCTCTTCCGGAACTGGGGAATATTCAGTCTTCGGTTCGTTGATCTTCAGTTTCTTGTGATCTGGCTCCTGCACTTCGTCGGCGAGCAGCATCTCCAAACAACTGCCCTCCACCATGCCCCCGCCTCCACCAGAGGAGGAGCTCGCAGCCATCCGTCGAGCTGAAGCTGCGCAGGTGCGGGTAGCAATCAAATATGATGCAACTGATGCGTTCGAGCCAAAACGGCTAACCACGGTGTTGTTTTGTGAAGGTCCTCTTGTGCCCCCATTGTGGGCCGTCTTGGGCCCTTGTCGGACCCTCTCGGGCCACTCCAGAGTCTCGGAGGGGCTTCCAGAGAGCCCTCAGGCGGCCCCCATGAGAGCCCCCAGACGAGTCCAAGAGGGGCTGAAAAAGGGACCCAGGGGGCTATATAACCAGCGTCTCGGGTTATATACTTCGTTGGGGCCTTCGGGAATCCCCCCGTGGACCTTCTCGGAGCCCTCCTGGGGCTTCGGGGCGGTTCAGGATAGCCCTCAGAGAGCCGCCAAGAGTACCCCCAGAGGAGTCCCGAGCCCCGCATGGAGCCAGCGTGGGACGGCAGGAAGCCCGCGTGTGGGACCTTCACGGTGCCGAGGAGGGCCTTCAGGAAGCCCGAGTTGGAGCTCTCCAGAACGCACAAAGTGCGAGGCAGACCTCCCCAAAGCCCGGGCGGCGCTCCAAGTAACGAACAGGAGTGTCCGGATGATCTGGCCCTGCAGGGAGCCGAAGTGGAACGGAACTTTCGGGGAGTCCTGGCTGGGTACTTTCAGGATGTTGAGGGGGACTTACAGAAAGCCCAAGCTGGAGCTCTCCAGGACGCCCAGAATGCGAGACAGACCTCCCGCAAGCCTGAGCGGTGCTCCAAGTACCGAGCAGGAATGGCCAGACTGCTTGCCCGAGGCTTCGCCGTAGGGCTTGGAATAGGACGCGCAAGCACGCGTGAAACAGGGCCAGTCCAGAGAGATCGGGAGACGTGCCGAGTGGGTAACTTAATCCTCTTTCTAACTCACTCGAGCAATTCTCGCGGCCATGCTTGGTTAATATATCATTTGGCGTTGTGTGGTCAGATCCCAACGACACCCACGGGGCACGATTAACAAATCCTCTGGTCCGACGCCAAACGAAAAATCGCATGCCTGAAGTGATCCAAATGAGGCTGAGGCTCTTTCACCCCACCTGGAGGCTGAGGGTCGGATGATCAGCTGGCAGCCAGGACTGAATGCCAACTTGAAGCGTAGGTGCGAGCTCACACGAACCCCACGGAACGCCAGCGGCGAGCCGCACGCGAGCCCCACGCGAGCCCCAATGGAACCCCGCGGGAGCCCCACGGGAGCCCCACGGGAGCCCCACGCACGCCCAACGCGAGCCCCATGCGAGCCCCACGCGAGCCCCACGCGAGCCCAACGGGAACCCCGCGGGAGCCCCACGGGAACCCCACAGGAGCCCCACGGGGGCCCCACGCGAGCCTCACGGGAGCCCCACGGAGGCCCCCGTGCGCCCCATCCGAACCCCAGGGAGTCGTCGTCCACCAGGTTGCTGCCAAAATCTCTTGGTATTTCTGTGATTCACGGCGATGAGCCTTTAAGAGAATGCAGGGGCTTCCCCGGATGCGCACTGATTCCAAGGAACGCACTGGGGGGTCCAGGGACCAGTCGAAACCTCCAGGGACCTGGAATGACTGCTTTTTGGGCCCCTGGGTAAGGGAGAAAATGAAAACAACAAAAAAGCCAGCAATAATTTTCACTGCGGCCCCCCACCAGCGTCGACCCCTGGGTCACCGCATTGCCGCCGGACCTTTCCACTCCGATCGATGAGAAAGCATGCGTCGGCTAGCAGAGAACAAGGTGCGCACGGCCCCCCTCAGGGTGACGATTCGCTTACTGCCGATGCTGTCCACGCGAGCTCGTTTCTTTCCTTGCTTCCTCAAACCTCCAATTCCCTGACGCCCCCGCCCCTCCTATATCTCCCTTTCCTGCCCCCCGCCGCCCGCCCCCTTATCCGCCCGCCCCTCCTCCATGCCCCCGCACGATCTCCGTCAACACATTTAGGTGCGAGATCGAAAGATTGACACCGGTTCGGGCAAACTTCATCTGTCCGCCAAATCTGCCACGCACAGTGCTCGACCATAGAAGTGCATCCCGCGACCTCGCCGTAATGAGCCGATCTCCCAATCCCTCCACCTCGCCCTCCTTGCCCTGACTACGCGCCCCTCCTAGACTATCCCACCCTCTGTCACCCTTTCTCATCATCACCTGGCCCGCCCCCCGTCCCCCGCCCCCTCTTCGGGCCCTCTTCTGTCCCTCTGGGAGCCCTCTTGGAACGCCAAGAGGGCTCCAGGAGGGCCCTCAAAGGGCTCCAGAAAGGCCCCAAGACGTGGCTCCTTGGGTGGGCCGTGCGCGATCGCATGGAGGCCCCAAGAGGTGACCCAAGGAGCCCCCAAGAGGGAACCCAAGGAGCCCCCCAAGAGGGCCCAGGGAGCCCCCAAACGGGCCCCCAGAGGGCTCCAAGAGGGCTCCAAGAGAGCCCCAAAAATCCCAGAAAAATCCCAGACACCGTCTTAGTCAAGTCTGGGATTTTTCTGGGATTTTTGGGGGCCCTTGGGGGCCTCTTAAGGCCCTGAGAAAACTCCCGCAGGGCCCCCAGAGGGAGCCTCTTGGAGCACCAAGAGGGCTCCAGAGGGCCCGAAGACGGCTCCAAACGGCTCCCGAGGCCAAGACGGCTCCGGAGGGCCCCAAGACGGTTCATGTTTCTCATGTTACTCCTCCTTGTGTTCCTCCTCATCCTATGCATCATCCTTCTACCCACTCCCCCATCCATCCATCCAGTATCCTGCTCCTCCTCCCTCCCCCGCACGGCTCGGCGATCCCGTGCTTCGATCCCGCACTTCCCTGATCACCTCAACTCGCCTGGGCGTCGTTCCTGGATGGGCTGGCGGGGATGCGCGAAGCGTCACGAAGTTGGCACGCATACACCGATATTCTTTCTGGGGCCCACGCCCCTCCCTGGGCCGGCCGACCGGCGCGCGCCCGTGCAGGCAGAAAGAAGCAAGAGCCTAGCAGTCCTGGATTCTTTTTCCCAGACGAACGTCCGAGTGAGTCCCCTCTTATGCGAAGCACAACTCGCGGGCTCGCCCGCGCCGCCTGCACACTGTATAACCCCCTCGCCCCTGAGACGGCCACTTTAACAACAAAGATCCCCGGTGCAGGCAGGTTGGACGACTGTGCGTCCTCCCGCGCAAGAGAAGCCAACTACATGGCATCGCGGCTGGCCCGCAGCGCACTCACGAAGCACGCTTGACATCGCTGACCCGCTTTCTCTTCAACTCGGCGGCATTCGCCTCGAGCTTAGCGCGCGCCTTAGCGGCGGCATCCTTCCTCTTCTTGCCCTGCGGCGCATCCAAAGCCGTCTGGACCTGCTCGACCGCCTCGGTGGACGCGACCGCCACGCCGGCCTGCGCATCCGTCAAGAGCTTCTTCGCCCTGTCGGTAACGTCCTTGCCTGGCTTCCCCGACCAGCAGGCGAGCGCATTCGGACCCTTCTTCTTCGCGAAGAACTTGTGGCACTTGACGGATTGGTGCCTACCCTTGACAAAGCACGCAGTGAAGTCAGAAAAATTGTTCGCGATGCCCCAACTCTTGTCGAGCCCCTCATCCTCTGCGATCTCGGCGGTGTGACCCGTCGGGGTATGCACGATCATAATGATCACGTCTTTGTCGTTGTACTTGCCTGCGTACACGCCTTGCTCCCAGTGCAGCTTGCCGTTCGCCGCGTCCACGAAAGAGCTATCCTGCATAACTTCCTGCCGCTTGCCTGTCTGGCCGATGCGGTGGCCCATGTGCGCCGTTGCGACCGAGATGTACTTTCACTCCTTCGGGATCCTGAAGGACAGCGAGGCGCCGAGCACAAACTGGAACTGCTGGTACAACGCGTCCTTGTCGTACTCCTTCGCGTTGGCCTGCTGTTCCGCGCTGATGCCGGCGCGGGTGGCCAAGAACATGACTCACCATACCTCGTTCTTCTTGATGAACTGGCCGAGGGTGGTGCCTGTTGCCGCAAACGCGGCCAAGCTGCCCTGCGACTGCGACTTCTTCGCCTCGATCTCACGCCTCATCTTACGAAGCTCCCGCACGCAACCCGGGCGGGTCTGCGGGAAGGCCACCATGATGTCGATGCATTCCACCAAATCCTCATACTCATCCTTGTTGCGGCGGTCAACTTCATCATTGCCCGTCTTGGCAGGCAGAGGCACCTTCTTGGCGAAGGAGCAGTGTTCGACGTCCACCGGCGCGGAGAAACCAGGAGCCATGATGAGCGAAGGCGAACGGGATTGGGCAACGGCGGTGCACCCCTGACCGGGATTGAACGCAAGCGATCTGCAATGGCAAGCAACGCCCTGCGAGCTTGAACCAAAAAGGCTACGGAGAGGAGGAAGGCGGAGGAGGAGGCTGCGCACAACTGTAAACAAGTTTGTACCCCCCTTGGCCAATCAGTGGCATGCGCAGACACACAGACCTCCTGGTTCGACGCGCTGGACCGAAGCCCCATGCCCGCCAAACCAGACTATCTTATTTGACCATGCAACTGCTGGCACATAGCTTACAATCGATGACGTTGATAACCATTTGCGCCAGATACAAAAAAACAAATCGTTCCTGGGACCAGGGCAGTGCATGTGTATATTTCTTTTTCGGGGCCACGAAACGCTGTGCTGGGTGTGGCGGACGCATGCGGGCACCCCCACTGGGGCCTTCGGTGGAGCTTCCTATGGGGCCACGAAGCGCTGTGCTGGGTGTGGCGGACGCATGCGGGCACCCCCACTGGGGCCTTGTGTGGAGCTCCCTATGGGACCAAGAAGCGCTGTGCTGAGTGTGGCGGACGCATGCGGGCACCCCCACTGGGGCCCTCGGTGGAGCTCCCTATGGGGCCACGAAGCCGTTTGCTGGGTGTGGCGGACGCATGCGGGTACCCCCACTGGGGCCCTCGGTGGAGCTCCCCATGGGGCCACGAAACGCTGTGCTGGGTGTGGCGGACGCATGCGGGCACCCCCACTGGGGTCTTCGGTGGAGCTCCCTATGTGGCCACGAAACGCTGTGCTGGGTGTGGCGGACGCATGCGGGCATCCCCACTGGGGCCTTGTGTGGAGCTCCGTATGGGACCAAGAAGCGCTGTGCTGGGTGTGGCGGACGCATGCGGGCACCCCCACTGGGGCCCTCGGTGGAGCTCCCTATGGGCCACGCAGCGCTGTGCTGGGTGTGGCGGACGCATGCGGGCACCCCCACTGGGGCCCTCGGTGGAGCTCCCTATGGGGCCACGAAGCGCTGTGCTGGGTGTGGCGGACGCATGCGGGCACCCCCACTGGGGCTTCGGTGGAGCTCCCTATGGGCCACGAAGCGCTGTGCTGGGTGTGGCGGACGCATGCGGGCACCCCTGGGGTTGTGTGGAGCTCCCTATGGGGCCACGAAGCGCTGTGCTGTGTGTGGCGGACGCATGCGGGCACCCCCACTGGGGCCTTGTGTGGAGCTCCCTATGGGGCCACGCAGCGCTGTGCTGGGTGTGGCGGACGCATGCGGGCACCCCCACTGGGGCCCTCGGTGGAGCTCCCTATGGGGCCACGAAACGCTGTGCTGGGTGTGGCGGACGCATGCGGGCACCCCACTGGGGCCTTCAGTGGAGTTCCCTATGGGGCCACGAAACGCCGCGCTGGGTGTGGCGGACGCATGCGGGCACCCCCACTGGGGCCTTCGGTGGAGCTCCCTATGGGGCCACGAAGCGCTGCACTGGGTGGGCACCCACGACGGTTCAACACACCCTCCAGAGACCTCCAGGAATTCCGCAGAGGCCCCGAAGGGAGTCCCCAGCAGTCCCCCAAAAAGCCCCCAGGAGTTCCCAAGGGTGGTTCCAGAGGTCTCCAAAGAACTGGACTGGACATACTCCGTAGCCATTTTGACTCAAGCCATTTTCGCTCAGGCCCTTGACCAGGTCTCTCCAGCTGCTGCCCGGGCGCGGCTTCTCTCGTCGTCGTCGCGCGCCACGAGCGCGGCAGCGCGGGAAACTGCGCGAGCGCCAGGTGCCATGCAGATGCCTTTGGCGCAGGCTGTACCCGCAGAGTCGGCCTCGGAGGGCGAGCCCGAGGCCGTGGCGGCACCCTGGCCGCGGTCCCGCTTCCGCCTGCCGGCAGTCAGTGCGCTCGCCATCCTCTTGGTGGTGGCGATCTGCGCGGTCGCGGGGGGCGGTTCTGGTGGCCCGATCCCCGTGCGCGGGAGGCCGGCCGACGTGATCAGCATGCCAGATTGGGGCAAAGAGGCGAGGTTGGCGCCGTGGACAACTTCGATCGTCGAGGGCGCTGAGCAGGGCGTCGCCCTCGTCTGTGGCCAGGCGATGAAGCCAGATGGCACTCCGTCCCAGGTGCTGGTCTCCCGCGCGAAGGGGGCGAAGAAGTTGCTGGACGATGGGAAGGTGGTAGCGTTGATGGTCTCTGGGGGAGACCCCGCGGGCGTGGGTATGACCGAGGCTTTTGCAATGAGGCAGGTCCTGATGGACGAGGGGATCCCAAAGGACAAGATCATTCTGGAGTCTCAGGCATTCACCACTGCGGAGAACTTCTGGTTTGCCATGCGGTGGATCCCTCCAGGCACGGGCAAGTTCTACATAGTGACGTCGGAATTTCACGCTCCCAGGGCATGGTGGACCGCTAATGCTGTCTTCAATCACTTCTACAAGATGCTTGAGGACGAGTTCAAGGACGATGAGCGCTGGACAAGCAAGACCAAGAAGTACCCGAGATTGGAGGTGATTGTAGAGGCCATTCCCAACTTTTGCGGCACAGACCCCTCCACGGCAGACGACGTCACCCTCGGTGTTGACGTCAGTCGGAGGTCGCTGGCATTCCGCGCGATGCGCGAGATGGACATCATCCAACGGAAGCCCGCCAACATGTACGGTGCCGTCCCGAAAGAGGGCCAGCTGAACATGAACGCCGTCTGGTTCGCCATGATCGATGTCAACAAGGACAACGAGACGGCCAAGAACTGGGATACTGCGATAGCGCAGCTGATGAACGTCGTAACAGCAGTCTGCGTGTGCAAGGGGAGCATGGAGGGTGACGGCCCAGAGATCGAAGAGTATCCTCTGGCCCTGCCTATCAGCTCGGACTTCCCCGCGGGAAAGACAGTCGACGACCTGGAAGCAGTCAAGAAGGAGTGCAATCCCGACACTGACCCCTTGGATCCCGGCAAAAAAATCTCCGAGAAGGACAGGGAGGAGATCGAGCTCGAGCTCTCCGACGACTACGACACAATGGATGCCGCGGGTGCCGGCGCTGCGACGACTACCGGCAAGCCCTGAGCGCTCCGACATCGTCCTGAAGCTTGAACATCTCAGCAGCTTCCAGGGACGCCCGAAGCAGGGTTTTAGAGTCCTTGTGGCTGCTGTTAGGCGGTAGCTGTTGGGGGGATGTATCGAAGACGCCCGCGGCGAATCACCGCCGCCCCCCGCCTCTTGAACACTTGGGGGAGGATGGCGGGGGAGATCGCGAGGAGGGAGGAGGATCATGTTTCTCCCGAAATCTGCCTGTGGGAGGACATGCCCGAACTTCGATTGGGCAGGGAGACATCGTGGGACCAGGGCACGGCGCGCCGGGGCTGCGGCCTAGCCCCCGTGGGCCATTGTGCCTCGGCGTTTCTCTTCGCGCGCACGCGCCAAAGGGATCTTCGCTCGAGCGGCCGCAGGTGTCGCGCAAACGTGTGTCACGCAGGCAGCATACCCTCGGCTGGCTCACGCTGGCGGCGGCGCGCTGCCAGCGTGAGCCGTTGTCAGGGTGGGCCGTTGGCAGCACGTCTGCACGGGCCGAAGCTCCGGGAGGCCCCCGTTGAGCTGTTTGGACGGCTTCGTCGTCATTTGTATCTGCCGACCGCCGTATTTCGAGCCAGAATGAAGCAGACACAAATTATCCGGGCGAAGGACCCAACCATATTCAGTTGTGAGTAACGCATTGTGGGTGCCGTTATCGGTGGGACACGACACGCGTGAGGGGCGCGCCGTAATGGGTGTGGCGGACGCGTGCGGGCACCCCCACTGGGGCCTTGTGTGGAGCTCCCTATGGGGCCACGAAGCGCTGTGCTGGGTGTGGCGGACGCATGCGGGCACCCCCACTGGGCCTTCGGTGGAGCTCCCTATGGGGCCACGCAGCGCTGTGCTGGGTGTGGCGGACGCATGCGGGCACCCCCACTGGGGCCCTCGGTGGAGCTCCCTATGGGGCCACGAAGCGCTGTGCTGGGTGTAGCGGACGCATGCGGGCACCCCACTGGGGCCTCCGGTGGAGTTCCCTATGGGGCCACGAAACGCCGCGCTGGGTGTGGCGGACGCATGCGGGCACCCCCACTGGGGCCTTGTGTGGAGCTCCCTATGGGGCCACGAAACCGTGTGCTGGGTGTGGCGGACGCATGCGGGCACCCCCACCGGGGCCCTCGGTGGAGCTCCCCATGGGGCCACGAAACGCTGTGCTGGGTGTGGCGGACGCATGCGGGCACCCCCACTGGGGCCCTGGTGGAGCTCCCTATGGGGCCACGAAGCGCCGTGCTGGGTGTGGCGGACGCATGCGGGCACCCCCACTGGGGCCTTCGGTGGAGCTCCCCATGGGGCCACGAAGCGCTGTGCTGGGTGTGGCGGACGCATGCGGGCACCCCCACTGGGGCCTTCGGTGGAGCTCCCTATGGGGCCACGAAGCGCTGTGCTGGGTGTGGCGGACGCAATGCGGGCACCCCCACTGGGGCCTTCGGTGGAGCTCCCTATGGGACCAAGAAACGCTGCGCTGAGTGTGGCAGAGCTTGCGGCACCCCCACTGGGGCCCATCGGTGGAGCTCCCTATGGGGCCACGAAGCGCTGTGCTGGGTGTGGCGGACGCATGCGGGCACCCCCACTGGGGTCTTCTGGTAGCTCCCCTATGGGGCCACGAAACCCGTGCTGGGTGTGGCGGACGCATGCGGGCACCCCCACTGGGGCCTTCGGTGGAGCTCCCTATGGGGCCACGAAACGCCGCGCTGGGTGTGGCGGACGCATGCGGGCCCCCCCACTGGGGCCTTGTGTGGAGCTCCCTATGGGGCCAGGAAGCGCTGTGCCGGGTGTGGCGGACGCATGCGGGCACCCGTACAGGGGCCCTCGGTGGAGCTACCTATGGGGCCACGAAACGCTGTGCTGGGTGTGGCGGACGCATGCGGGCACCCCCACTGGGGCCTTCGGTGTAGCTCCCTATGGGGCCACGAAACGCTGTGCTGGGTGTGGCGGACGCATGCGGGCACCCCCTTGGAGCCGTCGGTTGAGCTCCCTATGGGGCCACGAAGCGTGTGAGGGGTGTACCGGAAGGGTTGATGATGACGATCATGACGGTGATGATGATGATGATGATGATGATGATGATGATGATGATGATGATGATGATGATGATGATGATGATGATGATGATGATGATGATGATGATGATGATGAGGATGGTGATGATGATGATAATGATGATGATGATGATGATGATGATGATGATGATGATGATGATGATGATGATGAGGACGGTGATGATGACGTCGGTGGCGATGACGATGGTGATGATGATGATGATGATGATGATGATGATGATGATGATGATGATGATGATGATGATGATGATGATGATGATGATGATCATGATGGGGAGGATGGGGCGAGGAGGAGGAGTGAACGCGGGGCGCTGTCTCTTCAAAACGAGTACCCAACACAGGATGGTTGGGAAAAAGAACTGGACTGGACATGCTCCGAGCAGCTCACAGAGGCCCTCCAAAGGCCACAATGGCGTTGGCAGCGCCCGAATTCGGGCAGAACGACACGGCAGACCGGCGCGACAGATGTGCAGGGAAACCACCAGACGCCCAGTGTGTACGTGCTCCGGACGTGCACCCTGCGAAGCGAGAGGAATCATGATTCCCCACATCCTAAGTGGGGCTTTGATTTTTCCCAACCATCCTGTGGTGTTGGGTCCTCGTTTTGAAGAGACGGTCGTCGCGTTCCTCCCTCCCTCCTTCTTCCTCCCTGCCCCTGCTCCCTCCTCGTCCAAGAAGGGGCTTTTGGGGGGCCTCTTGGGGGCCTCTTGGGGCTTTTTGGGGGCGTCTTGTGCCGTCTTGGGGCGCTCTTGCGCCGTTTGGTCCCTTCGGAGGCTGTCTTGGGGGCCTCTCGGGGCCGCCTTGGGGCGATCTTGGGGTCCTCTTGGGCCGTCTTGAGGGCCTGGGACCGTCCTGGGGGCCTCTTTGGGCCATATTGGGACCCTCTTGGGCTGTCTTTGGGTCCTCTTCTGAGTTTTTTGGGCCATCTTGGGGCAATTTCGGAGGTTGCTTGGACCGCCATGGGCCTCTGAGAGTCGAGACAGGTGAGAACGTTAAAATCTTTCAAAACCCTCATGGAACATCAATGATGTTGGCCTCTGGAGGCGCTCTTGGGGGTTGTCTCGGGGCCCTCTTGGGGCGTCTTGGGGGGCTTTTTCAGCACTCTTGGGGCCATCCTGGACCGTCTTGGGGGCGTCTTCGCCCGTCTTGAGGCCATCTAGAGCCGTCATGAGGCCCCCTGGGGTACCCCAAGAGGGCGAACAGGCCGAAAGCATAGATTTTCCGTAGGTTTTGGTCGACGGATGTGGCGCAGCGCTGGGGGGGGGGGAAACATCATAATGTAACACAATACCGTAGCACCCCGCAATTGCGGATAAGAGTGAGGGGGCGGGCGCGGGCGTCGCGGGCGTCGAGCCGGCGGCCCTCGGGGCCCTCACTTTCCCTGTCGATGGCGCCTTCCTCCTCCTCCGCCTCCTCCTCCTCCTCCTCCTCCTCTTCCTCGTCCGCGTCCTCGTCCTCATCGTCGTCGTCGTCGTCGTCGTCGTCGTCGTCGTCGTCGTCGTCGTCGTCTTCCGCCTCCTCCTCCTCCTCCTCCTCCTCCTCCTCTTCCTCCTTTTCCTTTTCCTCCTCCTCCTCCTCCTCCTCTTCCTCCCCCATCCCGATCCTGCCCCCTCCTTTCCGTCGTCGTCGTCGTCCTCCTCGAGAACTAATGCGAGCAAGCCCGCCGCAGGCGCCGATTTGAGTGCTCTGACAAATTCAGCGCGGGGGGGATCGCTGGTGGGCCACCCGGAATGAATGCAAAAACAGCCCGCCGCAGGCGCCGACTTTTTGGCTTGTTCAGTGAACGTAGTTTGTGTTGCGGGTGGGTCGCGGGCTCTCCACCTCCACCTGGAAGGAACTCGAAAACAGCCCGCCGCAGGCGCCGAACATTTTGATTTGTACACTGAACGCGGTTTGGGTCGCAGGTTCTCCACTTGGAACGAATGCAACAGAAAACCACCGCAGGCGCCGAAAATTTTGGGTGGGTCGCGGGGTGTGTCGCGGGTGTGTCGCGGGTGGGTCGCGGTGGGTCGCGGGTGGGTCGCGGGTGGGTCGCGGGTGGGTCGCGGGGTGGGTCGCGGGTGGGTCGCGGGTGGGTCGCGGGTGGGTCGCGGTGGGTCGCGGGTGGGTCGCAGGTTCGGTTCTCCACCTGGAACGAATGCAAAAAAATCCACCGCAGGCGCCGAAAATTTTGGGAGGGTCGCGGGGTGGGTCGCGGGTGGGTCGCGGGTGGGTCGCGGGTGGGTCGCGGGGTGGGTCGCGGGTGGGTCGCGGGGCGGGTCGCGGGTGGGTCGCGGGTGGGTCGCGGGATGGGTCGCGGGTGGGTCGCGGGGCGGGTCGCTGGTGGGACGACATCAACAAACAACAAACAACAAGCAACAAACAACAAACAACAAACAATAAACAACGAGCAACACACAACAAACAACACACAACACACAACACACAACAAACAATAAGCAACAACCAGCAGACAACAACAACGACACTACCAACACCAACACCAACAACACCACCAGCAACAACAATATTAACAACAATAACAACACCAACAACACCAACAACACCACCAACAACAACAATAATACCACCACCACCACCAACAACAACAACGAGAATCCGCATCGCGGAATTCCACTTCAGCCACGCACTCAGGGACAGTGAATGACCGTTCGGTTCAGCCCCCCCCCCACCCTGACAATATGCACCAATTCTGTAAGAACGGGATACATTGCAATTGTGCAGCATTGGACACGTTGGATACGTTGCATTACCGCCTCCGCAGAAAACGCTGCCGCTCAGCACGTCACTTCCCGACGTGTATTCCATTCGCTTCGCGGGGTGCACGCCTGGAACACGTGCAGTTTAGTCGTTGTTGGGCCTGTTGGAGGTTTTTTGGGACTTCATGGAGAATTCTTGGGGGCCTCTTCGGGGCTTCTTTGGGGCCTCTTCGGGGCGTCTTGGGGTTCCTTTGCGCCGTGTGGCGTGTTACGTCCACCATCTCTGGACCCGGGGGCTTGGTATCCGACCTGTTATGTTCCCCACAGAGGTTGCACGGAGCATATTTTGCGTAGCGTCATGTCCTGCGTGTGGAGTAGGCCGAATTATATCGGAAATTATTGACGCTTCGCGTGCCCCCACCAGCCCATCCAGAAACGATGTCCAGGCAAGTTGAAGAGATCAGGGAAGTGGGGGAGCAACGAGAGGGACAGCCGATCCGTGCAAAGGATGAGGCGGAAGAGGAGGCCAGATGGATAGATGAGGGGGTGGCGGGGAACCGAGCGAAGGAGGGATGAGGAGAATGATGACGCTGGGTGGATGGTTGAATGCCGCTCGGATGCCTCTTGGAAGCCTCCTTGGACGTCTTGGGGTCTCTTGGCGGTCAATGGGGGCTCGTGGGCGTCTTGGGTGCTTCGGGTGGGCCTCTTGAGGCCGCTTGGGATCCTCTTGGGGGG
>CAUYUJ010007364.1:0-47307 GCA_963575745.1 Prorocentrum cordatum
CGATCCGTGACAATTATTGCCCAGGCGAGCTCCCGTTTGCGGCGCGCACAAGGGTGTGGAGGGGGGGGAGAAGGCTTCTTGGAAGGAGGCTTCCTCTCAGAAGGCGCTGGCCTTACATCTGTAGATGCGGCCCGCGCCTTCTAGGAAGCAGGGGTGCTTCTGAGAAGCCCTCCCCCCTCCCCCCCCCCCGCCCCCCTCTGCGCGCGGCTGCTCCCCACCCTCCAGTCCTCGACAACGAGCCAGTCGTCCGAGCGGTCCGAGCCGGGCGCCTCCGACGTGCGGCAAGTGCTGTCGCTGCTGCTGCAGGTGGTGGCGCTGCCGCTGCCGGGCAGCGCCGCCGGGCCCGCCAGGGAGGCCAGGTCGTCCTCCGGACGTCTCTCGGGGGAGGGCCACGCCGAGACAGCGTCGGCACGAGAGCCCAGAATCGAATCGGCAAGTCGTTGGCGGCGCGCACAGGGGGGGGGGCTTCTTAGAAGGGGGCGGCTTCTTCGAAGGCGCCGGCCTCGCATCTATAGATGAGGCTCGCGCCTTCCAGGAAGCAGGGATGCTTCTAAGAGGCCCTCCCCCCTCCCCCCGCCCCCCTCTGCGCGTGGCTGAAGTCGGACTGGACGGAAGTCGGTCGAAATGAATCGGATCGGCGGGAATCGGCAACCGAGTCGGGAGAAATCGAATCTGCTGACATCCGCGGGCTAATAGGCCTCCATGCAGAAACCGGAATCCACACCGGAACCCGAAGTCAGATCGAAGCGGAATCGGAAGGCATCGAAGTCGAAGCGAGTCGAATCGGAGGAATCGAAACGAGCCCTGCGCCAGCCCTCCTCCTGGATCTCCGACGATGCTAGTTTTGTTCCATGTGAGGGTTAGGTCGGGCATGTCCCTCTACAGGCGGACTTTGAACGAAAAATGAGACATGGTCAAAAGATACTCGAAATAGACAAACATCGTAGAACAATCGTCCCCAGACTACTTTTTTATACTGTTTTTGTGCTCCCCCTGTAGAGGGGCACGCCCGACTCCATATCGGGAGCGGCCACGAGGGGGGCGTCCAAGAGGGGGGGGGTGCAAATCATGGCCGGCGGCATGTGCGCGGCCCAAGGGGGCCAGGGACATAGTAAGATAAGAAGAGCCCATGAAATCTAGGGGAAATCTCATGGCCAACGCAATGGAATTCCCCCCGCCCCCTCTCCTCCTCCTACCTCCTACCTCCTCCTCCTCTCCTCCTCCTCTCCTCCTCCTCCTCCTCCTCCTCCTCCTCCTCCTCCTCCTCCTCCGCCTCCTCCTCCTCCTCCTCCTCACTCCTCCTCCTCCTCCTCCTCCTCTCCCTCCTCCTCCTCCGCCTCCTCCTCCTCCTCCTCCTCCTCCCCTCCTCTCCTCTCCTCCTCCCTCCTCCTCCTCCTCCTCCTCCTCCTCCTCCTCCTCCTCCTCCTCTACTCCTCCCCCCTTGTCCCCACCCGGCGAAAGAGAGAGAGAGAGAGAGAGAGAGCCCCCTGGTCATCGCCCCCCTCCTGGCCGCCCCCGACCACACCAGGGCGCCCCTGCTCGCCTCGGGCCTCCGGGGGCCTCGGGGAGGGCGGGCCGAGGCAGCGGCGGTCCTCCCCCTTCGGGCGCTCCTCTCCCCTCCGCTCGCCGCCCCGTGGCCCCCGCTCGGGCCGCGGAGACACCCCGCCGCAGGCTCCTTCGGAGGCTGGGCGAGGGCTGCTCAGACCGTGGCTGCGAACACGGCCCTCCCGGAAAGAAAAAGCAACTTCCCGGGCACGGGACCCCAACCAGATCCCTTCCAAATGAATCGAGTTTCGAAAACCAGCAAACCCGACCTCCTTATCAGCCCGAGGGGACAACATCAAGTAAGGCCACAATTGAATCAATATGAACAGCGGCCCTTCCCAACGAATTTTCCGAGACACTAAACGAGTTTACGTCTGCAGAAAAAGCAACTTCCCGGAAGGAGGCGCGGCACGCGAAACGGTCCACGGGCTTCTTCCCGAAGGACGAAGACAACTTCCCGGAGGTCGATCTTAGCAGCCACGGAGTTAGCAGCCATTGCCCGGCTTCCGACTGTTGTCTCCGGCTTCCGGGGGCCGTCACATGGAGGCCTCCTGGTTGGGGTCCGAGCCCACGGGGTCGGAGGATCTCGCCGCACCGCCGAGTCCTCGGCGATGCATCGCCGATGCATCGCCGGTGCATTGGCGATGCGCTGGCGACGTCGGCGGTGCCTCGGCGTGGAGAACATTGGGCCCCACATCGAGCCGCATCGCCGATGCATCGGCGATGCATCGGCGATGCGGCGGGACCCTCCGACTCCGTCTACTCCGACCCCATCCAGGAGGCCTAGATCACAAGGCCCAAGACAATATAGGGAAAAACGCCTCGCGATGAACAAAACAGTCCCGTGGAAGAGGTCCAGACCTCTGGGGGTCCACGTCGTGAAAAAATCATGGCGTCGGTTGGGGGTGTTTCGGCCTGGCGTTCTTCGTCGTATCTGGGGCCTCCTGAAAGCGTCTCGTTGCCACGACGACTGATCCGCCTCGAGGAACTTGTCGCGGGCGGGTGGTAATGGGATGTGACACAAATAGGGCGTGAAGAAGAAGGCCCAAAAGGGGCCCTAAAGGGCCTTGGCGCTTGAAGATCGAGCCTTGTTTCAAAGCCCTCTTTTGGTTGGGCATCCGTTTTAGATAGCACACTGCTGCTCCTCTCCTTCCTCCCTCCCCCGCATTGCTTCCTTATCGCTGCTTCCTTGCTTCCCTTTCCACGCCCTCCCTGGGTGCTGCCAGCCGCTGAACTTTCGCTACTTTTATGAGCTTCTGGGGGGTCCGACCGGAAACGAGGCGACTCAAATCCAACCAGTACCTCGCCTCCCTGGGTACGGCCCATGGGAACAAAACTGCACTTTCGCGGGTTCCAACGGAGCGCGGTCTCGCCCTTTCTCAGAATCGTCCAGCTGTCACCGCTTCCGTTCCTGCTTGTGAGAGGCCCCGTGGAATGAGGCCTTCCCCAGA
Organism: Prorocentrum cordatum; assembly: GCA_963575745.1. Lineage (NCBI taxonomy): Eukaryota > Dinophyceae > Prorocentrales > Prorocentraceae > Prorocentrum > Prorocentrum cordatum. The sequence continues at coordinate 2,997 of CAUYUJ010007364.1, forward strand.
TCCAAACGGCACCTCGGTCTCCCCCGCAGCTGCCGTTCGTGGCCTCCCAGGAGGTCCAGCGCAACGCGGCATTTGCCCAGATCCAAAGGGCACCTCGGCCTCCCTCGTGGCTGCCGTCTGTGCGCAATGCGCCCGCACCCAGACCCAAAGGGTGCCTCGCACCCGTTGGCGCTGCCAGTTGCGTGACCAATTGCCTTCGCTCGTGGGGCTGGTGGGGGACTGGCGGCGTGCGGCCTTCCTCTCAGGTCGGGTCTGTCCCCCATACAGGGAAACTTCAGGCGAAAAATCAAAGATACTCAAAACATCCCCCAAACATGCCTCCCCCCAAACAAACAATAACACAAATCGTCCCCGTACTTTGTTATAACTATGTTCCAATGATCCTCCTGCAGAGGGGACAGGCCCGACTTAACCTTACTCGAATCCGACCCCTCCCTAGGCGCTGCCGACTGCGAAGCCGTTGCCATGTTTGTGAGCTTGTGGGGGTCGAACGGACGGCGGTCTCATTTGGATCCATCAAAATCCGCCGGCCCTGTCGGAATGTACGAGAGGCTGTTTCGTTTGACTCGTCGTCGTCGCCGCGGAGCAGCCCGAGCGAAATTTAGCAACGTCGTCATTGAGTCGACTGGAAGCCCCTTCTCTTTGATCCCTTCCCCGCTGGGGGGGGGTCCTGCGGGTGGGCAGGGGGGGTCCCAGGGGGTGGTCCTGGGTCAGAATACCATCCCCTGGGCCCCCTGGGGGGTCCTGGGGCCCAAAAGGCCCCCCAAAGGCCCCCACGATGCCCTCAAGGAACCGCCAGGAGGCTCACAATAGGCTCCCAAGACACATCCCAAACTTCCCACCAGAGGCACCCGAGAGCGCTCCCCGGCAAAAGGGAGGGGTCCCGCGGGGGGTCCCAGGTCAGAATACTAACCCTTCCTGGCGGTTCCCAGGGCCCAAGAGGCCCTCCTGAGGCCCCCCGCCAGGAAGCCCCAGGAGGCTCCCAAAAGGCTCCAAAGAGACCTCCCAACTTCGTGGGGGTTCTTGGGCACCTCTTGGAGGCCTCGTGTAGCCTCTTTGGCGCTCTCGGGAGCGTCTAATCCCGACCTTCCCGAATGCCCCGTCCCTCGTGTGGGTCGTCGTCCAGGGTCGGCGGCACTAGCCGTAAGGCCTCAGCAAGAACTCCCCTCCGTGGGCGCTGTCAACCGGATCCAAATTAACTAATTATGACAATCGGTCGAGGATCTATCATACATAACTGAAAATCAGAACGAAGTCCCGTCTTGGCAGCGCCAGAATACACGCCACAGAAGGACCTGAGGAACAGCAAGCCCCCTCCGAACCTAAACTGACCCTTATTCCAGACAGCAGATGCCCTGTTTTTTTCAATGCAGGTCCCGACCTTTTCCCGAGGGCTCCCAGAAGTCCCACCGCCCCGACTCTTTTCAGCCACAATTGCTTTTTGTGGGCGGTCCTGGGGCCAGGCGAGGGCCCCCTGAGGACGGAAAAACGGCCAAACACCTTCCGTCGAAAGTTCACACTGACGGTTATGCTGCCCCTCATCGTGCTGAAGGACCACATCCCAGAAATAATTTCGAGCACCCAGAAAAGTGTCGAAAGAGTGTCGAAAGAGTGTCTCCAGGGCCCGGCACGTGAAAACCCTGGAGTTTTGAGGTGTTTTCCTGGTGCTCGAAATTCACTCTGGTGATCAAGGCTCAAGTAGGTTGGAACATCAGAACACTGACGGTTCGATTCCGTGCTTCAATGCCTGATCTCTTACTTTTTCGAGCTGGTGCCCCCCACCACCGCCAGCTGCTTTAGATAGGGCCGTAGAGTCCAGACACCTTTCCGTCGCGTGGCTGTCACGACGCGAGCATTGTGTGGGATCTGGGTGCCTTGACAAGACCCCCCCCTTAAGGGCCCTGGAAACGACAGGGCCGTTTTTTACCGGCTCCGTTTTTGCACTTTTTGCACCGGTTCCGTCGCCGCGCTTTTACGGGTTCCCGCTCCGGTTCCAATCCTGGAGCTGTTTCTGTTGCCGTTTCCGGTCGCCGTTTTATTGCCGTTTCCATTTTGAAGGGACACTTGTTCGGAAACGGTAAAAACACGGCCCTGCCGTTTCCGGGGCCCACTAAGGACAAGACCCCCCCCCTGGGTGGAGGCCAACCGTGCACCCGCCGTCGCCTCCGTGAGCTCGAGGGGCACCACAAGGGAATCTGGAAGCCAAAAAAAGGGGCCAACAGCGCCCGACAACGAGCCTGTATCCATGGTGTTCGAGCGTCGGCGACGACGACGGACGGACGGCCGGACGACGGGCGGTCGATAGACGCCCAACGGACGCGACCACGACAGCGACGGAAGAACGGATGGCGGACGACAACGACGTACGCACAGACGGACAGACGCACAGCGGCTGCATGATGGGGGACGACGGCGCCGCACGGACGGACGGACGGACGGATGAACGGCCAGACGACGACGATGACGACGTCGACGTCGACGAGGACGACGACGACGACGGGCGGGCAGGGGCGGAACGCACGACAACGGGCGGGCGGAAGGCGGCGGGCGGTCGGGCGGGCGACGGGCGGACGACAACGGGCGGGCGGGCGGGAGGCGACGTGCCAGTCGGGGGGACGGTCGACGGGCGGACAACGAAGTAGCAGGCAGGGCGATCTGATACCACGGCGGCTCCAAACTGGGTGTTGCTAGAAGTGCCCCTGGCCCAAGGTGCCACCAGGATTTCCGAGGAGGCCCTCACGGCCTCCAGAGCACCCTTCACGAGGCCCAAAGGGCCCAGGGGGCTCCAGGATTTAGCGACAAGCTGGGGGCACCTTGGGCCAGGGGCACGTTGAGCAACCTCCGACAAGATAAGTTTGAGTCGGGCGTGCCCCCTTACAGGGGGATTTTCGACGAAAAATAAAAAAACATACCCCCAAATGATCCAAAATACTAAACAAATAGTCCCCAGACTATTTTTTGACTATGTTTGAATGTTCCCCCTGTAGAGGGACAGGCCCGACTTCAAAAATAAGTCCCCAGACCCCTCCCGGCGGTCCAGACGCACCAGCTTCCCGTGCTGCGTCATTGAGGGATGGAAAAACGACCCGACCCTGGGTTACAAGTGCGTGGTCTGTAAACCTCCTGGGAGCCTCCAGAGCCTAGAGCCGCCAGGACGCGGCACATCACGCCGGGTTTACCCTGTCAGCCCACAGGAGTTTCAGCGCACAGCGCCTCGTAAACCAGGTTAGGGGCGTTTTTGTCATGCCCTTGACGTCAGGCCATGGCGGCGAGGGGACACCCCGAAGGCCTCCATTCGCCCTCTCCTGCACGGCAGCGACGACAACGAGCCACGGGAGCCCACGGACGGACGGTCGACGGGCGGACGCACGCCCGGAGCCCCAGGCTGGGGCCAAAGCAGGACCTCCTCCTCCTCCTCCTCCTCCTCCTCCTCCTCCTCCTCCTCCTCCTCCTCCCCCTTGGCCCGACCTTCCTGCTGCATTTTTCGAACCGGGCCGATCGGTGAGGCTCCCGGGGGCCCCGACAGAGGGCAGACTCGCCCGCTGTGAAAGAATCCCGCCCCCAGGAGGCCCCAAGACCGCTGAGCATGGCTCAGGATTGCCTCTGAAAGCCTTTTGCCGAGCGTGGCTCAAGATGGCTTCCAGGAGGCCTCAAGAGAGCTTCCGACCGTGTCTGGATGGGCAGGCGGGGATCCTCTGAGAGCCGACCTTGCGAGCAAAAACTGCAACATCGCGAAAAATCGCGCCCGGAGCCCCAGACCCCGTCTTCCTGCCCAATTCTTCAAGCCTCATCGCTCTCTGAGGGTCCCGGGCCCGACAAGAAGCGAGAACGCCCGCCTCGAACAAAATCGAGACGCCAAGACTGCACGCACGAAAACCGCCCCGCCCCCCACAGGAGGAACTTTAGACCAACTAGACCGCGCGCGCGGGCCCCCCCCTGCGGCAGCTGGCAATGGCCTCGCCCTCAGGGCGCCCCCACACCTAGGCACAGTCGCCAGAATTGTAAGACGCTGATCTCTAAAACCTAAAAACCATCGTTATGGGGGCTGGGGTCGGTCCCCCACTGTCCAAAGACCTCGGGGTTCCTCTGACCCGGGTCAATCCAGACCCGGGTCAGCAGGAAACCAAAAACTGCAATGCAGGAAAAAGAAACTGCAACGCAGGTCCTCGCAGACCCGGGTCAGCCAATACGCGCAGCCGCCTCGCGGCCACGAGCGGCTCCCTGACCCGGGTCGGCCAGAGGGGGCCTTCGCAGGATCCTGCAGGATCCGGCGCCCTGGCTGACCCCCGTTTGCACTGACCCCCGTCTCGAGGCTCCCGACCGCCGACCAGAACGACCAAGCCGGCTACATTCCAGGCTGGAAATTCGACGCCAACCAGCTGGAGTCGGTCACGGAGGCGGCGGAGATGATCAGCGATTTCTCTCAGACATTCCAGCGCCAGCTCTGGGCTGACGTCTCGAGGCTCCCGAAAAGACCTCGGGGTTCCACCACCGGCGGGTCTCGGTGCCTCCTCCTCCTCTTCCTCCGACCCACAGCGGCGGGCCGGCGGGCAGCCGGGCGACCACGGAAAGGACGGTCCACGGGCGCAGGGCGTGAACGTCCTCCGCGCCCTCCCTCCCTGCGTTTCTGCGTTTCTCGCTATGCAGCGTCTTGTCGCGCGCCCCGCGGGCGCGGAGCGCTCTGCAGCGGCCCACCAGGGCCGCGCGGGCGCTCAGACTGCGGCCCCGGGAACCCGGCCCCGAGGGAAACAGGGAGCCTGGGACCAGTAAATCATAGAGAAGGGAGAGAGGGGCCGGGTTTCAGTAAAACAAAAAGATGAGGGCCCATCTGGGCCCTCGGCAGGCGCCGCGCGCGCCCGTGCCAGCTCAGCCAGCTCGGCCCGCAGCCAGGCCTCGGCCTCTTTGTGGGCGGTCGGCCTTTTGTGTGGCGGCTGGGCTCCCTTCGGCGCCTCGCGCTGAGCCCAGCCGCCAGGTCATCGGGTGACTGGCCGCCTTCTCTGCGGCGGCCTCCACCCTTCGGCGCTCAGCGCTGTGGAGGCCCGCCGAGCCTCTGACTTCAGCGGCTCTGCAGCGCTGTCCTAGCCTCGGCCTCTTTGTGGGCGGTCGGCCTCTTGTGCGGCGGCTGGGCTCCCTTCGGCGCCTCGCGCTGAGCCCAGCCGCCAGGTCATCAGGTGGATGGCTGCCTTCTCTGCGGTGGCCTCCACCCTTCGGCGCTCAGCGCTGTGGAGTCCGCCGAGCCTCTGACTTCAGCGGCTCTGCAGCACTCTCCTCGCCTAGCGGTCGGTCTCATGTACGGCGGCTGGGCTCCCTTCGGCGCCTCGCGCTGAGCCCAGCCGCCAGGTCATCAGGTGGATGGCCGCCTTCTCTGCGGCGGCCTCCACCCTTCGGCGCTCAGCGCTGTGGAGGCCCGCCGAGCCTCTGGATTCAGCGGCTCTGCAGCACTCTCCTCGCCTGCCACGCGAGGGCCGTCGGTCATGACCCCCTGCTTTTGAGCTGCAGGAGGGTACTGATCTCGGATGTTGTAGATGTCGTTGTATGGGGCTGCGTGCAGATGTGGAGCGAGTTGGCGAGGTCGTTGGGGGTCGGGCTGTTGCTGGTGTTGTGTTGGTGGTGGGCTCCCAAGGCCTCCATGCACCGACTTCAAGTGGGGGTCGTTACTGTCCCACCTCGTCCCGCTATGGCTAGGGGTCACGGTGCCCTCGGTGGGGGCGAACCCCAGGCCTGGTACTTGTCGTCGGAGTGGTGTGTCTCGGCTGTCCAGCTTCGCCCTCGGGCGATCGGGTAGCTCCTCCTTCTCCATGGGAATGGTGGGGGTGGCGAGCTAGGGCGGACCGCGGGGGCGCGGGTAGTGGCCGTCCTACCCCCCCCCTGCCCCTCACCATCCCCGCTGGCGGGCGCGGGAAGTACTCGTCCTTCCCCCCCAGCCCTTCGAGCCCGTCTCGAAGTTTGATCCTCACCAGGACAGCGTTGACTTGGAAGGAGTTGTAGGGGGTCGTGTTGGGTATGCTGTCGATGTCGGTCGGTGATACGCTGACGGCCGATGGGCCGCCCGCTGCCAGCCAGCTGGCGCCATCCATACTGTAGATCTCCAGGAGCCGCCGCGGTGCACATCAAAACGTGGCGACTTGTGCCTGGGGTGTTCCCTCGCATTCGGGGCTTCCCCAGGTCTTGCGTTCTAACGATAGCCAAGGTTGGCGACGCTGCCTGAGGTCTTCCCACGCATTCGGGGCTTCCTCAGGACTTAAGCAGCACACCGTAATGCCTGCCCAGGGCCAAATAATCATAGTAAACAATGCCAATGTTAGGAAAGTCGATAAATCCAGCAAGTGCTCGAGGGGGGGGCACGCTCCGTCGCCATTGAGGGATCGTGCCCACCCGTATGGGCGCTACGGGTCCCCCCCCCTCGAGATGGCACGCAATCGTTGTCCAGGTCGCATCCGTACCAGTAACCCGTTAGCAACAGGGTATTGGGCCATGCCGTAGGTGCGCTGATGTTGACACTTCTGCTGCCAATCTGAAATACTCTGTATAAAATATTGTAATGCCAGCTGCCATCAAATCTGTAGCAAGCCGGTGGTCTGCGCCAAATTGCAGACCAGTGTTCTCTTACGGGGCAAAAGTATATAATGCTGGACGCTTGCTTCGACTAACTGCACCAAATAGGCCGCCTCGGTGCCAATTGCTAGCGCCGATGGTTGCCCCATACCCTGTGACAATCATGGCCGATCTGGTCTGTCTCCATGTAGTAATCCAAGGGGGCGTAGAACCTGTGGTAGCAGTCGTCCGTTTCGGCCCACATTGCCTCTGCGTCAGCAAGCTGCCCCCAGTGGGCTGCGAAGGCGGTAGCCATTGCCTTGCACAGCCTTGATGGATACTCTTTGAGGGGGGCGGTCCTCCAGCCGCCTTGGCCGTCTCGTCCGTAAACTCCGGCATGTCCCGCATGTCGGCATAGCTGTCCCCCAGGTACCGCCCTTAGCTCCTGTGCGAGTTCACCGAGGTGTGCCGCCATCAGACATGTTGGTTTTCTCGCGTCCTGCCCGAACTGGCACTGGTCTATGTAGTGAAGTTCGACGCCCGTCTGCTCCAGGAGCCAGAGCGTCTCTGCTCGCTGCCAGCTGCTAGGCGCTTGAGGGCACCATGTGGCTGGGGCGGGATGCTCGAGTACGGCTGAGACGTTGTACTGCAGGCCCGTGGTGATGAGTAGTAAAGCTGTCCTGTATAGCTCGTTGGCTAGTGCGATCTGTTGATGCTCCGCTTGGCTAGCTGCTTGTATGCCCCAGGGGGCTTCATGTGTACGTAGTGGTCGAGGTGCCTTCCCCTCGGCGGCATGCCAGCGCGATGAGCACCACGTCTCGCAGGGCGGGCCCGCCACAATACCAAATATTTTGCCCTGTCGTATCGCTGCGCACCAAAAGTCGACGACGTCTGGCTTCGTCAGGTCTCCTTTGACGGGGTCTATCTGCACGTCGATCGATAGTACTACCAAGTTGCATTCCCGTATGTTCATCTCGAAGTGGTACTGGAAATCCTCGATTCGACGTCTGCCCGAGAAAAGGTGCAGCAAGAACATAGCCGTGGTAACCATGGGCCTGCACGGTGAGAATACGATTGCAGGTGGTGTCGCTGTTTGGACGTCCGCTGCTGCAGGCGGGGCCGGCGAGAGTTGGAGCTGGTGCTGCTCTATGTAGTCGGCCAGCTTGAGCTGTATGACCTGTTGGGCGGGCACCAGCGCCTTTGTAGCTCCATGCCCCATTGCCTTCCTCGCCGCCACAGCTTCTCGTTCTTCTTCTCGGCGTTCGGCTGCCTCCTGCAAATCCATTGGGACCTCGATTGCTTGGAGGACCGCCAGGCATTTGGGGCACCTTCTCAGGTGCTTGAGTATGCGGGATCTCGTTATGAAGTTCTTCCCGCACCCAGGGCAGGTAGTCGAACGGGCAAGCAATTCGGGAAGGTCGTAGCCGATGTGTTCCATGGTGCGATGGCGCTTCCATGCTCCCCGAGTTTTTAATATCTTGCCACACTCATAGCATATGTAGCCACAGTGCTGTGCGGGCGGCAGCCCCTCGAAGTTGGGCGTGGTCATTCCAAACTCTTGCGCAAGACGGTGTAGCTGCCTTTGCCAAACTCGATGTCGATATATGTCGTGCTGCCATGCTTTGTACCTGAGCCACGCACGGGTGATCGTGGCTTGTGCGGCTCGCACGTGCTGTGTGCGTAGCCATCGCAGCAATCCCCTGATGTCGCTGCCGATGTCCTCGTCGTCTAGTAGGAAACTTCTTATCCAGTCCAGATCTTCGACGATAAGAGCGTTCCAGGCCTTCTCATCCTCCCAGAGTTCGTCGATGAGGCGGTGGAGGAAGGGCGTGTCTGCATGCGCCATCCTGGCCAGGTACATCAGGCGCCGTCGGCGCAGGTACATGTGGATCGGTACTTCGTCGCACAGCAAGTATATTTCGTCATCCAAGGTATGTACATGTCCCGCGCTGTGTCGCTGTTGTCTTGCGGCGGCCCGCAGACTCGCCATGTGTCTGCTCTGCAGCATCTGCTTCTGCTGTGCTGTAAGTGGCCCCCACACTTCGCAGTCGTAGGTCAGCTTGCTTTGCGCCAGCGCCGTTAGGTACAGCAGCTTGGCCTTGAGGTCGATGTGCGGCAGGCAGAAGATGGACTTCTTCAAGGGGCCCTCTGCGGATCTGTGGTCTATGATGCGTCTCATAAGGTTCGGCCCCTCCCCACCATCACTCGTCACGATATTGCCCAATGTGAGTCCCTGGGTCGTGACCTCCGCCGTTGACACTTCAGTGCTAGTTGGCGGCTGACCATCCTCGCGCCGCAGCGTGATGGGGTTTGTCTTGAAAATCTTCGCCTTGATATGCTGCTTGGCGTGCCCATCGATATGCAGCAACGCTTTAGTCTTCTTGGGGTGTAGGTCATGCCCGAAGATCTTGAGTCTCCTTGCAATGATGGACAATATGTCGAAGATGCTGCTCTCGATTTTCGTGTTGTCGTTAAGTACGCACAGGAATGTCGCATCGTCCATGAAGGATACTTCTGGCAGGGTCCCTTCCAGCCCTTGGAGCTGGCCTGACGTGACAATGGCTTGTTCGCCTGCTGGTGGTAGTTGTAGTAGGTACCCTCCTGCATGTAGCTCCTGCTCCAGTGGGCCCAGAGCGTGCGCGAAGCTGATGTTGAAGATGAGGTCGGCCAGGCCGTTGCCTGGGCGTGTGCCCTTGCGGCTCTCCGCGCAAAGCTCTTCTCCCCGCACTTGGAAGAATGTCGTGTCGTGTGCTTCCTCTAGCTGGAATCGCAGGTTCTCGTCTACATCGTTGAGTGCTAAGTAGCCTGGAGACGCTATCAGCTGCTGGATGGCCGGCATGAGCCATTCAGGTGGAGCGCCTCCTGCCATCACCTTTAGGAGCCAAGGCTTCTCCCCTTCCCGTCCCAGCACAAATTCTCGAATAACTGAATAAAAGGCCTGTCGTAGATCCAGCAGGATGCCGACTGCGCTGAGACGTCTCCGCCTGCAGATCCTGAAGAACGCTTTGATAGTATGGGTGGAGTACGCGCCTGCCTTCTTCGGGATTCCGCCATGCTGGGTGACTCTCAGCAGGCTGCTGCAGACCCTCAACGTAGTTGCGCGGAGCCACTTGTGGTAGTGCTTGGCCACGGTGTTGTTGAGGAGGATCGACCTGTAATATTCCAGGAGGGCCCTCGTGCCGCTACCCTTGTACAGCTTCACTGCAATACCTGCTTTAAATTGGATCGGTTCTCGGCCTCGCAGTATCGTCTTCAAGACGACTGGGTACCAGTGGCGGGCTGTCTCCTCAGGTGCGAGTTTGAGGATGTCGTCCAAATTGCCATCGGGTCCTCCTGCTCGGCCCTTCTTGCCGTCCGCAAAGCTCTCCACCAGATCGTTGAGAGTCATGTGCAGGTGCTGTGAGACCTCGTCGGGTGGCGATCTGTGGGTACGGCTGATATTGTAGCGGTCCGCCAGGTCATACTTGTCCCTGATGTCGGCTGACTCGATCTTGGCGAAGTGCTGCAGGGTGGCTCTGCTGATCTCGCCCTGGCTGCCCATGACGGTGCCGTCGGGCTGCTGCATAGTGGGCAGCGCGCTAACATATTTTGGTTTGCGACCGCCGTGGATTAGAATTTTCTTTGTCAGCTGCCACTCGGTCCTGGCGTCTCTTGCTGTTCTGCTATCCGCCAATTTGCTGCCAAGTTCGTGAAAGTAATGGTTGCGGTCGGTACTCAGCTGGTGTCTGAACGTGTCCTTGGTGTGGTCGATGAAGAGCCTGGCAGCGTCATGCGCGATGCCGAGGCAGCCGGTGGCATGACTGAGCTGGCACGCACCAACCAGGGCTGCCACAGAGCAATACCAGCTATCTTCCACACGGGCATAGACAGGCGCCTCATAGCAGAGCCTCTTGCGGAAAACTTCAAGAGGTGCTGGGTCCCCGTTGTTCGTGTAGGTCCGCGTGGAGCTCTCAGCGTATCTGCGCAGCCTCAATAGGCGCATGCTAGCCTCAGAGATTGTGACGTTGCAAGGGGTAAGCGGGTCCCGTCCGAAATGCTGCTTCGTCTTCTCGGCAAGGAGTCCCGCTGTCTCGTGGTAATGGTCGTTGACGTCTGCCTTCCACGGTGGTAAGCTGATGTTGTTCAGGTCCTGCTTGAATGCGGTGATACGCTCTGGGTTCTTGAGTTTGTTAGTATCCAATAACCCGTTCCCCTTCGAACTACGGTGGCGCCCGATGATTTCGCCCACAACTTCAACTAGCACGGGCATGTGGTCTGTGGTCGTGTCGTAGCCGTTCTGGGCGTAGTTCCTCCTCTGCTTGTTGTGCTCGTTCTTCTTTTTGGCGGTTGGCTTTTGAAAGTCTCTCAAGACAGTGCAAGCCGCCACGCACTTGAACAGGCAGGGAGCCATGGCGACGTAGTCGATGCGGTTGGAGATCCCGTCCTTGTGGTACGTGTAATCGTCGTTGTTCCCGTAGTATGTGTTGACGACGTGCAGGTGGCAGCTGGCGACAGACTCGTGGAATTCGTGTCCATTCTTGTCTGTCAGCTGATTTGGACCTTTCTGGCCCAACCATTGAGTGTCCTCTCCGTCCTTGTGGCTTAGCTTGGCGTTCGCGTCGATGAGCAGGATCTCTGGTTTCCACGTGTCACACAGCTCCCTGAAGTGCTCCCACCAGCCGTTGATGTCCTTGGCCTTCTGGTACGGGGCATGAGCAACGGCGATGACGTGATGGAACAGAGGAGCCTGCACGCGGACAAAGAGAATCCTGGCTGACGAGTACAGTTTTGTCAGCTGGGACTGCTTGAAGTACAGGTCTTTCCCTTTGAGCTGCCCGTACGGTAACTCGACGTTGAGTAGTAGTGCACATCCCCAGTTGCCGTCCTGCGCATCGCTCTGGATGTTGATAAAGCCTTGACCTGTCCATATGGCCTCTTTACAGCGTGTCTCCTGCAGCCCCGCGACGTGTACATGGTGGTCCAGGAGCTGGGCTCTGACTAGAGCCCCTTTACTGGAGATGTCCAGGTGCAGGTCTGTGGAGGTGAAGTCGCCCACCATGGACTGAGCGTTGTACTGCACGATGTTGAGCTTCAGCGTGCCCTTGTTGTAGCTGTCTGCGGTGAGGTCGGGGATGTGGTCTGCGTCAGCCCGCTGGGGCGAGACGTGTTCCTCGAGCCGTCCAAGCCTCCACGGTGGGTACGCATGTAGGTCATTGCCCGCTGGGTTGGCCATCCAAGCCCATTCGAGTGTGCTGGTATACTGTACTATGTTGACTAGCTCTTCCGCAGGTGGTGGTGGTGCTGGTTGGAGTGCGGCATATTTTGATAGAATATCTGCTGCTTCATTCCAGGGTGCGTCTCGATGCGCATGAGTGTGCTCGAAGCTGATGTCCTTTGTGAGCTGTAACTGCTGGAATAATATGCGTGTAAACCTCGCAAGGGGGCGGTTCCTACTCGATCTGATCCGCGATGTTCCAGCTGCCGCTCCCAAAGCCGCGGTGTTGTCTCCGATAATGACGATTTCCTGCTCATCGTCCTCCTGTGTACATGCGATGCCTGCCCAGAGTAGCGCTCCCAATTCGGGGCTGGTGCTGGAGGTGATGTTGTTGGCCATCTCCTCGCTGACGGACAGGGCGTGGTTGGAGTACATGTGCCTGTAGTAGGCGATGCCCTGGTCGTCCTCTCTCAGGTGTACCACTGCCCATGCTGATGTACCCGGTGCTTTGGCATGGTAGGACGCGTCGGTGAAGTAGTAGTGCCGCTTCACTGCCGACAAAGGTCTCGAGGGAGCAAGGTGCTTCACCGCCAGCCTGGTATGCTCGTGCAGGTCGTGCTCTTCGAGGTCGTAATGCCATGTCAGCTTCTGGATGTGTTGCTGGAATTGCGTCGGTAGGAACTGTGGGGATCCTATGTTGAGAAAGCGTCGCTGCGTGCTGTTGCTGTCTCTGCGCTGGTCGGTTTTGTGCGCTTGCCCGTGTGTTGCTGGTCTAGTTCTTTGTCGTCGTCTCCTTCTGCGCTCGCAGCGCCGGTAGTCGTCGCTGTACTCGCTGTCAGTGCTGGTGTGTTGGCTAGTGCGTTGGTTGTCTCGGGCGTCTTCCGCCGTTGTGCTCCGCCTAGTTGGGATGCGGAAGGGGTACATGGCTGGGGTTGTACGTCGTTGTGGTGCGGGGATGGGTTGTTGCCGCCCCGTCGGCTGCCCGCTAGCTCCGTGGTTGCTCCTGAACGGCTGCATTGCTCGTCGGGGATGTGCGTCCCTCTGGGGCTGGGGGTGCTGTCTGGCATTAGTCGTTGCGTCTGGGAGTGGTTGCTGTCTCCAAGTGGTCGGTTGGCTTGTAGGGCTTGGTCCCCATCCGCGTCGTGCTCCATTCCCGTGGGGACGGCGGCTTTTGGCAGCACTTCTCATCGGCGTTCAAGTTGTCCGATCCAGCCCGCACGGCCTGACTGAACAGGAGCTCGTGTGATTGGGCTTGGAGCATGCTGTCACGTAGTCGATGAGATATGCCGCCATGAGGGTCGGTTGGGTTCGGTGGTGGAAAGATAGGTAGTGCTGGCTCTGCGCGTTGCTCTCGAGGGTCTAGGTTTGGTTTGGCTGGTGTCGGTGGCGGGCGTGTAGATGGTTGCTCGTTGCTCGTTGCGCGGCGGCCGGGCGCCCCCGGTGAAGAGAGATTCAGGGTTAAAACTGAGGCCTCAGTTTTAACCCTCACGAGGTCTCTGATGCCACATTTTGGAGGCCGCCCTCCCGGGCTAGTCAGAGGCATTTGCTCTAGTTGGTTGGCTTGTATGGGTCCATGCTGTATCTGTCGGTTGTAGTCAGTAACTGGGTGTGTCGTCGTGCCTGCATTTAATTTGGCTGACGCTGGTGGACTAGCCAGCCCTCTAGGGGTCTTTGTGCTTGCCGTGTGGTCTGCTTGCGAACCCAGGTGGCTGGGGTCGAGAGGTTGGCGGGCAAGCCAGGCTCTGTCGTCTGCAAGCGTGGGGTGCTCCTCGAGTACCCGGCGCTGGGAGACCTCCAGATGTGATGGATCTGGTAGTCTCGACCTGCTGCCTGGGTCCTCCTTCGCATGGCTGTGGTGCCTGGGCTGCGACGCCGCATGGGCCGCCGCGGCTCCCGCGAAGTGGGATGTCGAGCCAGACATGGCCAAGGGGTGTCGCCTTGGTCCACGCTGTTGGCACTGCGTCGGACTGCTCGAGTAGCTCTCCCACTCTTGTTGCAGTCTCACCCTGTCGCGGTGCTGGTTGCTTGTCTGAACCCCGCTGGCAGTGGGGCTCGCGGCCTGAGGGAGTCGCTCAGGTCCGCGCTTGGAGCGCTCAGACTTGATGTCGCCGTTCTGTGGGTGGTCCCCACCCTTGCCCACAGACGCGGCGTCTAGGGGACTGATAGTGCAGGTAGTTCGTCTGCTACGCCTCTTGAGTCGGGGCTCCCTAGTAGAGCGTTGGTGGTTTGAAGCGGATGCGGCATCCCCCAGGCTCGCATCGGCTTGGTCATAGCTATGTAGTGTGATGGAGGCTAGGTGCGATCGTGTGCGTATGGCCGAAAGCCATGGGTGTGGGTCGTTGGGCGTAGGCTCGTCACCGCACGGGTCTCTGAGTCTGGACCCGCTGTCCCCGATATCTTCTGGTGTCGTTGTCTGGACGCAGGTCTGGGCCAGTTGCCCCCCAGCCTGCGTACTCCGTATCAGTTTTTTGACAGTCGACCCCCGTCGAGGTCGCTCTCGCCGCTCTCGATGAAGGATGCCACTCTGTCACCTGGGTCCGCGAAGCCATCGTCCGCGTCGCAGATCCTGACCTTTTTCGGCTGGCTCCTCGCCCTCCTGGGTTCCCTTGGTTGCTTCAGGTTACCTCTGCATGGAGGTGCCGAGCTCGTCCTCTCTGGTGTGCCCAAGTGGAAACGCGGTGGTGGCAGTCGTGGCTCGTGTGGCTCGGTGGGCGTGATATCCTCAATCGGCATCCGTGGAGGTGTGCTGGGGCAATCCTCCTCGTCGCGGCTGAGGTCGATGAACAGCGTCGTCATGGGAGTCTTGGCTGTCTGTGAACGCTGTTGTGGGGTTTTGTGTGGCGTGAGAGGCGTGACGGGCGGAAACAGTATGTGTCTTGGCGTGGGCTGTTCCGTCGGGATGGGTGAGTCGGCTGGCATCGTTGGTGAGAGTGAGGCGAGGTCTGTCGGGGCTTCGCCCTCCTTCTCCTTGCTCAGGCCTTGGCGGTTCTTCCACTCTTCGTCCAGCAGGTCAGCGTCGTCGGATTCGCCAATTGGGATGCAATCGCTGCTCGCCCGTACCTCGAGCATCCCTGAGTGCGAAGAGGAGCCGACCCTGTTGTACTCCTCGATGTGCTGGCGCTGCTGAGGTGGTGGTGGTGGGGGGAGCGGCCACTCTTCGGCGGATGTCCTCGGCACAAAGCTTTGGTTCTGGAAGCTGAGGTCGTCGCTCGACGAGGGGGTAGGCCCCTCTGGCGTTGGCATAGACGATGTATGGGACCTCTCTCCAAATCCCACCTCGGCCAGCTCCTCGAGGTACGGCGGCAGTTCTGGATGTGGAAGTTCGTACTGGCTAGGTAGCAGCCGAAGTAAGTCTGCCTCAAGTTGCTCTCTCTGGTACGCGCCCTCCTGGTCCGCCATGCCTTGGTCACGCTCGCTCGTGGCTGTGTCTCCCCTGAGGTCCTCCGTCATGTCGATTAGCAGGTCCTCGTCCACTTGTCCTCCTGCTCCCCAGGCATCCCGTAGTGCAGTCTGGAGTCCAGCCGTTTGCAAATCATGTGCCCGTTGGAGGTCTTGTAATTGCTGCTGCCTCTGCGCTTCGTTCATATGATGGTTGTGGGCGTAGTGCTGCGCGATGGCCTGCATCTCCTGCTGGCACTGGTGCTGCAGTGTACTGTGGTACTGGTGCGCCGCTTGGTTCTCCATCTCCTGCTGCTGCTGTAATGCATGGAGCTCGCTTGTGGCTGCTGCTTGTCGCTGCAGTGCCACCTCCTCCATCCTTTGGGCTTTGTCCACCTCCTCCTGGTGCTCGCCGACGCGCTCCAGATACCTTTCCTGCTCGTGCTGCATCTCGTATGCCTTCGCCTGGATGGCTGCGTGCTCCAAGTTCAGGACGACCCGCATCGCTTCGCGCTTGTTGGCTTCTTCCTGATGCTCGTGGGCCATCTGCTGATAGTTCACTGCGATCCGCAGCTCCTCCTCCTTATAAGCGCTGTGGCGGGCGCATCTCTCCTGGTACTCCGCCTCCGCCATCTCCTGCATCGCCTTCTCGTTGTGCTCCTGCGCCATCTTGTACCACTGGGCCTCTTGGGTTGCCATCTCTCTCACAGCTTGCTCCTCCTGCCTGGCCTTCTGGACCTGCTGCGTGTAGATGGCTGCTCTTCTCTGGTCTTCCATGTGCATCTCCTCGCGCAAGGTCTTCTTTTCCATCTCGATATGCATTTGCAGGTCTGCTAGCATCCCTTTGGCCCTTTCCTCCTGTGTCCTCTGGGTGCCTCTTTGTGCTTCGTATGCTTTTGCTTCCTCCTCCTCTAGCTTGGCGTTGTGGTGCCGCTTGAGAGCGTTGACCTCCCATATGTGCCACTTCTCCTGCTTGGCCAACTGCTCTTCGGTCGTGTGGTACATCTTTTGCGCGATGGTCTGCTCGTAGGCCTTCAGTTCGCTTTTGTGCTTGAACTCTGCTTGTGCAAGTAGGTCGCTTTGCTGCTGTTCTTTTTTCTGCTGCGAATCAAGCCTCTCGGTCAATCTCCTGATGGCGTCTTTGATCTCGTCTGATGCTGCTGGGACTGGTCGGGGCTGCTGGGCTGGGGCTGGCTGAGCTGTGGCTGGTTGGGCCATGGCCGGAGCCGCTGGAGCTGCCGCAGGGTCGCGCCTTCTCCTCGCGGCTGGATGTGGCGTGCGTCCTCTGGTGGGATCATGGCTCCCATCTTCCTCGGATGATTCGTCCTTTACTCCCGCCGACTTGGCCATTTGATCTCTGGTTTCCCTCATCAGGGTTTTGTAGACCCTGATGGTTCTGGCTGCCGTCGCCTCCTGGTCCAGCATCTTGCTGAGCCGCTTCTCCATCTCTGCATGCTCCTCCTCCAGCTTTTCCAGCGTGGCCCTGAGCTGCCTCATGCGTTCTTTGTGGGGCAGGACGAAGGAGATGTTCGTGGCGGTGATCGCCGCTTCCTGCTCGAGGCTGGTTGTGCACAAGCCGGCCAGCCTAGCACCTGCGATGTTCTCGGTGAGACGCCCCAGCCTGTGGCACTTGGTCTTGTACCACACGAACCTCATCTCTTCGTCATCTGGAGGTGCGGACCAGCTCTCGTGCTCCATCGCGACGGCGAAGGAGACTGGCGTGATGCTGTCCAGGACTGCCTTCTGCTGGGGGCTGTACTGGTAGCTGCCGATGTGGGCTGCGGCAGGCATGTCGAGCTGGTCCCTTCTTCTGCGCCTGCCGCTTCTCTTTCTGGCTGAGGCGCTCCTCCAGGGCGCTCTGTGCTTCCAGTGCTGGTCGCTGTCGCTTTGCTGCTGGTGCTTGTGGGTCTGTGGCTGCTGCTGCTGCTGCTGGTGGCGCTTGTGGGTCTGTGGCTGCTGCTGCTGCTGCTGACTATGCTGCTGCCACTCCCAGGGCCGCCCACCAATGGCTCCGTAGTCGCCAGTCCAGTCTGCGCTGCGCTGGCGCTGCGCCTGGGCTGTGGGCCCTGCTCCTGTCCACCTTTTCCCAGGGCCGCGCTGAGACGCCTCGAGGTGTGTGGTCCCTGCTCCTGACCACCTTTCCCTCGAGGCGCCGCGCTGCTGCTGCTGCTTCCAACTCTTCGCCATGTTGTCGAAGGGCTGTGCTGAGTGATGATCTGCAAGTAGTCTGGAGGCCTCGACTACCTTCAGGAGTGTCCTGGCGTGGCCTCGCGCTATGCGGGCCCTCCTGTGCCAACTTTCTTCCTTCTGCCTGGGCGTCTTTCTTTAGCCTAGGCGTCGCGGCCGCGGCGCTTCTCTTCAGCTTTGCTTCTTTAATGGCGCCGCGGCGCGCTGGCCCGGGCTGACGGGGCTGGCCGAACGAGGGGACGACACGACCCCACGCGGCGGCGGGCCCCTCCTCAGCCCGTGGCTTGCCCTCCCTCCCTCTCCTTCCTCCTTCCTCCTTCCTCCTCCTCCTCCTCCTCCTCCTCCTTCCTCCTTCCTCCTCCTTCCTCCTTCCTTCTCCTTCCTCCTTCCTTCTCCTTCTCCTCTTCTTCTTCCTCCTCCTCCACCTCCTCCTCCTCGCGGGTCGGTGCCTCCTCCTCCTCCTCCTCCTCCTCCTCGAGTGTCGGTGCCTCCTCCTCCTCCTCCTCGTCCTCCTCCTCCTCCTCCTCCTCAAATGTCGGTGCCTCCTCCTCCTCCTTCCTCCTTCCTCTTCCTCCTTCCTCCCTCCTCCTTCCTCCTTCCTCCTCCTCCTCATCCTCCTCCTCCTCCTCCACCTCCTCCTCCTCCTCCTTCCTCCTTCCTTCTCCTTCCTCCTTCCTTCCCTTCTCCTCTTCTTCCTCCTCCTCCACCTCCTCCTCCTCGCGGGTCGGTGCCTCCTCCTCCTCGGCGGGCCTCCTCCTCCTCCTCCTCCTCTCCTCCTCCTCCTCCTCCTCGAGTGTCGGTGCCTCCTCCTCCTCCTCCTCCTCCTCCTCCTCCTCCTCCTCGAGTGTCGGTGCTCCTCCTCCTCCTCCTCCTCCTCCTCCGAAAAAAACGCGGCGGACCTCCTCCTCGAGTGTCGGTGCCCACTCCTCCCCCACCTCCTCCACCTCCTCCTCATCATCCTGCTCCTCCTCCTCCTCCTCCTCCTCCTGCTCCTCCTCCTCCTCCTCCTCCAGTGTCGGTGCCTCCTCCTCCTCCGAAACAGACCGCGGCGGAAGGGCCCACGGGCAGAACAGAAGGGCAACCACGGTGAAGCGGACACGCTCGACGGGCGCAGAGTGTGGGGGGCGTCCAAGAGGGGGGCGTCCACGATCGGGACGATGGAAAGTGGTACGGAAAGCATGGGTACGATGCCCAACAGCAGTTCCTGTTCATTTTGAACAGGACTCGCTGTCCGCGCCGCCGCGGGCGTCGTTCATTGAAGACAAGGGCCGCCTGCCCGACAGCTGTCGCTGTCGGTTTTGGACCACATCTGTTGTTGGGCATTGTGCCCATTTTTGCCGTACCCATTTCGGGCCTCCACGAGGGGGGGCGCGCAAATCACGGCCGGCGGCACGTGCGCGGCCCAGGGGGCCCAGGCCCCGGGCGCCTCGAGGAAATCGAGGCGAAGTTTCTTTTCCAACTTTTGGGCCCTCGGGGCCCTCGCCGAGCCTCGGGACCGTCAAAAAACGACTCGGGATGAGAAACCGGTACCGGGGAGGTGGTCGGGAGGTCGGAGGCCCGCGTCTCGACAAAGATCGAGACGTCGGATGTCTGGGGGTGGGGGGGCCGGGGACGCGTTGAGGTACCATAGTAAGACGAGGCGCCCTGAAATCTGGGGAGGTACCATGGCCCCCGCCCTGATAGCCGCCCCCCCCGGGTCACCACCTAAAACAGGGCTAGGATCGGGATAAGTCGCTCCAGAGCGTTCTGGAGCGCTCTCAGAGCGTTCCGGATCGCTCTGGAGCGGCCGCGGCGCCCAATACATCCTCCAAACCCGCCGATTCTCAGAGACTTCGGGTTGTCCCGATCCGATTTTGTCCCGATCTTCGCGTCGTTTTAGTCATCACCCCCCTCCTGGCCGCCCCCCGGGCAGAGCACGGGCGTCCTCCGGCTCCCGGACCCGGAGCCAGTCGGCCAGGTCGTCGGGCTCGGGCGCCGGCGCCTGCAGCCGGGCCCGCATCCAGGGGGGGGCTCTCTCCCGCGGGTGCCCGCCGCCGCGAGGCGAGGGGGTCGAGGGAATCCGAGGATCGAGGGGGGTCGAGGAGGATCGAGGATCGAGGAGGATCGAGGAGGATCGGGGGTCGAGGAGGAAATGAGGAGCATCGGGGGTCGAGGAGGATCGAGGAGCATCGGGGGTCGAGGAGGATCGAGGAGCATCGGGTGTCGAGGAGGTTCGAGGAGCGAGGAGGATCGAGGAGGATCGATGATCGAGGAGCATCGGGAATCGAGGAGGATTGAGGATCGTGGAGACTCGAGGAGGATTGAAAATCGAGGGTAGGGACGATCCAGAAGAATCGAGGATATGAGGATCACGAGGACCGAAGCGGATCTAGGCGAATCCAGGATCGAGGATGATGCTAACCGAAGAGGATCGGGGAAGACCGAGGACGGTCCAAGATTGAGAGAGGTGTGGATGATCGAACAGGATCGAGGATTGAGGATGATCGAAAGTCGAGGAGGATCGGTGGGGATCGAGGATTGATGATGATCGAGAAGCGAGGAGGATCGAGGATCCAGGGGATGGTCGGGGATCGAGGGGGCCCGACGCCTTCGGATATGCCTGTGACCCATTCCTGGCCTCGAGAAGCCTCCATAGGCTCCTTCCCCTCCCAATTCCTCCTCCTCCTCCTCCTTCTCCACCTCCTCCCTCCTCCTCCTCCTCCCCCACCTCCTCCTTCCTCCTCCTCTTGCTCTTCCTTCTCCTCTTTCCTCTCCTCTCCTCTCTTCCTCCTCCTCCTCCTCCTCCTCCTCCTCCTCCTCCTCCTCCTCCTCATCATCATCATCATCATCATCAGCCTCCTCCTCCTCCTCCGATATTTTCATCCTCTTTCTCCTCCTCGGCCTCCTCCTCCTCCTCCTCCTCTTCCTCCTCCTCCCCCCGCTCCTCCTCGCTCCTCTCTCCTCCTTCCTCCCTCCTTCCTCCTCCCTCCTCTCTCCACTCCCCGCCCCCCTCCTGTTTACCACTCCTGCTAGAAAGGAGCTGCATCAGGACGAGGAGCTGGCAGGCGTAGGAGCAGGAAGCGGGGGGAAGCAAGGGGGAACAACAACACAGGGGAGGATGTGGCAGGGAGGAGAAAGGGGAAGATAGGGGGAAGAAGAGAACGAACGAATGAACGACTGTGCAGAGGCGCGTCAGCCGATCCTGCACCGACTCGGGGCATTCGAAACCTAAGGGAGACGATATCAGGGAGCAGAATGAGGAGGAAGAGGACCTGGAGGAGGAGGAGGAGGAGGAGGAGGAGGAGGAGGAGGAGGAGGAGGACGAGGAGGAGGAAGATGAGGAGGAGGAGGGAGGGGACGCCAGGGGAAGGATGAGGAGGGTAGGACGGGAATAATGTCGTGAGAGGATGAAATCAGGATAGACGTTCCAGGCTTTCCAGAATACTGTCGGCCCGTATCAGAAGAATGCGCGATGAAGATGTAAGGGCCTCGGACGCCCATTTCGACGCTTTTCGAGCGGGGCGCGGCCAACGAAAATGGCGAAGGATGGACCGAGGAGGCCAAGATGCAAGGGTGCCCTTGGGAAAAGCGCCCATTCTTGCTGTGCGGGTTGACTGTTGACGGGCATCGTTTCTGCAGCCACCGTGGAACATCGGGACATCCAGGAAATCCTGGAAATCTTCGGGGCGCATCCTTCAAGTGGCCCAGGGAGACACTCACACACAAATACACACAACTACAAGGATTCCCTATATTTGTCCATATTTTTGGGGGGGTTTTCGTCTTCTCCCCACTTCCCATGTTTTCCCAGATGTTTTGGGAATCGACGATTAATTGTGTCTGTGTGTTTTTTTCTCCCTCCTGAATCCCTCTTATGACTGCCCGCCCCTCGGCGAGGAGGATCGGGTCGGGCGAAAGGGGGGGATAGCAGAGGGGGGGGTTGAGAATCAGCTCACGTAGCTGATTTTCCCGTCGCCTCCCGGCGCCGGAGGCGGCTATCTATCGAGAAATGGCCCCCTCGGTGAGGACGAAACCAGATGCATGCAGCACATTTCGTAACCTAAAACAGGGCTAGGATCGGGATAAATCGCTCCAGAGCGTTCCGGAGCGCTCTCAGAGCGTTCCGGATCGCTCTGGAGCGGCCGCGGCGCCCAATACATCCTCCAAACCCGCCGATTCTCAGAGATTTCGAATTATCCCGATCCGATTTTGTTTCGATCTTCGCGTCGTTTTACGTAACCCCCCCTTTCCCAATCCCCCCCTTTCGTCCGGCCCGAGAGGAACGGGCGGGCGGAGGAGCAGCGGCGCGGTGGCGGCCGTGGGGCGAGGGCGGCCCAGCCTCCTGGTGCACTCGCTCGCCGCCCCCGCCCGCGCCGGCGGCGGGGCTGCTCGGCGAGACCTCCGCCCCCTCGGCCGCGCGCGCGCGGTCCTGGGGCAGACAGAGATCCCCATGCGGTCGGACCGACGTACACACCCTGCGAAGGGCTCAAGGATTCATGGGTTAAGAAATCCATAGTCTCAGAATTTGAATTATACAAAAACCCAAGGAGGTTCTATGCAAATCTTGGGATTCACATGGCAACATTAAGAATCATCGAGACTCTGGCCGAAAACTCAAGTGTTCTTAAGCATCGCCTAGGGTGTGGGATGAAGATCGGCTCGGGGGAGGGTGCCCTACATGTTCTCGGTGTCTGTTGGAGGCGCTCGTGCCTCCTGGGGGAGGGCACCCTCGAATCGATCCCATGGTCTGGGGCGTCTCGGCCCGCGGATGGTCTTCACGTTCTTGCACGAGGCGGAGGCCTTTCTGCCCCTGGGTCCGGCTGTAGCGCCGCCCCCGAGGCCTGGCCCAGGGGCAGCATCCTTCGAGCCCCCGCTGGGGTCGGACGGCACGGGCGGCGCGCATCCGGGGGTGGCGCGAGGGGGGCCCGCCCTCCAAGAGAGCGGGGGAGCTGCCAGGGACCCTCCGAGAAGTGCCCCCGCCTTCTGCGGAGGCCGCCCCCGCGCGCCACACCCCTCGGAGCGCGCCGCCCAGGCGAAAGGGGGGATGGCACCTCGGGGGCGACGGCGGGGACCTCCTGCGGCTCTTCCTGGAGCCTCGCGGGGCCTCCTGCAGAGCCTCCGGGTGCCTCCCGGAGCCCGAGGGCCCACGTGGTTTCGCACCTGCCCCGCTCTGGGGCGACAAAGGGGCCCACGGAACACACGCCTGCTCCGCCCTGGGGCGAGGAGGACCCGCGTGGTCTCGCGCTGGTCCCGCTCTGGGGCGACACGGGCCCGCGTGGCCTCGCGCTGGTTCCGCTCTGGGGCGAAGGGGGGCCCGCATGCTTTCACCGCTTGTTCCGCTCTGGGGCGACAAAGGAAGCCTACGCGTCTTCACACCTGTCCCGCTCTGGAAAGGCTAGGAGCCCACGTGTCTTCACGCACTTGCCGCATTCCCAGAGCCACCTGGGCACCCTGGCGCGCCGAAGTCCCGCAAGTTCTGCAAAAGCGGCGGTTTCGCGCAGGACGCACAGTCCCCGAGCGGGCACGCAACAAGTCAACATTGTCGCATGTTCTGCAGCTTCGAGGGGCCTCCAGACCGCGTTTCGTACCGGTGATTCTGCGCGCAAAATGATTTGCACCCCCTATTGTACGAAGGAAGCGGGGGACTGCGGATCCCGATATTCAAACTTCTTAAAACAGCATGGAATTTACCTTGGTTCTTTCGACCGGAACTTTCGCCGGCCTCCTTATAGAGGCACCGGGAACAGTTTACCAACTTCGGGGGCGCACTAACATGGATTAGCGATCCATGGATGTGGCGCGCGGTCGCCAAAGCCATGGACCGGGGGAGGTGCCCTCCCCAAACTGCGGCCAAAGCCGCCTGGCTCGGCGGCGGAAATCCGCGATGTCCCATGGAAACGGGGCCCGTCGCTGATCCACGAGCCCCTTGATGCATGTTTGCGATCGCCCGAGAGGGGCAACGCCAGGGGGGGGGGGCAGCTCAGAGGGGGGGGCGGGAAACAGCTGGAATCGGCGACGCACCGGTGCCTGTTTTTCTTTGGATTCGGGCAAGTTTACTTGCATCGACGGGGGGGGGGCTGAGTCTGAAGCAAGCCGAAAACAATTCGACGTGCGGAAATCACGCAAGTCGAAAGGCACTTGCACGCTCGTGTTCGATTGAAGAGGGGCGAGGGGGAGAGAGGGGGGGGGGGGGCGAACGCCATGCAAGTAAGCTTGCCTGATCTAAAGGAAAAACAGGCTCCCGCCGACAGATCGGCGACAGGCCACCGGTGGCGAGCCCGCACGTTCCTCCGGGGGTTGGCCGCATCCCCACCACGAGCCCGTCGCCCCCAACGACTGGCATCACATCCCACGGGTGAAGTCGGGCCTGTCCCCCTACAGGGGGACTGTGGACGCAACAAAAATAAAAAAGTACAAGAAAATACACCAAAATGACCAAAATGACAAAACATGCACCAAAATGACCAACAAATACACCAAAATGAAAAAAAAGAGAATACACCAAAATGACCAAAATGACGCAAGTAAATTACAAAAATGCAGCAAATACACCAAAATGACAACAGAAATACTCAAAGCGTCGTCCCCAGACAACTTTTTGACTACGTGTGCATATTCCCCCTGTAGAGGAACAGGCCCGACTTAATCCCAGGGCCGGAAAACCGCCGACAGAGAACGCCAGATCGCCTCGTCACCTCGAATGCTGCCCCTCCCCCCCCAAACCTCCCAAAAATGCCATTGACCTTATGTCGGGCGTGTCCCCCTACAGGAGGACCTTCGACGAAAAATAAAAAATACCCCGAACATACTCCAACAAGGCAACCAAAATACTCAAAACATAGCCCCCAGACTATTTTTGGAGTATCTTTTGACTATTGTCAACAAAAAAAAATCGAAAATCCCCCTGTAGGGGGGACAGGCCCGACGTAACACTGACCCTCGTTGCGTGAAAGCCCTGGCCTCCAGCTCCAGCCCGTGCTGCGGCGTAGAGCCAGCGATCACCGCCTCGAGGCGCAGCTGCAGCTCCTCGAGGGCGTCGCCGATGCGCTGCTCGTGGTGCGAAGTCGCTGGCTGGCTCGGCGCCTTCTCGTCTTCCTCGTCATCGCTCCCAGACAGGACGCCGTCGTGAAGCAGTAGGGTGAACGTTTTCTTATATCTGCGTGGCGACATTGGGCGGAAAGGGGGGCAGGAGGGGTTTGGCTCCGGACCTCTGCGTACTGCGACAGTTTGCAGCAGTGCGTCCCATGGGGGGAAGACTCCACCTGCTCGACACAGGCGGCCCAAACAGCCAAGATCTCCTCCACGGGGGTGGAAGGGGGGGGCGAGGACTCGTGCCGATCGGCAGAACAATGAATAAGAAAACGATCACGAACAATACTTAGCTGCTGTGGGCCTCCAGGGGCCCTCGCCGGGCCCCGGGATCAAAGCGCTGGCCCTTGGAGAAACCGAGTCGGGACTGCCGGGGGAGCCGCCCGTGTGGACAAAGTCCACAAGCATCGGATGTCTGTGTCTGCCTCATCGTCGCCGCCTTGCCCCCTCGTCGTCCGCGCCTTCCCCGAGATCCGGGCGTGTCCTGTTTGCTCACGCGGGCCATCTTCCCCCGGCGTCGCGCCCGGAGGCCATCGCAGATCGGCAGGGCTCGACAGACCGCTGTCCTCCTCCTCCTCCTCCTCCTCCTCCTCCTCCTTGTCCTCCTCCTCCTCCTCCTTGTCGTCCTCCTCCTCCTCCTCCTCCTCCGCCTCGGCCTCCTCCTCCTCCTCCTCCTCCTCCTCCTCCTCCTCCTCCTCCTCCTCCTCCTCTCCCTCCTCCTCCGCCTCCTCCTCCTCTCCCCCGGGACGTCCTCGCCACCTCTGACCCCGCAGCTTCGGGATTGGCAGCCCGGCGGCCTCGGACAGCTGCGCCCGGCCGTCCGCCGCCACCGCCGGGGGGGCCGCCCAGGGCGCGCCTCCCAGAGCCTGGCGGGTGCGCGCGCGGAGGGCTCCTCCCTGGCGCCCTCCACCTCCGTCCACCGTCCTCCACAGAACTAGAAGATAAGGGGCAGATGATGATGATGATGATGATGATGATGATGATGATGATGATGATGATGATGATGATGATGGTGATGACCATGATCATGATGATGATAATGATGATGCTGAGGATGATGATCACGATGCTGAGGATGATGAAGATGAAGATGATGAAGAAGCTGATGATGATGATGATGATGATGATGAGGATGTGGATGCTGATAGGGACGCTGCTGATGAGGACGATGAGGATTATGATGATGACGATAATGCTGATGCTGATGATGAGGATGAGGAGGCGGCGGAGGAGGACTAGTGTAAGCCCAAGGCACATCAACGTTGCTGCTATAAACCCTCTCCAGAGTATCCTCTTCATGTATACCTTCGTACAAGAGCGCCCGTTTATTGCGGAAGATGTCATATAAAATTCAAGCGCATGGAAATTCCCAACGGTGCCAAACACAATTCTCTGCAATTTCGACGCTGCGAATCCACGCTGCGGTGCGCTCCCACATTCTCAAATGGCGCCAGATCATCATTCCTGGAACTTCAGCACGGCGAATCTACCGAAGTGTTGCGTCCGGACGGTCCCAAATCACCCCAGAACAACATTTGAGGAACCTTAACACAACAACGCCTTGAAACTATTGTAAGCTTTCAGCACGAATGCGCGCGAAGCTAAAGCGAGAACCACATCTTAGAACGGAGCCGCCGTCCATCTCTGATCTGGTTGGAGCTGTCTGATTTAAACTGTACTGGAGGCTTCCAGAGGGTCTGGGCACAAGGCCGCCCTTTCATCGCTGGTCTGGCGAAGGTCTACAACTGCTCGTCGCGGAAAAATGCAACCCCCTACCATTTTTACGCGGACCCCCGACGTCGTAATTTTGTTCACAACATCGGCCCCCTGAGTTCTGGACCTATTTCCCGGGACCGTTTTTTTCATCCCGCATTGATATTTGACGGCCCCGAAGCCTGGGAAGTGCCCGGGGAGACCGAAAATAGGGAAAACCATTATATCGTGATTTTTTTCGCAAGGCGAAACGGGTCTGGGTATTACGAAATTTGAAATGCATTTCTTGAGGGCGCCCCTGGACAATCCACCCCCGGACCGGTCCAGGCGGTGCGTTTCGACGAAAAGCTCGGGGGGCGGGGGGGGGGAAGAGGAGGAGGACGACGACGAACGCCTCTCGGAGCAGTGAATGTCTGCAGCCAAACACATACGCTCTAGGACCGACCCATCGGCCGCGAGTTCGAGCCTCTTGTCCGCCCTCAAAACTTATAGGGTTTTGAAAACCGTAAGTTGCACTGATCACTCAAACCGCCAAGCCGAGGAGACGCGTGGCCGAGCCCGACAAGCCCGACGCACGTTTGGCAGCAGGCCCCTTTCGGAGGGAGGAGGACTAGGGGAGGGGATGTCGCGGGCGGCACCACTCGAGGACGTCAGAGGCGCACGTGGTACAGCACCCGATGCAGCACAAACGTTCAAACCATAACCATCCATCCCCGTAAGGATACGTTTACGATGCGCAGTCCTGCCCCGCTGTATGTCATCAGTCGTAGTCCCAACACAAAACACATAGGCATCCACCTGACCAATCTTCTCACTGGGCAACTGAGTAACTTCACCAGCTTCGATGTCAGGATTTGTCGGCACACAATCTTCATAGGAAGTCGCACAACAATCCGCGGACGTACGCTGAGCATTCTCCTCATACAGATTCAGATATCCGTCTCCTCCAAGAACCCCTGCTGAACCAGCTCTAAGTGGCTCATGGGAGCAAATTCATTCTTGCGCTCGGCCCCCAGCTGCTCTAAGCAGTCTCCAAGCACGCTCAAGGACGCGTGAATCGCAATCGTGATCTTGGTTCGGTTGTCCGCGAACGCCGACGTGGCCTTCGCGAGCGGGTAGGTCTGCATAGCCTCGCGAAGAGACATATTCGTGACCTCCTGCTGCCACGCGTTCTTGGCGCTCGCCTGGCCCACCGCCCCCCCCGCCTCGATGCAGCCCTCGGGCCCTCGGGGGGGGGGGGGGGGGGAGGCGCAAGGCCGCCAGCGAGACGCTGCCCGTAGCCTCGATCTCTGAGTCCTTGCCTCGCGCACGGAGGTCTTGGTCGCTCGACCCAGGCTCGAACCCTTGCTAGACAGTTCGCAATGGGGAGGGCATTTTCTGGCATGACGAACGTTGCCATGACGATGGCCACGGTCTGGCGCGTCCGCATGGTCACGTTGAGAAGGAGCTTGAGCACCATCGGCATGGCCGGCTGCACTCCGTCCAGCTCCATCTTGCCCAGTTCCTCAGCTCCTCTGAGGGCGCGTGCCTGTTGGCAGCCCCGCGCTGAGCACCGCGCATGGGATTGCCTCCCCCCGTGGATCCCCCTGCGCGCCGACGACAGGGCGCCCCTGCGTTCTCGCCTGGCAACTTCGGAGCAGGAAACGCCTGCAACATACCAAACCAACTCAGGTAACGGTGCAGGTAAGTGGCCCTTCAGGTGCTTACTCAGCTGCTCGAGAAAAGGAAATGGCTCAAGGCACTCAGGGCACGCGCGAACTTCGGGGTCGACGCTGGAAGAGTTGTACTTCGACGAGTCCTCGAGGCACTGACCATACCTGTACGAGTTGACGAGATGTCGGACAGCTGCGGCTCGATCGCGAATGGTCAGGGAGCAGGCAGTACATTGGTTGGTCACAGCAAGCTTGGCTATGGTATTACGAAGCCCGCGGTGGCCCCCCGACGCCCGCCGCTGGCGGGCAAGAAGGGCACGACGGGCACCGAAACGTCGCTCACAACGCAGGCCGTCACTGCGTAGCCTCGGCAATCTCTCCAAGCTCAGGGGCTGGGCCATCGTGGGGGCCCCGTCGAAGTAACCGCTCAGCTTTAGACTGCTGGTCATCCAATTTCTGGAACGCTTCGAAAGTCTCCTCCTTCTTCCTGGAGAGCATCCTGTCGTCGCCCCCAATCAACTCTATCACCCTCTCCACCTCCTCCGTCGCACTCTTTATAAGAGGTCCTGAAAGAACTGTCTTGCCCACGGGATGGCCCTGGATGTGTCCGCCGTCAGGGCGGCTTCGGACGGGGGCCGCGAGCAGGGGGCCTCCGCGGGGAACTCGATGCCCAACCTGCCCAGAACGGCAGTTATCTACTGAATATTCCACCCGGGGGACCTCGCGATCTTCTGCCAATCGCAGAGCCTGTGTACCCAACCCCCATGGGAACAAGACCCGCGCGCCTCCAGAGTACTCCAGCAAGCGGAACATGCCCCTCCCAGGGTGAGCCCGATGGTATTCCAGACACACAGAATCGAGTCGGGCGCGATCTGCGACCCGGACAAGACATCGGCCGCGATCGCAGACACGATAGCCACAATGACGTTGCTCCAAAAGGCCATCTTCTTGGCCCGCCAAGGCATGCACCGTGACCAGAAGCGCCCCATGCGGGCCCACCCTCGAGCGGCAGCGGCACACCTCGCAGAGGCCTCCGAAGCCGAAGATCCAGACGGAGTGAAGAGCGCCCTCAGGAACGGGATGACAGGACAGACCACCCCAGGGAGGCCCTCGATACCGCGCGCAAAGACACATTTTTTGTTGGCCCCATGTCCAACAATGCGGCCACGCCTGCGTTAACCTCGCACTGAAAAATCCCGCGCAGGCGCAAGCAATCATTCAGCGCAGAATGTGAATTCGAGGAAACAGCCCGAGAAGAATCCACGTCGCTCACCACGTGTGCCCCGTCCACGTCGTCAGCGAACACGAGCGGTGATAAGTCGCATGGCAAACCAGAGATAGGGCGTCTCCCATACAATTGCCGAAGGCACCTCTGCGCATGCCTGTCCTGCCAGAACTCGGCGAGAAGGCCTCCTGGAAGACAGTGGCAGCGTTCGCGTCGACCATGTAGTTTCCCTCGCTCTTTGTGAAGGTCTGCTGGCAGCCGCCCGCGCTCGCGCAGAAGCAGGGGCCCTTCAGACGCAGCCGCGCAGAGCGCGGCTGCGTCTGAAGGGTCGCATATGCGATCAACTGCCACGTCGAGGGCATGGTGCTGCGCCGTGCATTCCCGTTATCCTGTTTGGCATCAACAGTGGGGATGCGAGACCTCTGAAGGCGCCGCGTCAGCGCCGCTGTGGCGCGCGCAGCCCCAGTACGTGAACTCCTCGGTAGATGCCCATAACCATGCAAAAGGCATGCGTCGATCACGCCGTGCTGCAGTTTTGACCCACATCTTACAGCCCCTGTAGTAGCCGAGCTCCTAGACCACGCCGCTTTCCGAAATCCTTAGCCAACTGATAAGTGCACGACGCGCCCCGCTGAATCACCAGTCGCTGGTGGCGGACACTCGTAAGAACACCAGCAATCAGCAATAAAAACCTAAACTCCGCGCCCTGAGGGCGGGCAGTTCCGACGCCGGCCGTGCGACGACGGGCGCCAGGGCGATCAGGCAGAAGCAATGCCCAAACTTCATCAGGCGCGCTCCACGGCACAGAGGCTCTCCTCCGACTCGCAGTTCTGGAGCCTCGAGCAATTCGTTCCAAGCTAGCCCGGCCATGGCCAGCATCATCCACATCATCCGCACATGCACTGGCACGAAACTCGCGCGCACAAATGGGCGCATCCGACGTCCCCCCAGCACTAGAACGTAGAGCAAGATCCTCGACCCACTCCTCCATGGGCGGCGTATACTCCGCGATGCGATCGACATTGCGCCCGCGGTGGCCGACCCCCCCCCCGCCCGCCATCAGGGGGCAGATGCGCCGCTCCTCAAAAGCCGGCCCAGCCGCCTGCGCGTCCGCCAACTCCTCTGTCAATTGAAGATCACGCCGTTCACGTAGTTGACGCGTTAGGATCTGGCATCGTCGCGTCAGCTTCAGGGCCGAATCCATGTCGCCCGTGAGAGCAGCACGCGAAGCACCGCGGGCACGCTGAGCAGCGACGCGCTCCTGCGCCAGCAGCTGATATGATGTAGGCAACACATCAGGTGCTGTTCGAAGCTTTCGAATCCTTTGTCACGGAGCATGTCGGCAGTCGCAGCCCATGCATCTTCGAGCGGTAGCGCCTGCACAAACCCCCCAACTGAGTGAACGCCCCTCTCCCCCACCATCTGCTCAGTCGCCTCCTCAACCGTGCGAGCAGCTGAACGTCATCAACATGTTCTTCACTCTGAAATGCCGGACCAAGACCGACAAAGTCCCAGCGTGGCTGGGGACCTGTTCTCGCATATGGTTCCTGATTGTGAACCGCAAGGAAGAAAGGCACATGATCTCGTGGTCCTCTGTCGGGGATGGCCGACAATATCCTCGCACGTCGGTGCATCAGGCAGAAACGCCTCACCTTGTATATACTCAGCCTCGGATTCAGCACATGATCAATCCAAGACACGTGCTGGGGCGTGGACGATACAACGCGCGCAGGCCGCATCTTGCCAGGAACGGAGCCCACTCCATCATTGAAGCCACCAGAAAGCACAGGACGAGTCCGTCGAGGAGGGCCTTGACGAATGTCAGTTGTAGAATTTTTAGAACACTGAATCGTATGCAGGAGGCTCTGCTGCTCTCTGGGGTCTCGACAGCGGGGGGGGAATGAGCTCCAATCGCTGGTGGGCCACCATCGTAGCATTTCAGAAGTAGTGCTGCCACCCTCCCCCTGATGTCGACTGGTGCAGTCCAGATGCGCATGAATTCCTTGGGTTCGACCGTGTGCGTGTTCACGAGAAACATCATCCCGCACGAGCTGTTGGTATAGGATCCCTTCACAGACCAGCCAGTGCATGGCCCGAAACTTGGGGAGGTTTTCGACACGATAAGTCCGTTCCCGCCAACAATTCTGAATCGCGCCCACAAGGACCACGACACCTTTTTTTGTTAATCCCATTGCCTGCGCGGCTGAACCAACCACGCAGCAAAGACAACGGCCCTGTCAGGGTGACTCTCACCTCAGACAGGGAAAGGCTTCTCACTTAAGTGAGGCAGACGCGCGAAGCGCGGAAATAAGCACAACTCATATTAGAGAGGCGCATTGGAGACTGGGTGGCGGCACCCTGCACGAGTTCGCCGAACCCACATGTCCGCCCCCAGCCTAGTGCTTTTACTTTTGGGCACGCCCTTACACGTGGCCCTCAAGTTCTTCGCATTCCCCCCCGCCACCTGGTACGCCCCACAAATCCGACAACAAAAAACGTCCCCACGCCGCACGCAGTCGTGGCCAAGAGACCTGAACAGCTCGTCGATATCTGTGGCAGGGGCAGGGGGTGGGGGCGGAGGTGGCACAGCCACAAGCGGACCGTCGCTGGGCATGACCACGGCCTGCAGGGCAAGCGAATATGAGCGCTCCATGGGCACCACGTCGCAAGCAGGAAGCTGGCTGAACAGTCTCTCCGCACTCCAACGTTGATACTGAGACGGTTCGCGCCCCTTGGCGCGAGTGGCAAACATATTCTCATACGTCCGAACCGTCCTCGCATACATGCTACACGAGCGACAACGGACCTCATTCCTCGACTTCACCCACACCAGAGTGTGATCTGTAACGCTCACTGGTGGCACCGCTGGTGGGTGATGAATCTCTTCCGATATATCGATGTCTGACAGCGAGAGAGGATTCCACACAACAACTCTCATGAGAGACAAGAAAAGGATGTAACAGGGCAGGTTCGGTGCAGTGGGGTGGGAGGAGGCTGGCATGGAAGGGCCAGCTGCTAACCGCCTCCTGGTTGCCGCGCAGCCGTGGTATCGCAGCCGCGGGGAGAGGAGGACGAGGAGGAGGAGGAGGAGGACGAGGAGGAGGAGGACGAGGCGGAGGAGGAGGAAGAGGAGGAGAAGGGGGCGGAGGAAGAGGAGGAGGAGGACGGGGCGGAGGAGGGAACCCCGACGTCCCGCGGCAGCGAAGAGACGCGCGGGAGGCCCAGCGAGCGCGACGAGCGTCCCAAAGCGTAGATCCTCAAAACCTCCATCATCGCACCAGGGATCGAGCCAACCAGTGTGTTTCGTCTTCGTTGTGTGCTCGTTCTCCCCCCTGAACCGCCCGCCCCATCCTTCTTGTCCTTCGGCCGCGTCCCTCCCTTCTCCTCCTCTTGCGCGGTGGCACAATTCGCTCTATCGGCATCCCCGTTTAAACCCCCATCGCCAGCGCAGTCACCATCTGCCTAATCGCTCTCGATTTGTGCTCGCTCTTTCTCGCACTGCCATCGTTCCAACTCTGCTGCAGAACAGAACTCAGACGAAACGGGTCCACGAAATGGCCCAAGCACCGTTCGGCTCGAGCCCGGCCTCCATCTTCGAGCCTCGTCCTCTCTCTGGCAGCGCGCACACAGGGAGGGGGGCGCGAAGGGGGGGCGGCCCTCTGAGAGAAAGCGGAGGGAGCTCCATGAAGGCAGGGGCCTTCTCGAAGAGGCCTGGAAGCTCCTACGAAGCAACTCTGGAAGTCGAGGAGGCTTGCAAGAATATGCCCCCTACCATTCTTAAAAGCTCCTCGGCCACTCTAAAGAACTAGAACCAGGGCCTACCAAGTGGGATCCGAGTGGATGGGATCAGAGGATCGCGCCGCATCGCGTATGCAAAGGGGCTCTACATCGAGCCGAATCGACGATGCATCGACGATGCTGCGGGATCCTCCGACTGCATCCACTCGGACCACATTTGAACTACGATCAGAAATGGGTCTTACGCTACATGGCACAGCGACCCTACGCTGTGGCTTACGGGGGCCGCCAGCAGGGCACGAGACAGTGGAAAAGAGGGCGCTTATCCGCGACCTTACGCGGACAGCTTGCGCGCGAATGCCCGCGCAATAGAACAAGTTTTTTTTTCTGCGATGTTCATGAAGGAGGTCTCCTAGATGCCTAGAATGGGATCGGAGTAGATGGGGTCGGAGGATCGCGCCGCATCGCAGATGCATCGGCGACGCATCGGCGATGCCCCGGCGATGCCTCGGCGATGCCTCGGCGATGCATCGGCCACTCCGACGTGACGCAAATCGGGGTCCACATCGAGCCGCATCGGCGAGGCGTCGACGGTGCGGCACGATCCGATCCACTCCGAATCCACTCCGACCCCACCTCCCAGACCCCCGACGTCGCGAGCTGTCATGACGCGCCCCTCAGAAGTCTGCCCCCCTTTACTGGGGGGCTGGATGTCATCTGGAGTCGATTCGTGGCGGTCCCGAGGCCCGGGGAGGGCCCCGGGAGGGTGGCGATAGCAAGAGAAAACCTCCCCGTCGTGATCTGTGTTCACAGCGCGAAGGGGTCTGAGGCTAGGGGCCCCAGATCATTCGGGAGCCCCAGAAGAGCGCCCCTCCTCATTCGGGGGCGCGCAAACATGGATTGGCGATCCATGGACTTGGCGCGCCGTCGCCATATCCATGGATCGGAGAACGTTCCCTTTCCAAAATGCGGCCAATGCCGCCTCGCTCGGCGGAGTAAATGTCGCTAATCCACGCCCCCTTGATCCATTTTTGCGAGCGATCGCCTGACTCACGCGCGCCACTCCCACCCTCGGGCCGGGCGAAAGGGGGGGACAGCAACGGGGGGGGGGGGAGAATCAGCTCACGCAGCTGATTCTCCCGCGGCGCCTCCCGGCGCCGGGCGGTGGCCACGCATCGAAACCTGGGCCCCTCGGAGGGGCCGAAAAACCAGCTGCGTGCAGCAGATTTCGTAACCTAAAACAGGGATATAGGATCGGGATGAATCGCTCCAGAGCGTTCCGGAGCGCTCTCAGAGCGTTCCGGAACGCTCTGGAGCGGCCGCGGCGCCCAATACATCCTCCAACCCCGCCGATTCTCAGAGATTTCGAGTTATCCCGATGCGATTCTGTCCCGATCTTCGCGTCGTTTGATAACCCCCCCTTTCCCCTGTCCCCCCCCCTCTCGTCCGGCCCGACCCCCGCCCCCCGCGGATGAGCGGCACCAGGCTCTGCGCTGCGGCGAGCCGCCGGCTGTCCTCCTCCACGCTCCCCGCCTGGCGGACACCACAACAGGCGCACCGGTACGGCTGCTCCTCGGAGCTCTCCGTAGGATTAGGTCGGGCGTGCCCCATACAGGGGGATTTGGGCGAAGAATTAGACGTACCCCAAGAAGTGCGCCAGAAATATCAAAAATAGTCGAAACATCGACCCCATACTATTTGTTGACTGTTCCTGAAGATCCCTCCTGTAGAGGGACAGGCCCGACTTACCCGTAGGATCATCCAACAGTGGGGGCGAGGACTCTCCAGGACGAGCGGCGGTATTGGTAATGCGGCCAAGCGGGTGAGCAACGTGTCGAGTCGGGCGGGGCCAACTAAAACAAGCTGTTGAGTACTCTTGTCTGGGCCGCTGGCTGCGGCCTGGCGGCCACGACGGCGACGGCGACCCTGGATCACGCCTGGAACTCGTCCACTCAGCGAGTGGGGCGCCGCGACCTCCCTGGGGTTTCTTGATCGCTTGGTCGCATCACCGCTTCCTCCTCTGTGATGGGCCTGTTATCCACCACCCCCGCCATGAGTTGGAGGGGGGGGGTCCTCCTCCTCCTCCACCTCCTCCTCCTCCTCCTGCTCCTCCTGCCCTCCTCCTCCTCCTCCTCCTCCTCGTCCTCCTCCTCCTCCTCCCCCTCCTCCCCTCCTCCTCTTCGTCCTCCTCCTCCTCCTCTGCGTCCTCCTCCTCCTCTCCTCCTCCTCCTCTTCGGCCTCCTCCTCCTCCTCCTGCCCCTCCTCCTCCTCCTCCCCCCCTCCAACGTGCGGTGGCGGTGGTGGAAGACAGGCCCACCGCTCTGCGCCCCGCGGGCCAGCGGGCCCCAGGGCGGCGGCGGCGGCGGCGCAAAGGGCAGCGCGAGGCCCTGCGGCGGCGGGCCGGCCGGCGGCGGCGGCGCACCGCGGCAGGGCCGGGGCTGCGGGGCCGGCGCCGCGGCGGCCTGAGGCGGGATCGGAGGCTCGGAGGCCGCCAGAGGGGCCGGAGGAGGAGGGGGAGGAGGAGGGGGAGGAGGAGGAGGAGGAGGAGGAGGAGGAGGAGGAGTAAGAAGAGGAGGAGGAGGAGGAGGAGGAGGAGGAGGAGGAGAGGCCGCCGGTGCGGCGGCCAGGCCCGTGAGGGCAGGTGGGAAGGCCAGGTCTTGCAGGCTGTCGCAGAAACGGCCGAAGGCTGAGTGGTCTGGGGCTCTGCCGGTGGGCCACGATGCCAGGCTCGGCAGGAGCGGCCCTGGAGAGGCGTGACCTCTGGTGCGCGGCTTTTTGGGGGCCGCAGGGGGGACAAGCCCAAGCGCACAAGACGCAACCATCGCATCGTATTCGGCGATCGGGGGACCTCATTGGGCCCGTACCAAAGGCCACTCCGACGAAAGGTCGCTCCTACGTCTAGTCGACAGACTGGTCCGCATTGAGACTAGGCTTCAGATGAGACGGGACTGAGCGAAACTAATCGAGATTGGTCTTAAGAACTCCCCCAATAGTGGAAACTCATTATCCTTTCGACGCCCTTATTGACTGACTGGGGTCGTCCCACCAATAGTGGACCATAAACATTTATCCGCGGCACCCGCCGCGCAACAACGACGACGACGTCCACTACGACTGCGACTACGGCGACGACCATGAGGAGGTGGAGGAGGAAGTGGAGGAGGAGGAGAAGGTGGAGGAGGGGGGGCGGAGTTCATTCCCCGCCGAGAGAAGCAGGTCGCAAGTCGGCCCCATCTGTCGTCGGGCACCCATCCTCTCCCTCGCCGTGGACCTGCGGCCCCAGGTCGTGGGCATCCCTGGAGCGTTGCACCCCCCTCTGAACTCGCCCATCGCTCTGCCCCGGCCCCGCTCCTGAAACCTCTTCCCTTGGGAGGAGGACGGGAAGGAGGAGGAGGAGAGAGGAGCAGGAGGAGGAGGAGGAGGAGAAGGAAAAGGAGGAAGATCCCCCAAACCGAAAGCCTCCTGAGGTTATGCCGAAGTCTGGGTGACTGTGCCACGCTTGGCTGGGATCCAAGGGCAGGGTGCGACTGCCAGGGCCGCAAAAGCGGTCGGACTGGAAGCGGCAGTACAGCCAGGTCGTACAATGGGGACCCGTGCCAAGAAACACCCTGCGTGCCTCCAGGGGGCGGTGGGTTTCTTGGGTGTCGATGGTTTTGTTATGGGAAGCGTGACGTTCCCACGCCAAAAATCAATGGACGACCTGGGGTCTCAAGATTGGGTTTCTTGCGGAAGGTTTTCTTGTGGTCGGGCCCCTACTGTATGAGAAAGACGCACGATGCATTTCGGCCGGAAGAGATACATCAAAAACATGAAGTCGGAAGCCGGCTCGAGTAGACTGGCTTCAAAGCATATCAAACATACAAAAGTATACATATTATTGCAGTAGGAAGGCGATTCAAGAAGATTGGGACCTGGAAATCCAGGAGTACCTACTTTCAACGACCAGCGTATGAGGATGCAAGGGTCTAAGAAGGCCATATCGACACGTTGCGAGCGGGGCGCGGCCAGCGGAAGCGGCCAAGGATGGGCCAAAGGGGAAGGATGCAAGGGGTAACCCTGGACAGGCGCTCCTCAACTGTACTATGCGCCACTACGGGGGCACGCGACAAGCCCCAGAAGATAGCTGCATCTAGGGTCTGGGCCCTTAACATAATCGGAAGGAGTGAGGACTGAGGCTCGATGAACCAGGCCAAGAACCTGGCCGAATGCAGCAGCGCTTCCCGAGGAGCCGACGGGGTACGGCCAAAACGCGGCCACTGGAGCGCTGGTTGAGAACAGAGCCCCCTCGCCGCAGGATCATGGCCCCACACGGAGACACCTGACATGAGGAGTAAGGAGGAGGAGAAGGAAGGAGTAGGAGAAGCAAGAGGAGGAGGAGGAGGAGGAAACGGAGGCAGAGAAGGAGGAGGAGGAGAAGGAGGAGGAAGAGGAGCAGGAGGAAAAGGAGGGGGAGGAGGAGGTGGAGGAGGAAGGGAAAGCGGAGGAGGAGGAGGTGGAGAAGGAGGAGGAGGAGGAAGCAGAGGAGGAGAAGGAGGAGGAGGCGGAGGAGGAAGAGGGGGAGGAGGAGAAGGAGGAGAGGGAGGTTCCAAGCTGGAAAGTGCAAACACGAAGAAACTTGAGGTCGGGGGCTGCTAAAGGTGTCCCTGGCCCAAGGTGCCCCCAACTTTTCGCTCCATCATGCAAACCCCGGGGCTCTCTGGGCCTCGTGAGGGGTGCTCCGGAAGCCGTGGGGGCCTCCTCGGAAATCCTGAGGGCGCCTTGGGCCAGGGGAAAATCTACCAGCACCCGAGAAGGGTGCCTTTCCAAAGCTAAGGCTGTTGTTAAGCCTCGCGCCAGCTGTAACCATTATTTCCGCTCTCAGTCGTTCAACACGGAAAGGGACGCCCAACCCTGCGGAGACCAGAATTGCCATGGGGCATCGGACGCACCTGGCGCGAGGATCGGGGAGTGAAAAGGGGAGGATCGAGAAAGGAGATTCCTTGCGAGCTTTTGTGGCCCTTGTGCGCGAGGCGGGGACGTATCAATAACCACCGCCTAGCGGATCCAGAGTCGGGGACGTCGGAAGGTAGTGGGCAAGGCTGCTTGTTACCCCCCATGGACCGAATACATCCATAACCAGCACCTGACGAGGCACCGAAAGATCGACATCAAAAGGTGGTAGTTCTAATCAATCTCCGCACCTGATTTTGTGTATGGATAAATCCCCGCCGCTGGTGGCCACGGCTGGGTCCGCCCCGTGCGCCCCAGGAGAGGTCGTGGGGCGTTCATTGACAGAAAGCCTCCGCGCATCTCCAACGCCGACAAACAGGACAAACAGTTGCCCCTTGAACCGTGTCCAAACCGCCAAAAGCCATTTGCCGGGGGCTGTGATTTTCATGCGTAAGCTCTATATATATACACACATCCATTCCCCAAACCCGTCGTCTGGGCCTGCGGGTCGGTTTGGCGGTTGCTTCGTCGCCGTCGCCGCCCCGTCACCGTCACACCGACGCGCAGACCCAGCCTGCAACCAATGCGGATCAACGTAACGCAGCGTAGAATCGTGCAAAACAGCGCATAGCAACGCGAGGCGATGCAACATAATACACAACAATGCGGAGACGTGGTCGCGCATATTGCACCAAATAGCTTGCACAACATTCTTTTGAACCAAATAGATTGTTCGGAAAAAACGTGCACCATACACATGTATATCTTCATATATTCCTGTTTATATATTTTTACAAGGCCGGGTACCCCGGAAAAGCGGCACAAGGTGTCCCCCCCCAAAAAAAAACGAATTTCGGCCCCCCCGAGCCTTTGGGGCGTTCCTGCATAGTGCTCCGTGTCTGTCCTGCGAGTGCGACGCGAAAAAAAAACACGACGGCCAAAGAGGGCCCCGAGATGCCCAATGATCGGCCCAAGACGCCCAATGTGGGCCCAAGACTGCCCAAGACGCGTCCAAAACGCCCCCAAAGACCCCCAAGAGGCCTCCCAAGAGAGCCCCGAGAGGCTACAATTGTTGATTGTCCGATGTCTTTTTCAATGCTTGTGGCCTTCTCGCTGTTCCCGCTTCCCGACGCTCCACCATGGCCCAAGAGGCTCTCTAGATCGCCCCAGTACTGCCCACGAGGCCCCCAAGAAGGCCCCGACACGCTCCACGAGGGCTCCGAGACCGCCCAAGAGGCGCCCATGACGGCCCCAAGAGAGACCCAAGAGGGCGCCCAAACATTCAAAACAACATTTTCCGCCGCGAAAGGGCCCCAAGAGGCCCGGGGAGAGCCCCATGAGGCCCCAAGAGGCTCCCAAAAAAACCCAAGGAGCCCCCAAGAGGCCCCCAAGAGGCCCCAAAAAGATCCCCAAAACCCCAAAACGCCCCCAAGAGGCTCAAGACTGCCTCCCAGAGGGCCCCGAAAGGCGCGCCACAAGATCCCAACACAGCGGTCTCCCCCTCTCATTATCCCTTCTCTTGTCGTCGCCTTCTTCGTCGTCGTCGCTGTCGTATCAAATGGCGCAGCGAGACCATTTTTCATTCAAGCCGCCGAAGGGCCCAAAAGCTCCTCCTCCTCTTCCTCATTCTCTTCCTCCTCTACCTCCTCCTCCTCCTCCTCCTCCTCCTCCTCCTCCTCCTCCTTCTAATTCCCCATGGTGTTTCGCGTTCCGCCCCGCCACAGGTCTACGGGGGGGGGGGGGCGCGGGGGATTGAGCACCTGGACGCGGTGCCCTTGCTTACCTTGCCGGAGAGGGCCGGCCGAATCCGAGGGGCCCCTGGGGGATTTCAAAACCTGCACCGCCTCTTGCACTACCTTCGGGCCCCTTTGGCGGCTTGGGAAAAACAGTTCCTGCTTCGGGGGGGTACTCTCACCCGTTGCCGCTTGACTCGCAGAGAGGCCGACCGGCACCGCACCGCGCCGCCAGGGATGGGGAGAATGGACAAAACAAAGCGGAGAGGGGGGAGAGGAAGAGGAGGAGGAGGAGGGGGAGGAGGAGGAGGAAAGGAAAAGGGGAAGGGGGAAGAGGAGATAACGGCAAGTAGTCGAATCCGCTTCGCCAGAGATATGCTCGCAACTCCGACCTCAAAAGCGCCTTGCTTCGCATCGGTCCCGCCGTTTTCGCTTCAGAAATCATCGGAGCTCTGGGGCCCGAGACACTCTCAGTTGAGGTGTTCCAGCCACTGTTGCCTGACGCACTCGCAAGTCTCACTTCGGAGGTTCGTTGCACCATGGTGTACGACGTCTCGCAACTCTAAGTTCAAGAAAGCCCTGAGCAGAGGTGTTCAAACCACTCCTCGCTTGAAACTTCCTCGCACGGCTGACTTCGGATATGCACTCCCCTGAGCGGACGTGTTCAGGCCATTTTCACCCGGGACGTCCTCGCAACACTGACCTCGGCGACGCACTGTCCCATGGTAGTCTGACCACGTTTGCCTGAGACCCTCGCGCCTTTTAGTGGCGCGATGATATGAACAACTGGTCAGGCCACTAACGCCTGATATACGCGTATGCGCACACATAGTTACACTTGACATTTGCATATACATGTACATATCCATACAAACGTGTACATATATGTACATATGTACTATGCATTCATAGACGCAGGTGTGTGCGCATGTACGCACGCTCGTACTCCGCGAGCGTGCGAATTCCAAAGGACCAAGGTGCATGGCGCGCAGCGCCAATGCAGTCTTGTATATATATATATATATATATATATATATATATATATTGTACCGCGTAAACTGCACCACGCACATACAGACGTATATGCTATTTGCACCGCGTAAATTCGATCACAACGAATGTAACACATGTACCGCACCACGTTGAAAACACCAAAGTTGTTGTTCCACTTGTATTGCGCAACATATTTTGCACCAGGTAGGTTGCACTGCACAGGTTGCACCAAGTAAATTGAACCACATACATTTCTACGTGTGCATTCTTCCTTCATAAATTCGGATCTACCACCACCAGCCTCTTGAGATTATATAAACGCTGGTGCGTATGGCAGCTGTCACACGAATGTGCCCCTTTGCGCATCCAAAATGCCCGGCTCAACCACACACACACGCCATCTTTTGCACAGAACCTGCACGTTCACTCGTCTATCCAGAGCCATCCGTTCCCAAAAATCCCCGCAAGAAGCGGGACGAAGACATGCGCGCAACGCCGCGCGCATGCCGGAACCCTTCGAACATCCCAGGTTTCGCAGATAATTCAAAACCGACTGTCCCGAGAACATACAAACACACATGGTTCTGTAACATCCAATTGCGGAAAACAGAGTGAGCGGGAGCGTTCTTGCGGGCTATACAAAAATCGCGGCTGTTCAATGTGTTCATCAAATTCGACCAAACGGGCTTCTCGCGCGAGCGTGTCGCAATGATTCGAACGCCCATGCGCGCGTGGTGGGGAAGGGGGGCACGATCCTTGTCAACTAACATCATGATGGCCACTCGCGCGCGTCGGCCGCGCGCGCATGTCCAATTATTCCGGATATTGTCACTGCTGGCGCGAGGCCACCGTCATCGTCATCGGCGTGGTCAACATCGGCGCCGTCATCGGCCTTGCCGTCGTCATCGTCATCACCGTCACCACCATCGTCACGATCATCATCGTGACTACCCTTGCAGACCTCGGCATGATGCCGCGCTCGCCCACGTCACCCACTCGCGCTAAAGTGCCCGCGCGTCGCGCGGCCTGCAAGATGCGCTGGGAAGGGCCCTGCGGTCAGCGCCACCGCGGTCGCGTCGGTCGCGCCAGACTAGCTGGCCGCAATGCGCGCGAGCGTGCGCGGTGTAGCGCGGCCACAGACATGCTCCAGCTACCGCCAAGCACTCATCGCGATCGCCGCCGCATGGGTTTTGCAAAGCAATTCGCGGGTGGGTGTTGGATGATTGCGCGAGCAGTGGAACTGGCAACTCCAAGCTTGTTTCCCGAACTTGCATAACATACACTTAGATTGCACCACATCGATTGCTCCACATAGGCTCAACAACATGCATGGCTAGAAGCACACTGCTTGGGGGTCACGCTGGCTAACAAGTGTATAGTGGTGCGCAAAACAAGTCGAAACCGAAGGCCAGTCTTACGAAGGTGTAGACAAATCGGTGTGGGGGGGTCGGATTGTTGTGCCAAGGCCCAGAGAGCCTGGCCGGGAGGAGGCCGTGAGGAGAGCGTGGGCCCAGACATTCAATGTCCTGACCCTAGACACCCGACGTCTTCATTTTTTCAATACGCGGTCCCCAGGGAATCTCGACCCATTCCCCAAGACCGGTTCTCCATCCTGGATAATTTTGTTGACGGTCCCCGGGCCCAGTAAAGGCCCGGCCGAAAACTGCGAAGATCCTTCGTCATGTTTTTTCCACGACGCTGGATCTCTGGGATTTTTTCAATGCGCGATCTCCCTCCCCCCAAACCCGCCCCTGTCCCTGGGGCCGCCTCTTTTGTTTGCACCCCGAGGCGTTCTTGGACGGTCCCATGGCCCGGCGACGAGCGCCACCCACCAAGGCCGAGAGAACCGGGGCAAAACGCGTCCGGTTCGGGCTCTCCTTCGCGCCGCGCCGCGAACGTCTTGGGCAGGAGTCCCCATGGGGCACGCATTGGCAGCCAAGGAGGCCGTCCCTTCCCCCAAAAACAGCGGGCCCGGAATGGAATGGACAAAGCGGATCGGCGATCTGAATGAGTCGGATCGGCGGAAAGCGGCAGCCGCGTCGGGAGGAGCCGAATCGGCGGGAATCGACAGGCTAGCAGAAGGCCTCCAGTGAGCATATCGACGTGTATACGGATCGGAATCCGAGGGCGACTCGGCCTCTCGGAATCGGAACCGATCGATATCCGAGGTCGGATCGAGTCGAAGGAGTCGGAGCGAGCCCCGGACCCAGACCCCCGACGTCGTGACTTTTGTCGCAGCGTCGACCGCCGAAGGCCTCGACCCCTTCCTGGGGATCGGTTCTTCCTATACCGAACCGTTGTTGGACAGCCCCGAGTCCGAGAGAGGCCCCCCCAGGAGCCGAAAACCGCCAAAGAGAGGCCTCCCGTCGCGATCTGCTCACAGGCGCGAGGGGGGCTGGGGAGAGGCCTCCCCCCCTCCCCCCGCCGGCGGGCGCGCCTCGCGGCACCTCTGCTTCTCCTCGCAGCAATAGTACCCCGGGAGTCTCTCGCGCGCCTCGCGCTGCCTCGCAGCCTCAGCCCCCTCCAAGAGACCCCCAGGAAGCCCCAAGAGGCCCCCACGAGGCTTCCAAGCGGCCCCGAAGAGCTTCCCAAGAGGCCCACAAACTACCCCCAAGAGGCCCCCAAGAGCGCTCGTCGTCGTCGTCGTCGTCGTCGTCGTCGTCGCCATTCAGCCCCGGGAATCTCTCGCGCGCCTCGCGCTGCCTCGCAGCCTCAGCGCCTCTGCGACTCTCCGCCTCGAGCAGCTCCAGGACCCTCTCGCGCGCCTCGCGCTGCCTCGCGGCCTCCTCCTCCTCCTCCTCCTCCTCCTCCTCCTCCTCCTCCTCCTCCCCCTCCTCCTCCCCGCGCTGGGGGAGAGGCGAGGCGCCGGCGGCCCTCTGGATCGGGGACGCTCTGGCGGCCGGTCCGGCCTGCAACAGCCCCAGGACCTGCACGGTTTCCCCCGGGGCCGTAGGCGACCCGAGGAGGAGGAGGAGGAGGAGGAGGAGGAGGAGGAGGAGGAGGAGGAGGAGGAGGCGGAGGGGGAAGGAGGAGGAGGCAGGAGGAGGAGGAGGGGGGGGGGGAGGAGGAGGAGGAGGGAGGAGAGGAGGAGGAGGGAGGAGGGGAGGAGAGGGGGGGAGGAGGAGGAGGAGGAGGAGGGAGGAGGAGGAGGAGGGGGAGGAGGGAGGAGGAGGAGAAGAAGGAGAGGAGGAGGAGGAAGGAGGAGGAGGAGGAGGAGGG
Organism: Prorocentrum cordatum; assembly: GCA_963575745.1. Taxonomy (NCBI): domain Eukaryota; class Dinophyceae; order Prorocentrales; family Prorocentraceae; genus Prorocentrum; species Prorocentrum cordatum. The sequence goes on from CAUYUJ010007364.1 coordinate 46,560, forward strand.
GAGGAGGAGGAGGAGGAGGGGTCCCGGGTCGCCTAAGCCCTTCGGAGAAACCCTCCACCAGGACCCCCCTCGGGTGATGCAAAAATCACTACGGGCAGTCGTCTGCTGTTTTCGGCCTCTGCGGTCCCTTACGGGGCCTCAGGACCGTCAAAAAACAATTCGGGATGAACAGCGGGCCTGGGGGAATAGGTCGAGACCTCCGGGGGTCGACGCCATGAACAAGTCATGACGTCGGGGGTCTGGGGCTGCAACAGTTTCAAGGTGGTTACAACCCACTTGCAAGGCGCCCGCAACTGGGCTACAAATCCGACTGGTTGCCCTAAGTCTGCAAGAACGTCGCGGGCCCAAGCCGGAGCAGCGATGGACCTGCGACTCACTTGCGTGTGACTGGCAAGTGGGCTGCAGCCACCTTGCAAGTGTTGCTAATCACAGCGATCACTGCAGCAGCACGATGAAACCAATGAACTCTTGAGATGTGACTGCGCAGTTTTGTTCCTTTGCCTGGCTCTACGAGTAAAGCTGACAGATTCGGAGCTCGGCGGCTTGAGCAACAAAGGTTACGGGGGGTGGAAGGATTGACCTTCCGACGGAGGTCGCCCATCCCCCCTGTCCCTCCCTAAACAACCTCCTCCTCCTCCTCCCTCCTCCTCCTCCTCCTCCTCCTCCTCCTCCTCCTCCTCCTCCTCCTCCGCCTCCTCCGCCTCCTCCGCCTCCTCCGCCTCCTCCGCCTCCTCCGCCTCCTCCGCCT